>VZTY01011754.1:281980-421126 GCA_013400935.1 Turnix velox | reverse complement strand
AGCAGAACTGACAACTCTTCACCTCAGTCTCCTTCATATCCCAGAGTAACTCAGTATAAAGATTTCTGAAGTCAGATTTGCAGCAGTGGTGCAGACAGTAACAGCTGTGCATACAGAGCCTAGGTACACCAATATTGAGTTATGAGCCTTCTCTGAAACCCCTATCTGTTCCTAGGACCAAGGAATTAGCCTCAAAAAAAAAAAAAACACTTCAAAACTGACAGTTGAGCAAAACCATTAAGTGGTATTCCTTGCTTTGAATGCATTTAATAACTTCTCCAGTCTCCCTTTCTGGTAAAACCCCAGAGGAACTTCAGGTTTGTTTATTTATAATTTGCTTCTTAATAACTTCAGATGTTTGTGCTTTTGTAATTGAGTAGTTCAATATTCTTTTATAGGAAGGAAACATAAGAGAAATTCTTTACAATCCTCCTGAAGATGAAGTCCAGGAGGAATGCTGATCTTGCCAATTTAAAATCACTTTTGAGCAAGACAGTTAGTACGGAACTTTATTTACAGAAAAACAGCAATAATAATTCTCTATCTCCTAGCTCCCCTGACAATCTTACAGCTTTTAGACAAATTAATAGGTCTTGATCTTTTTGTTTTAGTATGAAAAATCATATAGATGTAAACTAAATAAACAGTAAATATAGTTATCATATCTTTTAAGGAGTCTCAGATTAGAACTGCTTCTTGTAACCATACACTAATGACAGATATAATTTTAATTATGCCTTTTTCCCCACAACTGTTTTGATTGCAAAAATAGTTAGGAAAGACAACTGTAAAAATATTTTAGAGGATTCTTACTCCCAACTTTCTTCTAAACATACACTCAATGTTTGAGAAGATAATCCAAAGGAAGATAAAACTTAGTTTTCATCTAATACAATAACTGAATATTGTCTAAACAACAGACTTGAAAGCATAATCTATGTGTTATCAGGTACTGCTTTGGAAATATGCTTTGAAAATTGTTTTGACATACCTGCATTAAGAAGTTAGTCTCATTTTCTTTCATGAAAAGTTCAACATAAGACTTGATTTTACTGATCAAAAGACCATAACTGAAGCTTTGGAGAAGGGGAACATATGGATCCTTGCTTTTAACAACAGTTGCCAGCTTCACCCTTAAAGGCTAAGAAAAGCACAGAGTTATAGAACACAAAAACGTAACATGGAGTAAACCTGGCATCTGTGCTAAACATGATGATTACAGTTTTCTGAATGTGCCTGTACAGCTTCATGCTACAGTTTGAAAAAGTTCTAAAGATAATGAGGCATTATACCAGCAGTTCATATGCCCACTAAATGTTTAAGTGTGCCTTTCTAGAGATCCTCAGTTTCATTCCCTTTGTGATTAGCACTCAAAGCAAAGTTGTCTATGAAGCATAAACACCCAGAAAAGCCCACTTAATTACTGAGTTTTCTCATTTGCTTCCTCCAAAAGACTGCCACTGAAAGGGCTTTACAGCACTCAGGAAAAGTACTCCACAGTACAGTAGTATTAAGGAGACATCAGTACTGATAACCCCAACTTCACATTTTGTCTAGCAGCTACTCTGAATGTCAGAAATGAATACAGCCAAGAATTAACTTCTGTGACCTTATTTATGAATTTGAATACTGCTGCAGCAGCCTACACTTCTGAACATCCAAGTCCTGTGAAGGAAGAGTGTATCTTAAGAATAAATTATACACATGCTGCGATTTACGTAGAGCATGTGTTCTGATACACCACAGGAAGACAAATGCACAATTTTTGCCTTTTTAAAAAATTTTTCCCTGCAGCTCTTTTGCTCTTTTGTCCAATCCAGCTAATTCAAGTGTGTGCACTTTTTATTATTTTATCAAGATATACATTCAAACTTGCATCTTTCTGAATGATGAAAATAAGATAAACATAATATATATTCTATGCTACAGATGTTAATGAGCTTTCCTTCCCTCTAAGGCTTCTGTACATAGGACAGTAATCAGAGATGACAAAGTGCAGTGCGGTGTTTCAGAAAATATGGGAAGACTGATTATTAGGGAGTTAGTATATTTCAACAGCATTTTTATTCTGTCTATACTCTAAGAAAAGAGCAAAATCAAATTTCCAAGACCTGTAGTGACATTATGCTTCTCCAATGAAGCACAAAAGTCCTTCCTTGTGTGCAACATCAGTCTGAACAATTGCTGCTACAGGAATCTCACTCTCGTATTGCCCATTATTACTACCAATTCCATAGCTAGAAGTTTGCTTTTAATCTACAAGTGCCACTAGTGTGTAAGTGACTGCAGAGGGAGCAGTTAGGACAAAGCCGTACAGGTAGCTTTGGAAACACATTTCCCATTCCTATGAAAAGCTAAGAGCTAAATGCAAGTAAAACAAGTTGTTACCTTGTCTGCTTCTGAGTCTGTAAACAACCTTTCAAGAACTGCAGCAGCCTCCTTGAAATACCCATTTTCCATATGGACTGCTACAATCTACAGCAAATGTAAGTACAAGATATGCTGAAATACACTTCACTAGATATTTAGACAAAACAACCAAAGTCACACTTTCACAGTTCTAGAAGACTCCCAAAATCCAGACGATTACACATGTAAGGATTACCAGTAATTATCCAGTTGTAACAGCTAGTTCTGATGCGATATTAAACCTCACATACAAAAGCCTAAGACCTCTCCATCAGGCATTTAAAAGAACCCTGATGCAAAATGTTCTATATTTACCTACTAAGTATTGCTTTTATCTTTCCTTCAGACTTTCACAATCCCAGTAGCTGTCAATGTTTCTACAAGTTTCTTTTTGAAAACAGAAGTTTCACAACACAACTATTTCTAAGCAAAAAAATATCTACTCATAGTATATATTAAAGTACAAGATACTAATGCTTTGAAATTGATTGCTCAATTGATTTTTTTTTAAGATTATCAGCTTTTGAAATAATTTGAATCAAGACAAACAGGAAACAATTTAGATAGGAAAAGATCCCCTGCACAGATCTATTCAGTCTGTATTTGAAAATACAACATAAAAAATCCAGTTCAGCCTGCTAATAGTCCCAGCATTTTGTAAAAGGGGCAATGTTTTAGCAGAGTGAATGGGTAGCCTTCTAAAGCTTTTTGAGCAAGTCACACTGACCTGAATTTGAATCAACTGACGAATATCTTTATGAAGTTTTTCCAGTTTAATTTCTTCCCTTTCAAGTAAAGTCCAGAAGGACAGAGCAGATTCCAAAGGTGAAATTCTTTGATCCTGTTCAAAACAGTATTCTTAAAGGGTAAAAAAAAATTAAAATCATTAAAGTAAAATGATCCCTTATACACAATAAATTCTTACGTACTACACACAATTTCAGCTCATTTTTCACCTCAAACAGTTTTTAGACTCTCTCTTCATTTGTTTTTAAGAGACTTGAAGTAACTGCTTACTTTTCAGAGACACTGGTTCTTCCTAATCTTGCTAATAACATTACCAGTGCATTTTTAAGGGATATTAAGTAAGTAATAATTGCAGATACATTAACTGCTACTTCCAATAGTGCTAAGTTTAGTATCATTGGGTTACCATTAATAATACACTTACCTTAATCCAGGCATCAGATTTATTTTGGTTATATTTTAAAAGGTTAAAGTGAGTGGGAAATTCAACCACCTTAAACCAGGAGCATCACTGAAAAAGCTAAAGCCGCATCCCTTATCACTGTATCACTGTGCCAGCATCAAGGTTTTGTGCAAACTATCAGCAAGCAGGATCAGTGACCAGTTCTGGCAGAAATTGACCCCAGCCAAATAACCACTTGCTCACCACTCCAGAAATGGTTCCCCAGTCTGATCATTGCACATTTGCACAAATGAGACTGCCAGCATAGCAGATGCAGAAGGAGCTGGCAGAAGCACCAGACTGCTTTCTTCCCCCACGGCACTGCTTGCTGAGCTCAAGATGTTCATTTAACTACTGGTCCACTTGGATGACAACATAGCAAAATCTCTCCCAATCTTATTCCATACAGTACGTAAACAATTTCAATAGTATAATATATATATATATATACACATAAAGAGACACTTACTCCTATGTTTCACCAATTATTCTTTCAATTAAGTAATACAAGACTTAGTATTAAGTGGTTTCATATTAAAACAAAAAGCATTTAAATTTAAGAGCTGGCATCTGAAACAGGCTACTCCACTTTAAGGCTCAGTATAGATATTTTAATAACTGAAGAAGAATTAGCAAAACTACCATCTTAGCCTTCCATGCATGCTATGCAATGTAATACCTACTAAGCACATGCAAATTTCCTCACCACACAGGTCATTCTCTATACCAATAAAGTAATCTTGCCAAGTGTTATATACAATAATCATACAGCTTTAGAGTGTTATCAGAAAAGTTTCATAATTTATATACAATGAACTATTTCAAATAGTTCAACTTGAGAAAAAAATTGTAGTAAATCAAAAAGGCTGTTACTACCTGACAAGCAACAAAAGAAACTTTGTATAATAAGACTCTGTGGTACTGCTAAGCTACAACAGGCTTTTTTCTTCCATACTTATCCTGGCAAGACTGCTTTTTGAAGTCCTTAAATTCCATGCAGCAAGAAAGTTAAGTCTTCCAGAAACTTGAGCACGGAAGCAAAATCAGCATGGCAAAATCACAAAGTTGTGAATACAGCCAAAAAGAAGACACAGTCATGAATAGGAGTTCTAAGGACCTGCTGTCAGCTGAGAGTCTTAAAGCTTTCAGTAAGCAGCAAGGGCAGTCATGGTTTCCATCCATGCTCTTACTCTCTGTCCTGCTTTAACCTCCAGAGTAATGTAGGCATAAAGAAATACACACTCTTAAATTAATCTACTCAATCTTTTCCAGTATATTTCTTTTGTTCATGCTGCTCTGGCAAGAAAAGACTTCAATTCAAGAAGCACAGTTATTCAAACTCAAAAGCAACTAAATCAATCAGCACTGAGTAACACTAGTCCTGCACAGTTCATTCACTTGTGGAATATACCCCAAACTTAAGTGTTTAATGATTTTATTTTTTATATATAAGTACAGTAGAGGTCATGTGAAAGCATTCATAATACACCCCTATGCAAGTCTATGCAAATCTATTTAAACAACAAGTGGGAAAACACAAAAAGCGTTGGTTTATTTACCAAGATTTTTTCCTTTTTCAATTCTTATCAAAAGCTGACAGAGATACACCATTTTTTTATGATGTACAGGTACTTCGGAGACACCATCAATAAGAGCTGGAAAAGAAGAGAAAAGTTCTGTCAGTCTTGCTCCAGCACTGCCACAGTGTGGCTAGAAATGTACTAGACACTATGTCATGAGATTTCAATATAAATTTCTAATTTAGTAGAAAATTGATGAAGCACATTTAGCTAGCTTTCTTCTGTGTTAAAAGAACTTAAATAATGTTTAAGAAATTGACCAGAAAAACCCTTTTGCAGTTCACAACAGTAGCCTAGAAGTTGGTAAGATGTATCACAGACTTATATTCATGAAATTAGAAGAATGCATTATCTCTGTGGTGGTGTGCTCTCCTCCTCTTTCCCCCCTTGGCTCATGTTTGAGCCATAGGCATCAGTGGGATGTGATGAGCTGCTCCTGGACCTTGGAGAATAGCTGACTACAGTATTGATAGCTGATACTGTCTGGAGGGGGCGCCTAGGTATTTTGTTCCCATGAGAATGACTACAGGTCAATTACTTTACTCTTCTGTATAGCAGTGGGCTGAACACCAAGAGCTCCCCTTGAGTGAATACACTTGCTTACATTTCTACAATTTGAGGTAGAGATATTCCTTGCCACAACAGATTCTTGTTAAGTGACTAATAGCATGCTAAAATCCTTGAAATCTTAGATAAAGTGATATGAAGGATTGACTGCATTTATATACAGTCCTTCAGACAAACTGTTGACCAAGTGTGCGACTAGGATTGGATCAAGCTATACCTACACTCTTCTCTAAGAAAGAGTTCTTTCTAAAAGGGGGTTCTTTCTGAACCTCATAACTCCATGGGAGGGTCTCCCTTACCCTGTCCTCTGTGTAGTAAATAGAGTGTACCTATATATTAAAGCTCATAAAACGCTGTTGCACTTATTTATGAAATCAATCACCCTGTGACAATCTTACAAAAACAAATGAAGTTTTGTTTAGCTCAGTAGCTTACTATGAGACAATTGTTCTCTCCAAAGGACATTTCTGTGGAATTCCCACAAAACAGGAACCATATGTAAGCTGGTAACACATTTTGCCATAGCACCCAACAGACCAAAAGCAGTAAAAGCTACAAGGAAGACTTAGTCAGAAACCTAAACTACAAGGGAAATCTCCCTTGCAAGGTTGAAAGGTCACAAGGATTATTATTTATTTTGGAATAGGAACCATTATATTATGATTTCTATCATGCTGGTTATTGTGAACTTCAGGTATTAATGTGCTGCCTATAGGAATTTGCCTCCATAGTGCAATACAAAAATGTGAAGTGAAAAACACGTCAAATGAGACGCAGGATGTTAATCCTTTGGTTAACTTCTCTCCTGGGTCCTTGGTCTGGGGTTCTTGGTCCCATTATTAAGAAAGGTTTGTGTTTGTACTAATACTTTTACTTGTTATTATTGTGTGTAAGATTGTTTACCGTTGTATAATGTTTAAAGTAAAGTTTTGTGGTTGTTTAAAGAAAAACGGGGGAATTGTTCGAAAGTGGGCACAGGCTAGGGAGTTAACGACGGCCATCAAGTTCTCGGAGCAAGAGAAGAACTGGTGAACAAGGAACCTCGTGGTCGACTGTACCGGAAAGAGGAAAGAGAGAAACCGCAAGGGGAGGGTTCTACATTGATGGATGTAACATGTGACCAATCGGAGTGAGTGGTGGGCATGGTTAACCATAGCTGTATATAAGCTTGTCTGATGCTCTCAATAAACGGATTCTGGCTGATCACATTGATCATGAATGTCAGCCCCTTCTTGCGTTACTTGTCATGTACACACCTACACAAACTAGTTCAGGTAAATACACTATAATATCCTGTCAAGGCAGAATAAGGAGGCACGTCATGTCACCTTATGTGGGATTAAGGATTTAAAAACAGCATGGCATCCTAGATGTTTCTATTAGGTATTGCACTGAGTTATACAGAAATACATTACAAAATAACTTGTCTTGTTCCATTATCCACCTGCCTTGCTCTTGCTTCTGTTTGAACTGATCTTTTCATGGATAGAAAATCACTGTTTCAGCATCACTTTGACGTATGCAGAAGTAGTAGTTCTATATTTTTATGGAAACCCCCCCTATTTTTCTAATGCACACTTATGAATGTACCTAGCTTTTCCTATTGACTTAAAGCACCAAATTGCCTCTTCTCTGTTGCTGAACAGAGCAGGAGATATTCTAGTCTGCTTCTGTGTTCTACTAAGCTATACACCCATAGCCAAACAGAAAAAGTACCAATAATTTCATTTAATTTAGCAGCCCCTCATTCAATATGCTTTAGATTTCTTACCTCTTAAGAGTTATCATATTAATCACCTTACTAATCATTCTGTTCTTTGCAAAAGTTTAAGCAAAGCATACTATTGCATTTACTTAAGTAAAAAACTCAATTCACACAATTTCCCAAAAGCTCTAACCTGGTATCTTCAAGTAAATTACTCATAACAAAAAAATCCATCATAAATGGACAGAGTTCATCTGAGACTCAGACATTCTCTTCCATCTGTTAATTACTCTCACTGTTCAGTATTTCTCATTTTAAATAGATGTTTTTCCTTTCAAAATCCAGTCACCACACTTCATGCCATTTTTGTCTGCTATATTACAGTTCCTTGAAATGTTCTAGCCTACCATGTAAATACCTGAATATAAACTCAAGGAACTGTGTATTTGATTCCCTTCTGGTTTTTAACTTGCTTTCACCTTTTCACTAAACCCTCTTAAAACTTTTCAGACCCTTGAACGGAAAGTACCTGTGGCCTCAGTCTCAGTAACTGTTAATGGCATACAGACAACATTATATATTTAAACTTTATAGAATTAAGATGATACATTACCACCCATGCAAAAAAACCCTCACTCCTGCCACAGTTTGGGCCAGCACACAAAACAAGTGACAGATGCTCTCTTTTAATTCTTTTCAGAGGGGGAAGACATTCTCAACTTCCACAACACAGGTAATTTCAGTAGCATGACATCAGGGCCTTGGTTCGCTGAGCCAGAAATGAAACAGTAACCAAAGGATCTACAGTGCCCCATATCCTCTGTGTGGAAAATACGGAATCTGGCTTTCATAATTGTTTAAAAGTATAATACTTATTAAGATATTACAGGATGGATGAAATTGATTCGGATTTTCTTGGGACATGGTGACAGAACCCCACGAATCAAGCAAGAAAGAAAAACTGTGCCATAAATCAATTCAAACTGCTCCAGGAAAATGCAAGCCAAGAAACTGAAATGAGGAGGAGTACTTAACTCCAGTCTAAAGGAGTGCCTTGAAGGCCTTCACACAGGAAACCAGGTTCTCTCTTGCTGAGATCAGGGTAGTGAGGAGCGACACAGCCATTGTTGGATTCATAGAATTGCAGATTAGAAATTAGAGTGCCAAGACAGGTCTGCTGAGACTTTGTGTAGTTTTCTCTAGAGAGTGACAATAGGCCTTTTGTTTAGTTACCTTTAGATTGAATACTAAGATTTAGTGCTTAGGCGAACCTATGCCACGTATCTTTAGGGGTGAGATATCTTGCAACTCGGGTAAGAAAGAGAATAAAAAAATCCTAGCAAATAGAAAATGAGAAAAAGGGGGGGGAGAAAGGGGAAATATAGTAATGATTTGTGATGATGATTGAATATGCATATGTTTAATTTAGTTGTGAACCTGTAAATGACCTTTCACCAGTCGGTGTGCCTCTGGCTATGACTAAGCACCCAGCGTTGTTTGCTTCTTGATTTATTAGGGCTTCTCCTTAAATAAAGCTACTAAATTTATAAAACTCAGAGTTTTACTTCTCACACTCAGTAACCACTGCTTTCTCGGAATGGTTCAGTTTGCTTCCCTCCCTGGGATCATTCAATCACAATTTGAAAACCTGTGTGTAGCTCAGACTCCTAATCTGAGGTTATAGATTCAAGTCCCTGTCCAGGTATAAGGCTTGCCAAAGTTGCAAATGAGGGTTGTACTAGATAATCTGTAAGGTCCCTTCCAATCCAGGTGATTGTTATTATGTTATCCTACTCCACCAAAGCTGCCATTACACAGACAATGGCAGACCAAGCAAAAATCTAGCCTGCAATATTTTGTTTTCACCATCTGCAGACGTTGCTGATTAAATCCCCTCAACAGGCTACCCTGTATTCCAGGAATCTCCTGAAGTCCTCAAGAGTTGAAAACCGTTTCAACATCAGCCATTAGACAACTGCACATGCGTATAAAAAACATGAGGGTCGCTACAAATGAGCGTCTTCACAAACAAAGGAAATGAAGTGACTTTTAAAGACAAAGATGCTTATTAAAACCAGACAATTACATGCAGATGTCACTGAATCTTCATACATGAGTTCTATATGAACACTAGGCCTTGATATGCACATTAGACTTACCGGGGGAGTCTGTAAAACCCAATTACCTTGGAATCAATGGTAAAAAAAGACAATCACGGACAGGAAAAAAATAGGATAAGAAAAGAAGGCTATGCGCTCCAGCAACTTGAGAGAAATGTCTCGATGGACCTTCCCTGTGTTTGAATAAAGGTAATTCTTTTTTCAAGACTCTTCCATCTGCTTTGTGCACAACCCACCTCAGGCAACAGGTACTTTTCAAACACACGGAAGAGGATCAAGGTGTCTCCACAAATGAGAGCAAGTCTGCGCAGGCAATCAGACTAGTCCTCCAGACAAAGGTGTCAAGAGTGAACAATGTAAACACAGATAACCCCCAAACCATAGCTTCCATACGGAAGTCACCAAAACCAAGTTTCAGTATCAATGACAAGAGTTCGGTTTTCATTGTAGTAGGCGACTCGGGGAGTCTGTAAACCCAATTTACCTTGGAGTCAGTGGCAAAGGGAGAGGGACATATGCGGCCAGGAATTAGGATTAAAAGAGGCTGCGTCCTCCAGCAATTGGAGAACCCACCCAAGGATTGTATCGGTGGACTATCTCTTTGTTATAAATAATAAAATGAATAAAGTGAATTCTTTTTCAGAACTCCTCTGTCTCCTTTGTGAACACACCGACCTCAGGCCACAGGGATTTTACGAACAACACGGAACAAGAAATAAATGCGAAAGCACCATTAGAGACTTGGTGTGCTTTTTTAAACGTCCTAAAGAAAGCTGCCCCTCACGCTTTGCTGACTTCAGAGAAGCCTGAGAGCCGCAAGTGCCCCCCGCAAAGTCGCTCGGCCCTCACCCTTCGCCACATTCCTCCACCGCTTAAACTCCGCCGCGGCCCCTTCCGTGAAGTGACGGCACAGGCAGCAGCAGGCGAACTCCAGCATCCAGCCCGCGACAACGGCTTCTACCTCAATCGGCGGGAGCAAACAGGCCACATCCACCTCTCCCGGACACGTCGCGGCAGACGCCATATTCGACTCGCGCGCCTAACCGCTGTGAAGCTCGCCCCTCCCACGGCCCTGCTGTTGCCACCTCCGGCTCCGCCCCTTCCCTGGCGGCAGTCATTCAGCGTGCCCGCCTCCTGCAGGCCAGCGCCGATGTAATTTCCGCCGGTGTGTGAGCCCGTGAGCTGCTGAGGGCTGGGAGGTGGGAGTGCTGGTGTGCTCTTGATTCCCGTGGGCCTTGCGCCGCGGGTGGGATCGTGTCTGGCGCTGCGTTGTCGGCCTGTGAGAGCCCCTGTGTAGGCACATCCTTCGCCCCGAAGCCCAATGACCGACGTGAGGTGGCCCAGATGGTGTTACCTGCTCACAGCGGCCTTATGTTCCTTGGCAGGGAGATTGTGGAAGGTTTGGGCTGTGACCCGGCAGGCCCCTGATAATGGGAGAGCTTTCCCTTGCTGCTGTTGCGGTCTGAGGTGCTTTGGTCCAGAAGTGTGAGTGCGGAAATCTTTTGGTGTCAGCAGTTGAAAAGGCGAAGGAATGCCCTGCTAGGAGCAGGTTGCTGTAAGAGCTGCCTTGGCCCCTGGTTTCTGGGAAACTTTAAAGACATGTAGGTGTTTATGCATGTGTGAGGTGAAAGGCTTTCTCCTAAGAAGCCTGTTTTCATGCAGATTCTGGGGAGAGAAGGCTGGTGGAGGAAGGAGGGAGCAGCTGTCAGTCTGAAAACTAAGAAGTGGAAACCTCAACTTGGCAATGAAGGCCTGGATGAAATGAGACTGAATTAGTTAAGAGTGTGGAGTGCATCCATCTGAGAAAGCAATCCTTTGTACCTTTTAAAATTTTAAACCTAAGGAAAAAGAAGGTAGTTTAAGACAAGATAAATTTAAGACAAATGCTGAATGGAAGAACAGTTCTTCTGCCTGAGATGTGATGGAGGGTGAATCTTTTCGTGAATAACAGAATCATAATCCTTTAAGTTGAAAAAGACCTTTAAGATCCTGTTGTCCAACCATTAATTCAGCATTACTGATTCTACCACTAAACCGTGTCTCTGATCACTACATTTACAAGCCTTTTAAATACTTCAAGGCATGCTGGCTCCACCAATTCCAAAAACACTTCCAAAAGCAGCCTGTTGCAGTGATTTAGTTATAATAGCAGTTATATGTGCAGTTACTTTGGAGCAAATGTGAAATAGGTGGTTTAATACTGTTGGACAACATCTAATCAGACAAAATACAGCTCTACTGTAATACATTAAATTAGTTTGATGGTAATAGTAATGTGATATAACAATTCAGTGACAGGGCCTTGAAAGTTGTGTTTGAAGAACATTACTGAAGTTATTAATCATATGTAGAAGTAAAGGATCAGACCAGAGTTCTGATAGAATACTTTCAAAAATAACAGATCTTGAAAAATCACATCTGTCTGGGAAGTTCTAGCAGTAACTTTGCATTTGGTGAAGGAGTTTATTTTATGGGTGTGCCAAGATTATGCAAAAGTAATAGCATTTAGATGTTTCACAGATTTATGGGTATTGTTCTTGAGGCAATCACATACAATCAATTAAATGAAGTAAATTTCTGAGTGGAGAAAAATAGAGTGGGTGAAGTTGCTCTGCAATAGACAATAGTTATAGCTCTGCTACCAGTATCCAGCCTTTCCTTGATCCTCTGGGCATGATTTACTGTGCCATCAAATGGTTTGGGCTTTGAAGGCAACATGGCACAACTGAGCCAATAGCTCCCTTTTTTGACAGTCACAGGCCACTGTGCTGGTAAATTCCCATGGTAAGGTTTAAGTTCAAGATCTGTGTGAGAAAGCCTGTTAGAAGATATGAAGGTCACTGAAAAAGCACATGGCATCTTCACGGATGTATACATTGCTTCCAACAGGTTCCTTATAAAACTCTGTTCAGTGGGAAAACAGAGATGTTTCTGAATAATTTATTTATTAAGTGTAAAGAAAATGAGTGGAATTTCCTGGGATTTGATCAATAGCAGGGTGTTCTCCAACATACATGTTTTCATTTTGCCTTTCCTAATTTAGATTATTTGATGAAGTATTACAGATTTGTTCTGCTTTCTCTGTAAATAAATGCATTTTGTGGAGTAGAATGAAAAGGGAATTTAAAAATAAAGATTAGGTTTGCCCTGTTGATAGTGCTATTAGCACTTGTGAGATAATTGGATGGTTTCTGGAGCTTGAACTATAGGTCTCATCATTGTATGTTTTAAATATTGCTTTCTTGTTAAGCTAAGATATGTATGAAAGAATAAAGGTTGCATTATTCTCAGTTAATGTCATGCATTCTTAGAGACAAACATAATGTTCAATATAATAGACTCAGTGTCTTCCCCTTTGCAGAGATTAATTCGTGCATGAAAAAGGTACTGGTAGGTAGTTTATTTTACCCCAGCTGAAGAGCTACTTCAAAGACTTAATTAAAGTAAAAGACAGTGTAGCTGGCTGCATCAATACCATCCATGTCCATTGCCATATTAGTATTTCTGATGGGCAAACCAGTGTTTTACCACAGTGCCTGTGGCTCCCTTTAGCCTCATGGCATGCTGCATAGCGCTCACTGACTGTAGCCTGTCTTGCTACCAGAAGCAAAGACTTCTCATATGTTGGCTTGATGTCTCTTGTTTTAACCCGGCATATGCTCTTACAGCCCATATGCCAGATCAGGAGAGACAGAAGGATGATGAAGGGATTGGAGCATCTCCCTTATGAGGAAAGGCCAAAGGAGTAGGGTCTCTTTAGCTTGGAGGAGACTGAGGGGTGACCTCATTAATGTTTATAAATACGTAAAGGATGAGTGACAGGAGGATGGAGCCAGGCTCTTCTCATTGACATCCAGTGATAGGACATGGAGCAATGGGTGCAAGCTGGAACATAGGACGTTCCACATAAATATGAGAAAAATTTTTTTCACAGTGAGGGTGACAGAACACTGGCTGCCCAGAGATGTTGTGGGATCCCCTTTTTTGGAGACATTCAAACCCTGCCTGGATGTGTTCCTGTGTGACCTAGCATAGGTGATCCTGCTCCAGCAGGGGGATTAGACTGGATAATCTCTTGAGGTCCCTTCCAATCCCTGACATTCTGTGATTCTGTGAATTCTTCATGGCTAAGATCAAGGCATTAAAATAAATTCAACAAATCTTTTGCATTTACATGCTTTAATGAATTTAGGTGATCTTTAGGAATTACACTTTATGTGAATAAAAATTGCCTGATAAATATATGTGAAATGAATCCCAGCATGACTATCCGGATACCAGCGTCTCTGACATAGCAAGTAATGACTACTGGCATTGTTTGGCACTGTTTCCTGTGGAATTATCCCTGAGATACACAATTTCAACTTTATTTTCCATGAGATTATTATAAGAGACCTTTCAGAAACTTTGCTTGTTTACACATAATTATTTATTTATGTGTTTGTTTCATCGGCTTAATGTGCCAGGTACTAGGAACTAACAGCTTTGTAACAGCTTCCAGTGTGAAATGAAAGGTCCTGGAAATTTGATTCTCGGGATCTACCAATTACCTGAACTCGTATGTGTTTAGCAGACTGAAATAAAGAGAATTGACTTGCAGTAACTTTAAATATTGTGAAAATATTAAAAGATAAATACGTAGCTGTATATCTGTGAAAGTGACACAGAAGATGAGTTATAACTAATATCAGAAAACCAGAAATTTGAGATTCAGCTAAGTGGTTAAAACTGAACTTGGTACTGTTACCAACCTCAGCTTCCAAATAAAAGGGAAGTAATTTACAAATGTTGTTTAAAATTTAAAAGTGGGAGGTTGGTAGACTTCATTAGATTTCTGACATTGTTTTAAATAGCTATTGTGACAGGCAATATCTCTGAACAAACGTGTGTGGTAGTTTGCCATGATCAGACAATGAGCGTCAAATTAATTTGCAACAGTAATACACTCCTGGAATTACAATTCTGTTCATCCAGAGCTCTGGGTACATTGCTGACTGTATCTGTGATATAATTCTCCAGAAATCAGCAGGACATGCTGATTATCCAAACATGGTAAACTGCGAGAAAATACTGAAATGAAACTTTTTTCACAGAAAGCAGAGGTAGCTGCATGTTTTTGCAGTAGTGCCTCTTTAAATTTATTTTTTGCAGGGTTTTTTTGTGTGTGAGAAGGAGGGTTTAGACGTGAAAAACAATAGTAGCCCTTTCAGTTACTGTTTAGCTCTTTAAGTGGAACTTGATTAAACAAGGATTACTCATAAAGACCTGGTGAGAAGGAAGAGGGGAAGTGTGTCAGGCCACCAAGAGTTGGTAATAATCAAACCTCTACTTTTGCTGGCATAAGAAGTTGCTTGGTTTTGAGTTGTAACATTTCATGTCAGAATTATATTCTTCTAATCTATGTATGCTTTAGCTTACTGCCAGATATATAAGCCTCATTGAAATCACAGTGATGTGCAAGTGTTAAACAACTTCCGGTTTTCTTTATGCATGGAAACTGATGTCCTGGTGTACACCTTCTTTTGGTTCAGCTATGGATTACAGCTGTGAGAACTGTGAGATCCTCCTTTCTGCTATGCCTTTGTGAACTGAGAAATCTCTTCAGATAACAGCTTTATCATAGCTCATAGGTGAGGTATTGCAATGTTTTGGGTGCACATTGTCAGATTCCCTATGTGCTCTGTGTGTGTATGGATGTTTGTATATGTATGTCTGTGAAGTTGCTCAAATGGTCATCCTTCAGACTTGGCACTGGAAGATGGAGTAGAATTCAATCTGGTTTTAAAAGCAAGCATTACAAAATGCTGATATGCCAGCTCTGTGCTGCACTTTTGGCTGTACTTCCCTCTGGCTGAGACAGCATGCTCCAATAATAGTTATAGGACCGAAGGGAGTACCATGTCCCTTTAGGTAACCCATGAAGGCAAAGGAATAGGCTCAGTCCCTTCCAACCCCAGCCAACAACTAGAGAAGCCTTTAAAGGGAGGGCATTAATTGAGGGTAGCCTTTTGTGCCTGATCTATGGATTTTCAGTGGCAATGTCAAAGTTGACATTTTTTTCTTCTAGTGAAGAAGAAAAATATGAATCAAAATTTCTGTGTTTCTTGCAAGGTAGAGCAATGACTTTGATTAGTGGTTTTATCGTGAGCTGAAGAGAAAGTAAATTTACATTTGGCAATTCTGATACCATTTTTCAGTGTTTGACTGAGAAGAAAATAGAAATGAAATATTGAAAGGTGGCAGCTTACATGAAAATGATTTGAAAATCTGATGCCTATTTATGAAAGTAATTTCAGTTGGGGATTTTGTGGTGCCTGTAGATTAATTCTGCTGGTATTTCCGTGCATGGATGTAATCTTGTAAGTACTAAGAATTCTGATTGAAAGGTAATCTGAATTATTTTACTGGGGAAAAGTTTATTGGTTGATAGGCTACAATCGAGTCAGCTCGATTAACAACCGTTCTTGAATATAACCATTAAAAGTTGGTATTTCATTTAGAGGAAGCCACAGTTTAGAGAGTTAAGTATGTCAACTCTTTTCAGAAGACCAGGGCCTGGAAATTGGCTTGCATTCACAACAGATTAGTAATGAATTTTTTTGTCAACACTTTCACCATTTTGTTAAACAGGCAGTTGAGGCCTGTGGTCTGTGAGATGCTCTGAAACCTCTGAAAAACACCCAGCTCACTCCCTAATACAATATAGTCTAATTTTTTCCCTTGGATTTCTATCAGTTTTCTAAGATAGAAGAATAGATACAGGTTTCTACAGACCGAAAAAGGGTCAGAACTAATTTCTGATTTTTTTTTCCTACACTCAATGGAAATGCCAAGAATAAGATAGTGGAAAGTCTAAGGAGTGGTATGTGGGTTTTGTTATTAAGAGAAGATTGGGAGCACGTTTGAGATAGAACAGGAGGATAGAACAAATTTAGATTTATGCACAGTGGTACAGATTGAGAGAGGGAATGCTTAGATTAAAAGCGGGAAGGAGAGAAGTTCTGCAGTGCAATGAACTGTGTCTTGAGGTATGTATAGCACAATGTGGTTATGAAGCTAAAGCATGCCTCTAAGCTGTCATAATGACTACAGCCAGGACATTTACCAAAGGGCTGAGTATGATGCTCTAGTTTTATTTCATTGTAGTACCATTCAGATGCAGAAATTAAAAACCATCTTTCTATTTTGAAAATGTGAAGATCAAATTCCTTATTTTCAGAATGGCAGAGATGCTCTATTGCAGTTTCATTTGTAGGAAAACTTTACCTGTAAAACAAAGTAGTTAGTTCCATGACTCATCTGAAGGAGAAAAATAATTCCCAGTACAACTCACATTTTCCTTCACAGTTTTTAAGCTATGAAAAAATTGTTCTGCTTCAGGCAAAAATATGCTGGGATCCAAGCTAGGTTGTTGCTTATTAGTAAGTTTAACAAGAGATTGGTTTATCCACCACCTCTGAATATTAGGCTGAGGTACCTAGGCTTTACTATCCAAAAAAAGGCTGCTAAATCATTCCATGCTTCTGCTTTCCATCCTGCAGACAGTAATGTTTACTCACCCTTGTAAAGTCATTTGAGGTCTTGTAACAACAACAGTGTGAGTAGTAATTAGTAGCAAAGCTGAATAGGGAAAAAAAGGCTTAGAAGCACTGAATTTAATTTTTTAAAAATAATGGATTCTGACTTTATTTGCATAGCCAAATGATTTATATCTGTACACATTGTCTGCCAGAGATCCCTGTATAATACTGTCAAGTAATGAAATCTAACAACACTATGGATTATTGTTTTGGTATATGCAATGCTGAATGTAAAGTGGTTTCATGCAGAGAACTGAAATGAGACACAGATGATTCATTTACACATTTATTTACTATCCTACTTATTCTATCAGACTGAAATGGAGAACAATGCATTTATTTTACAGACATTTGACATAAATTAAACAGATACTTTGATGTTGAACATTTGTACAGACTACAACATGCATATTAATATGTAGATCTGTGAAGAAATATTTAGTTGATCAGCAAAACCTAGTATGACAAAAATAATAATCACATTTTCTTTTTAATGAAGTTAAAATGCAGCTGATATGGAGACATTGATATGAGTACCATTACATGTGAGAAGTTACTAGTCTAATGGAATCAGATGGTTAGCTGAAAAAATAAAGCCACTGTCAAACAGACTTATCTACAATAAGAAATTAAATCAAAATGTTTCTCACAAATACAATAATAATGAAAAAAAAGCATGTTTGATGCAATTACCATTGCAAAATGCCCTATTATTCCCCTGCCCCACCCCCAAATACAGACAATGCATGAAGCAAAAGCAGCATATTCTCCTGTAAAATGTCTGGGGCATTTTGTAAAGGCAGATGAATGAGATTAGACAAGACTTAGATGCTTTGATCTCCTAGTGATACTTCTTTTGAAGAAAGATATGTTGTTAGTATAGCAATTCATGATGAAATGTTGCTATTTCTGTAAAACTGAACAATAGTGAAGATACTGCTATCGCGCCGAGAACTTGAAAAAATACTGTTGTGCTTTTTTTTTTGCAGCATTCAGAGCATTCACAGAGGAATACAAAGTAAATTTCATTAAACTCATTAAAACTAATAATAGTCATGCTACTGTTACCTATGAAACTAACACAGTAATAACTTATAAACATGAATTAGTACATATTTTTTGTTGATATTTACAGTGATCTGAAAGCAATAGGCTATGTATTCAACTCTTAGGTTCTTTGTACACTAATCCCTCCATGTTTCAGCTTATCAGCATGGCTCCTTTGACTCTGAACAAGTCATTTAGGTAAAACTCTGCATAACTTTGAAAATTTAGAAATATAAATCCAGAACTCTGCATTCTAGCAGAAGTACCCATAAATGTCCCCAACAGTGCCTTTTTTCTGTATTTTGTAATACATGTTAGAAACTTTTGCCTAAAACTATATAATACATTGCTCCATCCTTCAGTTTTACAAAGGCAGAATTCCCTTTGGCATTCTGCTTAAGGACTTCAAGAACAGGCATAAATATTTTGGATTCTGAACCTCCACTGAGAGATGCTATCTGAGCAAAACTTTGAGCAGAAGTATCATTATAAGACATATATCCTTTGCTTTAAATTGTTAAAAATGTCAGATAAGGAATAGGTTTTTTGTTTCTTGCATTACAAGATATGTCCTGGACATTAGAGCAATTAAGCACATGATCAAAACCCTACTAACTTGCTAATTTAAATAAATTTCAACTTATGATCCAAATGGAAAGATACCTAGACATGGTAGACCAGCACAAAGCTCTCAAGCTGGGCTTCTGCTTCTCCATCACTGCTTAGCCATTTGCAAAGCCAGTATAAACTAAGAGTTACTGTTAAGTGAAATAAGGCTACTTGCAGAGGGTCTAATCATGCCACTGATTTAACTGTTTTGGAGAGAGTGTTGATCTAGTGCTGTCTGTTCTACCATAACCAGATTAAGATGAACTTCAGAATAAATTGACTGTAGAAGTACACAGTATTAAAGAGTGTGGTCCAAACTACAAACCACACTATCAAAGGGTTATCAAGAATTTAATGTTTAGATGATCCCACTTGAGTTAAATAAACATAGACATAGAATTCCAGATTTAGAAATGTACATTACTCCTGTTAAATATGTATTTAAATTCTTATTTGAGGTAAAATTTACCCCAATGAGGTTAATTACCCAGACTGCTCTTAGGTTCAGAGTTTACATTTACCTCAGGACTATGGTCAATGTCTGAGGTAACAGCACATCACCATTCTGTTTGGTTCATTGGTATATTTAGGACAACCTAATCTTTTTGAATTAAAGTTTAGCTATTAGCATATTCTTTAGCTATTTCTAATTTAAAAGAGCATTAATATTTGTAAAATACTTCCTTGTTCTACAGTGGGATCCATAAAAGAAAATTAAATAGCAATTAATAACATAGGGCTAAGAGATACCACCACTGTTTTGGGAGAAATCTCCATAGCACTAAAGAGTGCTATGTACTTGTTAAAATATCATAAGCTGACATTTCCAAAAAATATTATTTAAACCTGCATCAGAACAAAAGCAAAGACAAGTATATTACTCCACCTGCTGATGTCAATGGAGTATGATAGCTGAACAAGAAATCATCACACAATGCAAACAATTTTGTCTCTATCTGCCAATCACTAAAATCTTTCCTCATGAAGGAAATTGAATGAGTAGGTGCAAAGGATTTGGATCCCAGAACATGTGATCTGTTTTAGAATATGAAAGCATTTCAGCTGGAGGTTAAACTGATAAAACTTTCAGGAAGAGAGACAAATATTCACACTTATGTTGATGGCTCTCTTAATAGCATTTAGCATTCAAGTGCTTTTACAAATGCTCTTGCAAAAGCACTGAAACATTTTGCAGGTTGAGGGGAATAATGGAGGAAATGGAACATTTTAAAAGTAGAAAGCATGTGAAGCTGTGAAACGGTGTAGCTGTAACAATAATAGAAAGAAATGACACTTGGTTCTTGCTCCTTGGTACATACGCCATTTCACCAAATTACCAAAATGCTTTCCTGATATCCGGTGGGCTGTCTTCTAACTTCCCAAGAAGAGAAGGTTGGTCTTTGGAAGGCAATAGGAAGAATACCAAGGAGCAACAAAGATAAGAAAAGACAGTTCTTTTCCGGGAAGGGAAAAGGGAAGTGGGTAATTATAGATCACTGAAAAATCTCAGTAGAGACTTGATAAAAATTAAGATGGGTAGGACTAGAAGTAAACCTTTTGCTACTGGGATTTCTACTAAGTGTGAACAAGGACCATTTTATATATATCTTATTATTTCTCTGGCTTATATTGCATATTAAAACATGCCTTGTTTACTTACAGTTTTGTGCCTCTCTTCCCCCCTTGCTGTATTTGCATGTCTTGCTTGACCTGTGCTGGCTATTTTGGAAAAAAAAATGTTTCTTGTATCTTTTGCATGATTAAAATGTTAAACTTTATTATCTGTCCAAATGATTAAAAAGTTAAATGAATAAAAAAACCAGTCAGGTAGGCCCTCAACATTTCTACCAGACTGACTGTGTTTGGAATAGGACCTGAAAAAGACAGCTGGCTTTTGTACTGGACTGTGTTTTAGTTAAATAATTTGAAGAAAAACCTTGTTTTCAATAAAGAAACAGAAACACAGTTTGCATGTTGGAGAAGCTACCTACTTTTAAAAGAGCTGATTGTTTTTCAAGGAATAAAAATATATTCTACAGTGTTATCTGTTAGGAAAAAACTCAAGCCAGTTGTCATTTTGATTTATGTGTTATAAGCAAAAATACAATTTTCTGTGCACACTTTTAGTTGTGCAATATTGTGCTAAAAGCTCTTAAAGTCAGTTGCTCTAGTGTTAGACCAGATACCACCTCTCCAACATCACTAATCTTTGAATTTTTAGACTAATTTTGAAGTGAGGACACAGTGCATCAGATTGCTGCATTAGCACAGAGGCTCCTATGTACTATACAATGAAGCATTAAAAGGCCTTTTGTGTTTTCATTTAAAAAAGTGTATTTTATATAAATTCTGTAGTGCAATAACTTCCTACACCATGTTACATTCTTTATGTTATATGCTTCCCTTGTAAACAAATTTTCTGTATGAACTTCCTTTGCAGTTTGTGCGGTATATTATTCCCCCCACCCTAGATTTGGATTCATGTGACTATTTACTCAAATTGTTATGATTACTCTGTGAACACCTTTTAAATCTGTACATTTCGTTTCATCACTGAAAAGGAATTAAAACTTTGATTCAGAATTCTGCAGTTAGTATAAAATATAAAAAAATAGATTGATTGCAAAGCTATCTCCCTGAACAATCCTTATTTTCCAGTGATACAAAGAGTCAGACCCCTTTCAGGTGCACAGGGGAGTAACTTCATCTTAAGACTCCTTAAGCTGTTTTGAAACTCCACAGCTGTTGGAGACTGACTCTGGATTTCAAAAACAACCCTCTTGACTGAGATGAATGGGTAATAAGTCTGAAATGGCTTCAAAGTTTTAGAAAAAGAGAAAAACATACTCAGGTGATTTTGCATAATTTGCTACATAGCAATTAATGATGAATGAAACAATTCTGGACTGCACTTCTTAAACATGCTGCACTGGAATGAAAAGTAGGTCCAGTCCTGCAGCTGCTCAAGTAAATGTTCTTATCAGGAATTATACATGAGCTAGCTATTCAGGAGTGGATCCTGTGTATGCAGTCAAGACTGGAAAACTCAAATATCTAAAACTGTGCTTCTGGAAATATATTCAGCATAGTCAAAAGTATATAATGCAATGATATCAAAAGCACTTCCAAAGTCTGATCCTTTTGCTTCCAAGATTTCAAAAAACTACAACATCTGTTAAGAAAGAGAATTGCATTTCCATTGCTTGTACAATTTCAAAATAAATGTGCTTCTCTGAAAACATTTTAAATATGGCAGTCAGTAAGGGTCTGATCTTCTTATCTATTTATTTAGTTAAAGCTCCTGTTGATTTTAATCAAGACAGAGAGATTCTCGCCATCTGCGTTTATATTTCAGTCAGTCCCTTTTTCCATCAGATTCCCATTGGTTTTGGGGAAAATTCACCCGGATAAGGTTTGAGGCTTTGATTTCACCACTATTTAAACAGTGATTTTAGAGGGCAGAACCAGGTTTGTATAAAGCTCAGCTCAGAAGAGCTTAAGGAATCAAATCTCTGCTCCTGCAATACATTCCCTATGGATGGACTCCTCCCTTTCCACCAAATTGCACAGATCTGAAGGGCCTTTTCTGAAGCATAAGTTTCATGTGAGACAAAACACAACAAGGACCTTGGTCATGCTAGAACAACATCATTATGTTAAATGGGACTTTTCTGTGGATCCAGGGCATGGGACCAGATCCTATTTGGACTTAATTTGGTCTTCATTAGTTCACTAGGATGTAAAGGCAGATCAAACAGGCCCAAGTGATTTCATAAAACTGCACATAGAAAATACAGACAAACACTTTAGGCATATAAAAATTGACTGGCATTTAGTTTTAGTCAGTGAAAATATCTAGGAAGAAAAAAATAGAAGATTAATGTCTATAAAATACTGAAGAGCTAAGTTTTGGAACAGTGAGACAAAACATGACTGAAAAATTTTAAGCAGAATGCTATATAAATAGGTAAAACTGAATGCAGCAAAAAGTTGCAATGAACTGCAACTAAGAACAAAAAAATACCATTTTTATTTTGAGAATTAATGACCAGACATTTTTCAGAAAAAACAACATTATGTTCCCTGTTCTTCAAATGATTGAGGAGACACTTCAGAGTTAACTTGTCTTTTTTTTTTTAAAAAAAAACCCCAAAGGATGTGCTGTGCTCATTGTTCGTTTGGTTCAGCCACCAGAATCCATATTTTGGAGATTTCCAAACTTGTCTCTTTTCCTTGCGGCTTGACTGAGATCTGTGACATCAGCCCAGCCATTTCAAGTGGAACAAAAATGGTTTCTCTTTTACATTACATGCATTAAGGTGTCTAACTTCTACTCATTTAAGTGACAGAAAATGACACACAAGCACAAATTAACGTAGGTCTACCATGGGATTTAGAAGCCTGATATTACAACCATGCGATGGTTGATCTAAAATGTTTTTAAGGCTTCTGTTCATGCTGCCTCAGTGTCTTTGCAACACTTGCTGTTACAGCACTGGACCTGGAAGAAGCACTTGCTCCCTCCTGTGCAAGAGGCTCAATCTCTAGCAACAAGACCATGGAGCAGCAGAGTATTGATGCTGGAATTTCTAAACACCTTCTCAGACTTTCAGCTGCAGAAATATTTTGTAGGAAATGCTATGTATTACAGCATAGGATGTTGTTGGTTATGGGTAAAAAAATAATAGCTTTTCTCAGACAGCTTGGGTACTTTGTAATGAAGGCTTTGGTTCAGCATCTCTCGTACAAAACTGGAGGATATGAAAGAATCCAAAGATGCTTTGGCAGGATTGACATTTGCCTGTATTTAAGCACAGGGGAAAGCCTACGCTCTGCTTTTGGAACAGCCATGGGTGGATGGGTTGAGGTGAAATTGATGAGTCAGGTGATACCCTTGTCAGTCCAAATGATTGAACTGAAACGCAGAGACAAGCTTTGGGGCATGGAAGACCTGGGGCAAGTCACATGTCCTTGAAGCCTGCTTTATCCAGCTATGTAATTTCTGATAACAAAAGATAGAACTTCCTTCTACAAAGTATGTCACTTTTATCCTTAACACTGTAATAGTTTCATCAACATTGCCATTATTGAATTATGGGCAATGCATGTAAGGAAAAGGGAAAAAGAGCTCAAAGATCATGTGGAAGCAGATATTGCTAGATCAAAGGGAAAAAGAATTATGCAGCTAATGTTTTTTTGTTATCAGGTTAAATATTCTAAGAGATTGAGAACTTCTGAATACGTCTGTATAGCCATTTGGCACTATTTTTTGTCACTGAAATATATGCTTTTTTATTTTAAAATGGAACATTTTTTTCATAGTTATATTGGTAGTTTTCTATAAAAATACCAAATGCTTCTGGTCATTAAATCTGCTTTTCATCACAGGGTCATTAATTAGACTGACAAATGCAATAGCTAAAGTTATGCAAATAAAAAAAAAATCATGATATACAGCACAGATAGATAAACTAAAATACTGTAGTCCTTAATTAACAGATTAACTCATGAGCTTTTTAACAGAAAGCAAGATATGTGAGATGCTTTAAGTAGAAGTTGCAATTTTGCAACATAAGTCTGTACAAAACCTCCAGGCAGCACGCTGTGAAGGAAGTACCTGTGTCCCAGGAAATGCTTTTTTCCATAAATCCTTGTTAACAGTAGCTTTTCCCCCCAACCCCGAACTATTTACAAATATATGCATTTTGCAAGCTCAGAGCACCTTGTTTCACATCTTTATGAACATGCACTGACATTTCATCCTTTCATGTGCAAATTCTAAAATACTTTGTAACCAAGAAAACAAAAAAAAGGTTAGACGAGTTCAAAACCTGTCTACAATCATAAGTGAAAGGATCAAAAATATCAGATGTTGCAGAACACTAGCTCCTAACAGAGCTCTCTATTTTATTCACTGTCCTTGAATAATTTTCCCCTATTTTTTTCAGCTTGTTACAAAAAGCAGTCTTTTTTATTATTTTTTAAAATTAAACTAAAGAACTCTTCATGCCATGCAAAAATAGCATATTATGCAATTTTGAGGCTTTCCATGTTTTAGTTCATAGGCATTACTATCTGTGTTTTAAGAAAAAGTATTTTTATTGCTTTTGTAACTAGTCACATGCTAGTTTCACGTGTGGGACAGTAACCAGTTTCTCCTGGACTTGAATGAATTTCTGGGGCAAATACATGATTTTCCATTTTGTGGCCTTCTTGGCTACTGTCTTTCTTTACCTCACCCGCAGCATGGTAAATGTCTTGGGTACAGTTGTGGCTCATGCTTTTGGGTGAAGAGCTGACCTGTGGCTGCTCTGTTAAATGGTTGCCATCACCATGCTTATCCCCACAGCAATTGGTCTTGATATCCTGTTGCTTTTCATGTTTTACACCATGTAACTCCATAAACTCTTCTTCTTCTCCAGTGTCTATTTCAGTGAAGCTCCTCCTCTCTTTTGAAGGAAAATTAAAAATCTTTTGTTTGGGAAAGAGAGGGGATGATTTTTTAACAGGTCCCTGACAAAGTGCTGATGCGTCAGCACCAAGTAAAGGTCGTTCACCTTGGGGTGAATTTTCTTCTAAGAGAATGGTGCTGATGTGCTGAGGGGTGGCCTGTGTGAAGTCTGCTCCTGCCGTTGTTACAGGCAGTGGCCTTGCAGTGCTCGGTGGAGTTTGTGGAGCACCACCTCTATTGTCCTTAAAATTAACTTTAAGGGGTTTAGATTTTAAAGGGTTGCTACCTTTCAGGGAACTTTTGGGGCTTTCCATGGCAGCATCTAAATGCAAGTGACCATGAAAAACAGTTTGAGATCCACTGCCATCACTGATAACAGCTCTGTCAATTGGATTATAGTCAAAGGTGACGTCAGTTGGAGAAAATATTCTGTCTTTTGTGAATGGTATAAACTGAGAACTCCTTACTCTTTGGTTGTCTTCCAAAATAACAGTATCAGCTGGAAATCTCATTTGAAAGTGAGAGCCAGGAAACAAAGAAAGGGGAGACCTCTCCGTTTCTGTGAAGTCGGTAGCACAACTGGCAAAGCTGTCAATGCTGGATGTGCTTCTCATATCTGGTATGATGTCTGTAGGTCCAGCTGGCAATGGAACTCTCTGACCTGTCACTTCTTCCATTTCTATTTCTTCTTCATACACAGGTGGCTTTGCTGACTGATCTTGGTAACCAGCATTTAGATTGGGCTGAGACTGAGTTTTGGTGATTTCATTATACAGCATCTCCAGTTTTTGGGCACTGAGGTGCTGTGGGCTGGAAGATGCTGCAGCATTATTTAATTGCTCATGGGAGTCTTGTTGACTAACTTCCTGGTATTTGTTCTCATAAGATTTGTTTGAGCTTGTTTCAGACATTGTCCTTCTGGCCCATTTCCACCGGCTTGGGGACAGATGGCTGTCATCAGGTGGCTCCTTTGGATCAGCTACATCTCCAGGCTTCCCTGAATCTACTGCTACATCTATCATTTCCATACTACGAGCAAAAGCATCTTTCAGGTTCATGGAAACAATGCTTCCATTTCTTTTAGCTCGCTCAAGTGCTTCTCTCCTCTTAATTGCCTTCTCCTGTCTTTTCTGTTCCTTATAAAACTCTGAGAAATTGTTCACAATAATTGGTATGGGCAGGGCTATGACCAGCACTCCAGCGATACAGCAAAGTCCTCCAACTATTTTACCTAATAGTGTCTTGGGATAAATGTCACCATATCCTACAGTAGTCATAGTGATTGTTGCCCACCAGAATGATGCAGGGATACTGGTAAATTTTGTAGCATCCTCATCCTTTTCAGCAAAGAATACAAGACTGGAAAATATCATTATTCCCATGGCTAAAAATAATATCAACAAGCCCAATTCATTATAACTCCGCCTGAGCGTAAAACCTAAAGATTGAAGGCCTGTTGAGTGTCTGGCGAGTTTAAGAATCCTTAGGATCCTCATAATACGAAATATCTGTACCACACGTCTGACGTTTTGGAACTGCAGGACACTTTTATTGGATTCCGTCAGGAAAATGGTGACATAATATGGCAAGATGGCCAGTAAGTCAATGACATTTAAGGGGCCTTTGAAGAACTTCCACTTATTTGGTGATGACAGAAAACGCAAAAGGTACTCCATGGTAAACCAGGCAATACACACAGCTTCAACGTGTGCTAGCTGAGGGTTGTCATTTGGCTGCCCAAATTCATCTATTTCTTGAAGCTCTGGCAGTGTGTTAAGAGACAAAGCAATAGTGGACAGTACGATGAACAGAATGGACACAATGGCCAAAATCTGTAAAACAAAATAAACAATGTTTTGGTTAGACTGATACAAGGGTAATTGTCAGCACCTGCTTAAATCCTTTCAAATGTGCACATGTCAACTAAACTGCTGCTTTGGCTGCTGCCTTCATTATTTGATTTTGATATTGTGATATTTGCACAGAGAAAACATGAGAATCATATTGGATGATGTCAAAACTTAATGGTTTTACTGCCTGCTGTAAGACAACTCACTTCAGAAAGTAAGTCATGACTGGTCATACCATTTCAAAATTACAATGCAAGGTGATATGTATTATTGCAAGTTACTAAGTGAAGGACATAAAGTTTCATCTAATGCGGAAAACATTAATTTCCTGCATTAAGTTTTATTATATAAACCTTTACACAGTGTGGAGAAGTGATTGGGGAATAAAGCTGTCAATTCAGTATGCCATACTAGACACTTTCCTAGCCACATGTAAATTTATGAAGGGAAAGTAAAATCAAAAGCCAAAGTCATGGAATCATAGGGTTCAAAGGCCATCTAGTCTAACACTCCTGTAGTGAGTGGGGACATCCCATGCTAGATAGTTTGCTCAGAGCCTCAGCATGCCTGGTCTTGAATGTCTCCAGACAGAGGGCCTCCACCACCTCTCTGGGCAACCTTCACCACCCTCATGGTGAAGAACTCATTTTTAATGTCTAATCTAAAATGCCCTGCTGTAGTATAAGACCATCGCTCCTTGTCCTATCACTACATGCTCTCCAGCAGTCTCTGCTCTCTTTCCTGTAGGCCCCCTTTAGGTACTGGTAGGCTGCTATGAGATCTCGGAGCCTTTTCCAGGCTGAACAGCCCCGGCTCTCTCAGCCTGTCCTTGTAGCAGAGCTACTCCAGCACCATAATCATCCTCCTTTGCACCCACTCTAACAAATTCATGTTCTTCCATTTTTCCCCCAATTTGCCTCTGAACAGGTTACATAAAGGCCTTCCCCCCCACCTTTTCCCCTCCTCTCCTTTTTTGCTCTTCTCCTTTTCCCCTCTTTTTCCTCACTTTCCCCCGCAAATCACAGGACCACGGAGCTCCGCTGGAGACTCCTCCCTCGCTCCCCAGCTGTTCCCACTTTGTCTCCTCCGCCCACTCTCCTATTTCCTAGCCCCGGGGAAGGGCTACAGCCTCTAGCAGCTCCCCCGTGGGGTCCGAGGGATGCTCCTCCCGGTGTCACCGCTCCAGGATGTCACTGGTGAGTTGCATATCCCAAGGGAACACGGTTGGAAGAGAAAGGCCGGGGGGCCTGTTGGCCCCCCGGTCAGGCAGGCAGGGGGAGGGATGACTGGGAGGGCTGGTGTCACTCATGGGTGCTGGCCAAGCTCCTCTGCATGTCATTGGGCATGTAGATATCAGCAGCACTAAATTAAATTGTTTTCTGTTTTAAAGTTCAGTTTAAGCTCATTCATAGAAGCAGTGGTACTACCAAGTAGATTTGGTGCGAGGACTGACAAATTCTGACAAGCTGTTGTACCACTCAAGAAAAGTGGGAAAGCTTCAGCAAAGCATAATGCTGGGTTATATGGAGAGAGATTGATCACAGTGGTGATAGCAGTTCCAGAGATACAATGGCCACTTTTCTCTGACTTTGTGAAAAACAGGGTAAGACTGTTCCATCTAGGGACTGCTAGGAACAAATTCACTTATCTGAACACAAACTGAAATGGCTTCCGGTATGAAGATCTGTATATGGCACCATCTTGTAGATATATGTTGTCTTTTACATTTTGCAGCTAAGATTAGTACAGAGCAGGTAGCATCTCTTATATTTTGAAGTATTCCAAACGGATCTGTAGCTTTCCCTACCAGTGCTCCTTCTGTTTAGTTTACTTTCGTTGTAAGTTTTTTTTGTTGGTGGTTTCAGAGTTTTCTTGTCCAACTTCATTGGCCAAGACCTCTTTACTGTTCCTGCTGAGTGAGCTGTGGACCACTTATCTTCATCCTTCCTAGAGCCCATTCAGAAAATGTAGTCTGGCTAATCTGCTTTCTTTAGAAAGGCTACACATCCCTTTAAAACAACAGCAGAAAGAAGCCAATCTTAGTAACTAGTAATGGAGGTGGCAGCACTGTATACCTAGGCAGGGCTCAGTAATGAACTTGGTGAAATTCTGTAGCTAGGACAAAAGGCCACTCTCTGGAGAGCAATAACTACCTTTCAAACTGTGAAAGTTGCCTATATCAGATTTCACAGTGAAAAATTCTGGAGCTTAAATTCTGGTTCTCCATGTCACTGAAATTACTGTGAAATAATTAATGCATGCTCCATTTCTCCACCATACTCAGAGACATAATTATACTTTCAGGATTGAAAGAGCAAATAAACATGGCACAGATCTGAATTGTTGAGCTTGCAGTGTCTGACAGACCTTGAGGATTGCTTCCCTTGTTGGGGCCAGCATCACAATGTAAATAACAGCAGAGGAAAAAGCTGTACAATACAAGGACACAATTACTTGACATGCCTTGTTCTTTAGAAAATAGTCATGTGAACAGATTTGCCCCATTGCCATCAAACTGGTTTTAATTAGGAAACAATGGCATTTCAGTCTGTCATAGAGAGTTTATTTTATGCCTAAATGTACACTAGTGTAGAAAAGATCCTAGAAAAGGGATGAGTGAATGTATAGCACTCATACTTACATTGTGTCACAATGCTAACACTCCCTGCATTTTATAGGTCTTGAACACAAAACTCTGCCGTTCAGTGCTGCCACCCACGGTGTTTTATTGACAACAACCTTCTGTTTGTTCCAACCATTCATTCATATACTGGCAACACGCAACCCTGAACTCTGCCAGCTATTTGAATAAAATATAGAGAACAGCAGGAGTGGAATTTGTAATGTTTGATACATGCTAGCTATAAGCATGAGTCTGTTTTTAGTGAAAAAAAAATACATCAGAAGAAAGTATTTTGGCTTCTTCTGATATAAGAATGTAGTGATGACTTTATTGTGTAATTGAGTTGTGCATCATTCCACACACAATATATTTTAATTATTGCAATTGATTAGATTTTACAACTCATTAGGAAAAGAATGGATCACTAGGAAGAATAATAGCAACTATGAAAAAAAGAAAACAAAAATAAAGGGACTACCAATCTTGAGTCTTTGTAATGACTTTGCAGACAGAGAGTTATGCTGGTAAATTCTCATAAATCAGATACAGGTTTTCTGACAGAAGCAGTGAGTTTATAATAAAGGTCCATAGCAATCTGCTCAGCCAGGCACACTGATACAGAAGAGTGAATAAAACCTCTGCTGACTAAATCCTTACCAGCAAAACTTACTGTGTTCTGGGCATGTTTTTGAAACTCTATTCTGGAATGAAATGCATACTTTTTAGAAATATAGAAGATTTTGCATACTTCAGGTTATCAATCTATAATCATAGTTTACCTACATAATTCTTGACAAATCCACGTTTAAGAATACAAAGAAATGAAAAAAAATCAAATGAGAGATTCTGGCAATTTGTCATTTATCCATGGTTCTGCAAAAAGCATGTAAAAGTCCAACTCACTTTAAACTTTAAAAATATTTCCTTATAAATTGCAAAATGCTTCTAAAATAATGGGCATATAGAATTCCTTTTTTAGGTACCTAATTTGAGACATTTGAATCTGCTGCTGAGGCAATACACAGTAAAATATTATTTGAATTAATGATGCCATCGTAACAGGCTGCTCCTGATTCTGCTGTTCCTGATTTTTATGGGAGCAAATCTGCTAGCAATCTGAAAATGTAGTGGTTTCCCACTATTAAATTACCACTAAAATATGTCTTTTTTTTTTTTGTGTGTAATTTTCATTACTTGTTACTGCCAGTACTATGAGGATTTTTACATAGAATGAGCACACAAATTGAGGCAGAAAAGAAAGGTGTAATGGAATAGGTTTCAAATTGCTCCTTACAGCTCTGCAACAACCAGTTCTGTGAAAAGGCTCCTGACATAAGTGATGTGCCAGTGTTACTGTTACATAAAGCTGAGAAAAAGTACACATTAGTTTCACAGTAAAGTATAATTGTTCAGTGAAAGTTCAGTTGAGCAGTATCTATCAGCGGGATCAGCATATTTGATTAATATGGATTTCTAGCAAGTGAAACTATATTAATAATGTTGTCCCCTTAGCTTTGTGATCCTGGGTGGGGATCTAGGGTAGGATCTAGACAATTTAAGCAACACAGCATTAATTTTCAAAAAGTTTAGCCTTCACAAGCACTGAAATTGATCAGACTGTCACATATTCTTCTCTAGCTCTGGAAAAAAAAAAATAGTCACCGTTTAGCTTTTGAAAGACTTCTGATAACAGTTTCTGGAGAACAGTATCAAGTTTCTTGGGCACTTAGCTATATACTCTCAGAAACAGGTGGAGATCATCTAGGTTCTTCAGAGAAACCTGAGAGCTACCAAATGCTGTAGCTAGTAAGCCATGCTGTATCCTCCAAAAAAGTCTTCAGCCTGCAGCTCCCAAGTCGCTCCCAGACAATGTACTGACTTGAAGAAGGTCAGAGCATGGAGACCTACATTTCTCTGAGGGAATAAGCCCAGAAAGCAGAAGATGCAATTGTAATCTTGACGGGAAGTTTATGGAATCAATTTAAATCGGCAGCACCCTTTACTGTCAACAATCTTCAGACAGTGATACTGAGTTAGCAGCTGAATGGAACCAGAATTTTTAATCAGTAGGATCACTTTCTTGTACGTCTGCCTGAATCTGTGTGTCCTGTTCCTGACACCTGGGACAATCCAAACTTGATGGTCATTGGAAGAGTAAAGACATCACTACAAATTGAGCTTCCTTCCAACTGTGTTATCACATAAATACCTACACACTGATGTCCTGTCTGTTCTTAAAATTCTTTAGGGGAAAAAAGCCCATTATATTTTCCTTCAGCAATGCGATGAAGCAGCACATACCTACATTTGTGCAAATAGAGTGAGTACAAAGATATTTCACCAGCTAATAATGGCACTAATCAGTACAAGCACCATGGCACTGCCATCAGCTCCTGCCTCCACTGTTCCTTGCTAGACACTGTAGAATAAGGTCATGAGGCAGTGTTTCTGTCCCTGTTTGTTTCATTGTCTCTCTTCATCGTGTCCCTGGGATCTCACAGTTACAAGGACCACCTCTTGTTTCTGGCCCATAATTCTGCATTATGCAGCTCTGCAGCAAGGACTGAATTCAACTCGCACCTGTCTGCTGGCAATTCTGCTCTCAAAATGCTTCCTGGTGTGTCACATCTCACGTGAACAATCTGGCAGTCCTAAAAGTTTGTTACTTTGAATCTGAAACTTCACTTGGTTACATTGAAAAAGTTCAACAAAGAAGCAAGGCATTTTGCTGCTGATAGCAGAGTAGCACTTAGTTGCTAATGTCTTTATCTTAATAGCTTTGCAACACTGAAAAGTATCTAAAAATAGATGCATTATATATGTTTCCAAATACTTGTTTTAGGTCATGGAAAAAATAATTACCAGTTATTAAAATTAGGCCTCAGTACAAATTTAAAATTATATTCCTCAGTGGTAGTTTAAAAGATATGACACCAGTCAAGTCAGCTCTGACCTCAGCCTCCTCTTTGTCATTATTAGAGCTGAGTCAGCGCTTGTAAGAGTGAAAACAGAATTTCATGATAGAATTAGAAAGAAGTTTATATTTTTCTATTGAGGTCTCTAAATAGTCATTCTCTGTAGCTATCTTACAGGGCCTAGGAACCATCATTACAACTGGAAAATCTCCACTACTCGTGCACATCTGCCTTTTTGGAGTACACCTTCCATCTGTTTTTACATCTCTAGGATAACTTCTGTTAGCAGGCTCCTGGCAAAGCTTCACATAGGATACAGTGAAAAATAAGATGGAGAATCAGGGACTAATTTAAAAGAATAACATACATTTGCTTCAGCTTACAGCTCTATCTCAGTTGCCCTTTCCAGAACACATCTGATAATGGCTCTGACAGCATGTGTAATCACTGAACAGCTTCTCTCTGCTACTCTTGATCTTCTTCCTTGATGACATTATTTAGAATTCTGACCTTTCATTTCCATTTTTTCCTAGCTCATTATGTTTAGAAGGGCTGAATTTGAATGTTTTTCATTGTTTTTTTTTTTTTTTCTTTTTCCAGGGACACTCATTAAGCCTGATATTAACTTCTGCATATGAAGGGTGGGCTCTCAAGTGTACTTGTCTGGTGCCTAAGTGATGCCACAGTCTTTTTGTCTCGTTGCACTGGGATGACTGCCACCTTAACAGCTTTGTCCAGAAATGCACATTCAGGTGGTTTTCACTGAAGATTTAATGACTAGCTCCTCAGACACTCCCCATCATATCTTTAAAGAAAAGTGGCAACTGACAAGTTCTCATTAAGATACTGAATTCAAGTACTTCTAGGTGTTTATTCATAGTTCCACAAAGTTCAGTAGTGTCTCTGCCCAAGCAGTCATTTCTGAAGTTCAAGGATGTGCTGTCCGGTCATGATCACTCACTCTGAGAACCAATGAGTAACAGTAGAGCTGAGACCAGGTAATTAAAGGAGTGCCTCCACTTCCACAATGCGGTGTCCCTCAAATATTTGTCTGAGGAGGCTCAAGGGAGGTAGTAGTTTGCTGCATACCAGTTCCACCGTACATGGAACACTAATGATGTTAACAGCATGATCATTATGTTAAGTCCGGTGGAAGGGGTGATAGCTAGCTTGTTAAAATTGAGATTTTTATACCTAAGTCACCCAAACTTCTTCAAGCACACCTATACCTAAGCAAGGTATTTTGAAGCTGGCTCTGTTAGGTTACCTGACTTTATAGACTGCTACTGTCCCAGCACATCCTTCATTTCAGAAGTTCAGCCATAAAGCCCTCCTGTATAGCTGTTATCCTTCCTGCTTGAGAGCCCTGTGTGAACTCCAGCCTTTTCACAGAGTCTTTGCTTATCTGTCCCTCTTCCACACTGTGCTGACCTTCACATTCCATAGACTAATATTTGCTTTAGAAGACTTAGACTCTCAGAGGGTGTAAATCTTAGGAAAGGATCCTATATTTGCGAGCGTCCTAGTATGCTTCTGGTTTAAATTAACACTAATAAAATACACCTCTTCTGCATTCTGTTACAGGTAGATGACTGGGTTTTGCTATTAGGATAATAATAATGGAATACATGTCTTCTGCATTCTGTGGTGGGCAAACTGTATTTACTTAAAGATGTGATTATTGCTTTAGAAAAGGATGACCTTGGGATTTGTACCACCTAGAATTTCAGCATCAGGATTTAGTAAACTGTGGGTTTGAGCATTTGATTATGGCTGAATATGCAGGTGCTTTGGTGTAAGGCAATCTTCCAGCGGACCATATGGAAAAATGAGAAGAGTAGGAATATAAACTGCGTCTCTATGAATCTGAACAGGAGGGTCATTGCAGTCTGTCATGGTTTCGACTGGGATGGGGTTGACTTTCTTACTAGCAGCTGGCCTAATGCTATGTTTTGGATTTGGAATAAGAATAGTGTGGGCAAAACACTGATGGTTTTGATTGTTGCTGGGCAGCCCAGGCCTTTTCTGCTCCTCACACCATCTTACCAGTGGGCAGGCTGCGGATGCACAAGAAGCTGGGAGGAGACACAAGCAGTACAGCTGACACCAACGGACCAGAGGCATTTTCTATATCATGTCACATCATGCAAAAATATAAAGCTGGAGGAAGGATACGGGGAAGACAAATATGGTATTTGTCTTCCCAAGTAAACATTACATATGATGGAGCCCTGCTTTCCTGGAGATGGATGAACACCTCAATGCAGATGGGAAGTTATGAATTAATTGTTTTGCTTTGCTTACTTGTGTGACTTTTGCTGTACCAATTAAACTTTCCTTATGTCAACATACCAGTTTTTCTCTCATTTAGTCTTTCAGTTCTCTCCCTTATCCTGCTGTGGGAGCAATGAGTGTCTGTATGGTCCTAGTTGCTGACTGGGGTCAAACCACATCAATTTATCAGCAAACAAGTGCTACATTAGCTATATAGAAAATTAAGTACAGCATGGCTAAAGTTTCCAGGTTTTATTTACTAAATATTGGGACCAAAAAGTGGAGACCAGAGAAATTACACTAGGCACAATAATAGGCCACAGATTGCAAGTGTAACTTTTAGCTGTATCTTCAGCACGGCAGTGAAAAATACTGTCATTATTTATGAGCAAAGGCTGAGGATAATACTGGAGGTACATGTTAGTCTGGCAAAGATGGGAGACCAAAGATGGTCACAGAGGAAGGCAGCCTTCAGAGTTTGGGGTAAGACACATTATTCAGTTCAGCAACAATAGAGACTATCACAAATTCTGTTTATTTAGCACAAAACTATTGAGCATTACGTTGGGCTTGCTAGCAGAACAAAACCCATGTCAAGTCAGTTCTAATACCTTTTTGTTGAACAGCAAAAGGCTATTTCAGCTGAAGACATTGAATCAGTTACTTAATAATAAACAGCAAACAGCCCACTAGGAATTAGCATAAAAAATGTCAGAGTGAATGAATTGGGTATCTTGAATAGGGACAAGCAGGGACTTTTTTATGAACATTTTTATGATCTAGTGGGAAGTGTCCCTGCCATAGGCATGGGGGTTGGAACTTAATCATCTTTAAGGTCCCTTCCAACCCAGACTATTCTATGATCGCATATGGCATACTTCTTCTGTTTAGTTAGTATTTTGTACTAGCTGTCTAACTTTTGAGTAGTGAAAATTGATTACTACTTGGTTCAATGCACTAGAATCTTCAAAATTTTCTCCTAGGTCATGGCAGAGACCTTGCAGTTTCCAACTCCTTTGCAGAGCAGGCCATATGTAAGATCTGTTCTGCACTCCTTGCGTGCACAAACTATTACCTTCATGACTAGGGATTAAATTTTCCATAAAGCCAAACAAAACTAAATCAAAACACCAACACCCCGCGTTCCTAGAGCTGAAGGAAGCAGTCGCCTCTAGCAAGCAGCTGGGCTGCGAGTGGGAGGAAGGAGGGCGCTAGGACCCAGCGGTGCGTTGGCTCTGGGAGCTGTCCCAGGACCTGGTTCTGAAAACAGGGGCTCGGCGCTGCGGCTGCCCTTCATCCTTCTATCCCACAGCCTTAAATACACCAGGATAAGGCAAATATACCATTCACAGAGACCACGGTGGAAAAACAAAGATAATGAATGTAAAATATCGCTACTCAGACAAAATGCAATTGAAGTAGACAGGAATCTCACCAGAGGTGACAGATGTCTTTTGATTGCTTTCCATTAAATAAAGTATGAAAAACACCTGGTGGAGCTGACCAAGGAGTGATGAAAAATCAAACACAAATTGTTTGCTTCTGAAAACGTTCAGTATAGGCTGCTGAATGGATGTAATGGGGAAAAATTAACACCTGATGTACAGGTTTATTCTGATGCTACCCATTTTGGTATTAATATTCAACTCAACAGAAAGCTGGATGTGACTGATTTCAAAAAGAAGTTATGTGGAAATTAGAAATTAAATTCCCTGTATTTTCCTTTTTATGTTTACCATTTAGTTTTAATGGAGTTTGTTTACAGCCTAGATCTCAGATTATTAACCAGCACTGTGCACTTGAGTGCAATTCTATCATCTTTTCCCCATTGACTGAGACTGTCTTTTAGCAATACAATACAGTGAGTAAGGATGACCTCCAGCCCAAATAGTTCTGTCATCTATCAAAGAGATTTGTCACTCAGCCTCATTTGAAATTATGACAGACAGTAAATCCAGACATAATCTTTACTCACACTTCTAAAGTAATTTTTCTAACTTGGCATCATGTCAATTTCTGCATATATTTCAGATCTGCAGTTCCATGTAAAACATCTGCATTGATCTATAAGTTTGTATAATGCTTATGTCAATATTTTCCACACCTGTGTATTCAGAGAAACTAACCCAGTCTATTATTTTCTCTTTTGCAGTATATTTAAAGGCCTGCATATCTTAACTGTTGCCCTTTTTTTTTTTTTGGACTTGCCTTTCTTTCTCCCCTTGCCCTAACAACCAATTTTGACATATGATGGGAATATATCAGATGAGGAACTCAAATAAGGGTTGTCTGGAGTAATGCCATCATAGAAAACCCTGCTGAATAAACTCATAGAACTCAACCTCTGAATTTCTCCACCAAGACCTAAAGCAGCTAGAGAGTTGTTTAAATTAATTGGGTGAGAATTATCCTAGCACAAATAATCCGGATGATTAATTTCTTATTAAATTTTTGCCTTAATCTTTTTTCTGTTAGAAAGGTTGCAGTTCAGGAAAAAGAGTTTTGATGCAAATAGTGAAATGGGACTCCAGAGCATTAGACAGTTGCTGGAAAACAGGATGGTTTAAGAAAGGTGTAAATGAAGACACAGGTTCAGAGAACCTCTGAAGGTGCAATAAATATTCATCCTGTACATCCAGACCCTGTCAGAGAATGTAAGCAGGTAATATGCTCAGAGATTATCACTATTACTGGTGGTAATCAAGTGATTAATAACTTCTTTCAACTTCAGGAGCTCCTGGAATTCCAGATTTTCTGGAAAAGATTAAGTGAGTCCTTAAAAGCTGATGCAGGATGGACAACCTTTATTGGAGTTCTCCTGTTTTGGACTGATGAGTTACTGCAACAAGACTAATGCTAGTAGAGTTACTGCAACAAAACTAATGGGATGGATCTAGAAACTGAGCTACATGTTTTGAGTGGACTTCCTTACTATCCTTTTCAACTTTGTCTTTCATATGGTAAGAATGTTTGTTTTCTCCAATGACTTTGAAAGTTGCACTGCTAGGAGTTTTACTTCCTGCTGTGGCTACACAGTCAAAATTTGCACAGGCAGGCATTAATCTGAGAGCAGTTCTTTGGCTGGATTGGATGCTAAGCAACACAGATTTTGGGTTGGAAACTTTTCCTCAGATTAGAAGACCCTCCAAAATTACTTTAGAAACTTCATCTCTGGTTTCAAGTCTTTATTAAGGTGTGATGTGCTCATCCACAGAATAGCAGTAATCTTCAAACACATAAATGTTTTCACATCATATTTAGACAGGTCATGTTGTAATTAAAGAAGTGCTGATGCACAAAATATATTACCTATTATAAAAATATTACTAAAAGGTACTTCTCATGTTGCTGTGACTAACAGCAAACTAGATAGGAATATTCCTGTGAACCTTCCAGTTTAGTGCTGTAATTCAGCCTCTGCTTTTATCACAAATAACTTCGGTGGGCACTAAATAGGGTATTCAAGGGATGTCTGTTTTATCCTAAACTATGCACTGGCCAGCAGAAAGGCTGAATATTCACTGCATTACAGAAAAGGCTGGTGTTGTCCAATGATAAATAAATGCCTATTAGTCTTCAAACATTCATGGTCTACCTGCATCACAGGGCCTGGTTTTGTTCTTAGGAAATCAAAGGGGAAATTTGCTGTTGCCCTTAACCGGAGTGCACACGTGGAGCCAGGGTATTTTGGTAAGCTTTGTTGGGAATGTGTTGATCACCAAGGGAGGAAGCATATCTATGGAAAAAGAGCAGATTTTGGGCCTCAGCAATGGAGTGAAGAAGCAAAGGAAGTCTGACATGCCTTTATTTAGTGTTCCATAAAAGAAGTTTTGATGTTTTTCCTATTTCATACTTTAACCAGTAGATGTCTCTATTTTATCATGCAGTTGTTGACAAGGACACAATATTCCTGTTGTCACGACACACATTTAGTAAAAAAGCATTTGTTTCCAATTGAATGAATAAACATGAATGCAAAGATGTACTGACTTAATGCTCTTGGCATACTCTGCTGATTTCTGACCAATCTAAGCTCTTGGAAGCTCTAGTGAGGGCCTGGCTGCTAAGCAACTTTTATAAATCGTCCTTATGGAAATGTCCTATTAGATTTTAAGAGGACGAAAGAGGAATTGGGGAGATTCTGTGGACATTTGTCTAAAAATTTAATAAATACTGCATAGCTTTCTTTATTACATGGGAAGGCTTCATGGAAGCAGCTTACAGATCAGTCAAGTATTTAATTTCTACACAATGCTTTAGGAAATTCCAAATTGTTATATGAATTATATTCACTTCATGAATGTGAAGATAATGTTATTACTGTATCTATAGTGATAAAGAGTAATAATGTAGGTGATTTTAAACATTCACACCTAATTGACAATATCTTTGATGCAAGTTTATTCAGACATTTGCATTTTCCTCATCATTTGAGATACATACAGGATATACTCTAAAATCTTTATTAGAAGAGATTGTGCATTAGCTCATCAGTGGGAAAAAAACAGGATCTGCACTGAGCCCTGAACAATATCAGAGCTTTTTGTTTGCAGGTTGTTACATCCTGGTCAGATGCTCCCTTGGTAGAAATCCTTACAGAAGCTGTTAGGATTTGTGGCTGTGTCTCACACTAATTGAATTGCATAAGCACATTATGTTAGAGAAGAAAAGTGTTGCTTAGCTTAGTTGATAGCTATGCCCATAGGAATCAAAGCAGTACACTGGGGCTTTTTTCCCTCATTGAGACCCAAACCTAGGTTGAAAACAGAACTTCTCCAGCTGGAGGGGGCCCTGCATCAAGGGCAAACATGTTACATTTTCACATGCATGTTCACATTTCCATGCACTATGGTCATTAAGAAAAGCCACTGGGTGAGCTGCTTTTTAGTACATTCATGCAACAAATACCGTATGATGAGAGGTGCAGATGGCCAGTCTCTGTGAATCACTAGCCCTATGTCACTGGTTCCACCTCCTCAGAGGGTGGTCATTTTTAGGAGTCAAGTAGAACATGAAGTACTAGAAGGAAAAATCAGGCCTTTCCCTGATTATCAGACACAGCTGTTCCCCAAATATATGGACAATGAGAAGTTGATTGTAGAAAGGGAAATCAGTGTTGAATAACAGCAAAAGAAGGACTAAATTATCTGTCAAATTGTCCAGATTGCCGAACTGATGGCCAGGCCACTGGAACCCCAGAGATTTCCATGACTGCAGCTGTACCGCAGAGTTTCAACAGCTCAATCAACCTCAAGACAAAAAGTAAACCTGAAAATATGTTGGTCATATGTGAACAGCTATAATGCAGCTATGTGCGGCAAGGTTGTGGACAGTAAAATTAATCTTCAAATAAATCTAGAACGTGGAAAAAAATACATTATACTCTGGCTGTGCCTCAGGGAGCACTTTTCATAGCTGACAATTTCATAACATGAACATTTTTTACCTTCTAACTGCCAGCATCTGGCAATTTATGATAAAGACTTGGAATGGAGGCTTTGGGATATTTACAATTGCTTCTGTTTACACTCTGATTATATCTACTTCTACTTTGTGAAAGCCACAATCCCCACCATCAAATCAAAAAATAGCTGTAAGGGCAAGGTGATTATTTTGCACAATTTTCATAAGGGATAGCACTGCATGAGGAAATCATAAAGGCAAAAAATTGTGTTATTTTCTCAGTCAGAAATGCTACTCAAAACAAAAGAAATATTTTTGAAAGATCTTTTGATGTGGAATATATATGATCAACTCATGTGACTTGAAGGGGACAATATAATTCAGGCACCAGTTACACTTGCAATAAACTAGAATATCTGTATATAAGGAATATAAGTAATATTACTAAACACTGTTATGTAGGGTTTCTTGACACATGCACATACAGCTATGTTCTTTCAAAAGGATTAATCAGTATTGACCTTACAGATTATAATTGCTTCTGCTTTATTCTGAGTACTTCGTGCCCAATTATTTTTCTATAAATAGTCTAATGAAAAACACATTTTAATGAAAAAATAGCCTGGTTTGCTATACCTATAAGCTGACATTGATGCATTTCACTGCTATTCATAGAAAAACAGCATGGCTGTGATTTGTTGTTTTTTTTGTTGTTTCAAAATGATTTATCTTAGTAGTCATGGAAGTGTGTGCTCCCATAATTCTCCCATATTCCTTTGAAGGAAAAGAAGTGGGAGAGAGGTGATTTGTTGCCTTCAGTGCAGTACGTTTGCCATTACGACAGAAAAGTTAATGTTAGTCTGAAAGCAAGTAAGTGGCAATACTGCTTTTTCTGTCATACAAGATGCAGAAATGCCCATGATGTGAAGATTAAGGAGTCAAAGCATAGGAATATTTAAGGTGCTTTTCAAAATTTGGCATCTTGAGTTGTAAACTGCATTTTTCAGCATCTAAGAAAACACTCCTGTTTCAAGCTCCTGTTTATATTTACCTCAAACAGAACCCATACTATCACATCTGCTGTCTTAATATTTCAAAAAAAATCTAATTTAATATGAGACTAGGATTATTTAGAAATATGGGATATCAACTCAAAGTGATTGATGGAAATCCTCCATCAGCTCTAACATGGCCATTTATGGACACATATAAGCTCAAATTATTAGCTCCCTGCTTCATTTCCAAGTTCTGGTTCACTTTCAGGCTCCTTCTAGAGGCAAGTAATCACTCTGCCCTGAAATGAGACCAATACTGTTGATAACATACTCCAGGAGAGCTGTATGGTCAAAAAGTTTAAGTCTAAAAAGCAGGAATGAGGATGTTTAAACCAGATTTGCTCATCGCTTCCACTCTATGCATAGGGCCTTTTTGCTGTACACTCCTGAAATGGGAGGGACTGTTGGATGACCTGTCTTTGTGCTCAGGCTGAGGCTTTGGCTCAGGCTGAGCCAGGACAGACATTTTTGTGACTGTCACAGACACATTTTCAAATGTATATACTATAGCTACAGTCTGCCATAGAATCTGATTTATGAGAGAAAGCACTCATATAGCAACTGTGTGATGCTACTGCACATAGTGCATCTACTGGAGGAAGCATGCTGTATGCAACTCGACAAGATAAAAAGCAATTTCTATGGATTTTTATCAGCAGGAGGATTGTTTCAGAGCAGCATAATTTGGGTAAGAAATTCCCTTAAAGGCATGTAGAATCATAAAAGAGTAATACAGTTTCCAAATCTCTCTCATTGGAAATCAGAGATCCAAACAGTAAGATGGTGCCAAGAAAGAGTACATGACAGATGCAATTTCATTATCTGATCCTTCCACTTACTGTTAGTCTTTCAATATGATGAACATCATTGGCAATCTGAAAATGCTCAAATAAAATAGCACTGAAAGTGTTAAACATCAGCAATGTTACTAGGGTCACTAGCTGCAGACCAAATCTGGACGCTGGGATAAAAGGGATTAGTTTTTTTTTCTTCTCAATGGAAAACATGTCTCCTCTGAAATACCCTCTCAAACAGAACAAGCTGCAGTCTTCTGTCCATTAGAAAGCATTGTTCTTTCATTAAAATTCATTTAGTTGCTAACTCTGTAGCTGGAGAGAAAAGCAGTATTTATTTGTGCGTTTCCAATTGCTTTTGAATTTGACAAATTACTTAAATTACTTGCTTATCAGATTTAGTTTAGGAATGAATTGTATATATTTTCTAGAGGGTCTTATATTTGGTGAAGAGTTTCACCAATTTTTCATTAATGTGGAAGGCAGTCTTAGTGATAATTACTACAGCAGAGGCATCATATTAACCTCTTGGGACCAGAAGTTGGGATTAGCATATTAGCACNGTTCTTTCATTAAAATTCATTTAGTTGCTAACTCTGTAGCTGGAGAGAAAAGCAGTATTTATTTGTGCGTTTCCAATTGCTTTTGAATTTGACAAATTACTTAAATTACTTGCTTATCAGATTTAGTTTAGGAATGAATTGTATATATTTTCTAGAGGGTCTTATATTTGGTGAAGAGTTTCACCAATTTTTCATTAATGTGGAAGGCAGTCTTAGTGATAATTACTACAGCAGAGGCATCATATTAACCCTTGGGACCAGAAGTTGGGATTAGCATATTAGCACTTAAGCAACGTAATCCTTGGCCCCATTGGTGACAAGAGATTAAACTGCAGCATGCTGTGCCTGTTGTGAATGAGTTTACTATACCTGGTCTAATATGTTTTCTGCAGTGCACAAATCCTTATTAAGATTCACAGAACTCATCTGGAATATCCTCACAGCCCATGTAAAGCAAGTTCCAAGGATCAAAATCCTACCTCAATTTGATGTACTTTAAACCATCTCAAAAAGCGAGCCTTTATCTGTTTCTTAAGTATTCTCTTTCTGTACTATGTATTATTGTTAATTTTTTTTCTCAGGAGGGAAGATTCAAGTTATTTACATGCACTGAAGTGTAGGAGCTAGAGGTGGATAAAGTCTATTAAGGCATATAGAATACTGCTTTGATAGTGTCACATAAATTAATGTGTCTTTTCTGGCTGACAGTGCTGGGAATGCCCAAATAGATAATGTGAGAATTTATTTGTGTGGCTGTACCATTACCAGATATATTTTTCTGATCAATAATTTATACCCTAAGATATTCTTCAAAATATGACCCCAATAATGCTAACTGTCAAAGATCTACTGCTTTAAACTAAAATATTTTAAAAAGGAAAATAATTGAAAATTGACCTGGTAGAATTACGGTAGCAGCAGTACAATTTGAAACTCAGGGACTGAATGATTTTTTTTCAGTGAGAAATCTGGTTAAAAAGTTATAATTTGCTTTTTTTCTTCAAACGGGATTTAAGCATTGCAAGCTTAAAAAGAAGCAGCAAATATATAGGCATAGGTATCAACATTTTCTATTATTTTTCTATTATTTTCTATTATTTATTAAGCATATCAGAAATTTCACATGGATAAATCTGTGAAAGAAATTTGTTGCTCTGCACTGGAACAGGCTTCCCAGAGGAAGCCTGGGAAGGCTGTGGATGTGCCCACTCTGGAGGTGTTTAAGGCCAGTCTGGATGACGCACTGAGCAGCCTGGTCTAGTGGGAGGTGTCCCTGCCTATGGCAGGGAATTTGGAACTAGATGGTCTTTAAGGTCCCTTCCAATCCAAACCATTCTATGATTTTTTGATTACTACTGCCTTAAGTTTTAATGACCTGTAAGTTGTCAAAACTTAGGTCTTGAAATTGAAAACCAGGTGCCCTTTCTAGATACAAGCTGTTTAATTTCAAGAGAACTGTATGCAAATTGGAAAGATTATGGAATATCATGACCATGGCCTCACTTTTACTAGCAATAAATTTTATAAAAATTACTGTGTTGCAGTTGCCAAATTTACATTGGTCTTATGAGGATCAATGAATTATGTTTGACATTCAGTAATCTTTCAGGTGCTGGCTTGCTGTCTTCTGCTGGAATGATGTTATTATTCATATCCTTCCACACAGGGTGTAGAATTCAGGGGTGTGCTGGCCACAGCCTAATGACCTGAATTGATGATGATGGAAATGATAACACACTGGATCAACTGGTAGCATTAACCACAACTGCATTACCTCTTTGAAGTACTGCTTTGCATGACCTGATATTGAACGAACACAATAAATGAAACAAAAGGATAGGAAGATGGAGTCTCTGTCTTTACTGATCAAAGCTTAGTACCCCATATTATCAACTTTACATGTTTTTTAAATGAGTACTTCTAGAAGGAATAAGGGCCTTTATGAATTCTGGGCACTGTGTAGGAGTAAGTAGTGTTTCCACGGTTAAAAATTACAATTTATTATTTTCAATGATCATCAGTTTTACACTTGATTGGATATTTAAGACCTCTTTGCAACAATAAGACAGGTAAAAATTGCCCTTGGATTAAATGAGGATTCTATTATCACACTAGTAATTATTTTCATTTCTTCACAGTGGAATAAATGCAGACTTCCAAGATAAGAGCAAGACTTGAAGTGGATAAACTGGTCTAGGGGTCCAGAGTCATGTAGTTCAATTGGTTGGAATGATATATATTAATTCGGTTCACTTACTCCCACATCTGCAACAAATATCAGTTAATATTTCAATTAAACACTGGCTTTTCCTTCTCTTCCCTACTGAAGGCATTTGTTTGACAAAGTTCTTCCAAAACCATGAAAACAGGAATAATGGGGTTTTAAAATATATCTTTCATGGCAGAAAGAAGCTCTAACCCATTTGAAGAATAGTCTTTTAAAAAATTAGAAATTAAAAGAATAAAAAATCCTCTCCACTAGTCTGCTAAGGTGGAAGAGTAACATTATTACCTCTTCTCACTGGACCATCTTTTCACTACTATTTGTTCCTTAAAATTCCTATTCACCAATTTACAAGCTTCTCCTTAAGAAATTTATCTTAACTACAGCATCTACAGAAGCAGAAATCTTAATAACCTTAATGCAATCAGGAAAGGAACTTCTGAATCCTTTCAATACAAATGCCTTATTAATGGGGTTTACAGCTGATCTGCAGAATGCTGAGTTGAAACATAGGAGAACAGCTGATATTATGCTGATAGACAAGAGGTCACATATGTTACTACTGAAAGCTTAAGCAATTGCTTGCATGCATGGTTATTTATAGTGCTGAAGAATGAACCAAGAGCACCTGATCCATATCTCACATACATAAAACAAACTGAATACCAACTGAGGGAACAAGAGATGTCCATGAAGCTCATCTGACAGATGTAATTTAAATAAAGTTTATTATATATTAATGGCCACTTAAACAGATTTCCTCTGATAGTTTCTCTCTGGATCAGCCAGCAAATCCCAAATGCTCTGGGCTATGCTACTTCAAGATCTAAGGAAGGTTGCATCTCAGGCTCTTCTATGAAGAACCTTCTTCTTTCCGAAACTCTACAGGTTCACTCTCACTTGAAGCAGGAAGGGCTCCCAGGTAGCTGTGGAACAGGGATTGCTGACTGTAAGAATCAAAATTTCATGGCAAGAATAAAAGCATCTCCAGACCATCAGAGATCTTAGCTCAGAAGTTTGAGTTCATACATTATCTGTATCCATTTCCCTTTAGCTCATTGTTAGGTTTGATTATCCTATTTATAAATGGTTCTTGGATGCAAACATATGCTGCTTGGTTATGAACAAAACAATGATAAAAATATTATGCCTAGTTTATAAATAGAAATAAGTAAAATTACTTTGCTTGGTTCAGGTGTCCTTAAGCTACACAACACTTAACTGCCATGGAAGATGCACAGATAATGCCTAGAAAGGCAATAGCTTCCTTTAACACAGTAGGAGTTGGAGCTGCTTTGGCTCCCACCATTATCATAGAGATGGTAAATGAGAAGAATAAATGTGAGGACTTCTGGAAAGCTTTGTATCTTGCAAAGGACAAAACTGTACAGTTCAGAATGATGGGCAGCATCTCTCCAGGAGACATGAAGGAGGCATGAGGATTGTGTGATACTTCACACAATCACAGAATGTCAGGGATTGGAATGGACTTCAAGAGATCATCTGGTCCAATCCCCCTGCCAGAGCAGGAACACCTAGACCAGGTCACACAGAAATTAGTCCAGATGGGTTCTGAATGTCACCAGAGAAGGAGACTCCACAACCTCTCTGAGCAGCCAGTGTTCCAGTGTTCTGGTACACTTACTGTAAAAAAGTTCTTTCTCATATTTCTGTGGAACCTCACCTGTTCCAGCTTGCGCCCCTTTTCCCTTGTCCTATCATTGAAGGTCATTGAGAAGAGCCTGCCTCCATCCTCCTGACACTCACTCTTTACATATTTATAAACATTAATGAGGTGTCCCTCCCATAGCAGTTCTTGTGGTAGCCTCTCATAACAGAGCAGAACAATTTCACCAGTGTGAGCTTAATTTTAAAAGGTATCTGCTTACAACTGTAAGTGATAATATTTTGCACTGATAGGGAACATTTGAATTACAAGCAAGAGACTGGAGTACTGGCTGTGACTACCTGCAATTACCATTTCAACTCTCTCTTACAAAGACTTCATTCCAGATCTCCACAGCTATTTATATATTCATGTTCTGTACAGATGAGGAGGACAAAGATATCTGCTCAGACTACTTACCTCTCACAGTCTTTTAGATACTTAATCTAAAATGTACATCTAAAACAGTAAAATATTGTCTCAAGATTACAGACTGTGCAGCAGTCACCAAATCTCAGATTTTCCACAAAACTGCTGCTTACAAATCCTTAGCTTTCATGAGAGTAGCAGATGGTGAAAATACATTTGTAACTGTGTTCTCTGCAGTGGGTTGAATTGTTTTTGCTCTCCTCAGAAATATCCTTACAATATGATTCTAATGTTACTTCTAAAAGCTGACATTGGCTATGAGTTTGTGGGTTTTTTCTACATTTCACTTTGTATTGTTCTCGAAAATAGGAATGGGTGAAGCTTATCACCACTTACAGTTCAAATGCAGCATTTCTATGTATAATATACATACAACATACAAAGATACACCTACAGAAATACACCTACAGAGGGAGATCCCTGTTAAATGTCTTCAGATGTGAAGGACAAAAGCTTAATTTAGATGAATTTAGGCTATGGGCTACACTGCTAGCATGGTGCTAAATGCAATTTACTAGGCCCTTTATGCAATGTTTTGTGATACAAAAAATTGCAGATGTGCCAAAAGTAACAAAGCGGATTGGTTTGGAAGATTTAATGAATTTATGTCAGCTCTGAAAGCCTGAGTCAAACACTATATTCCTGGTACTTAATTTGGATTCCTAGTGCTTTTAAAAGTAATTATGAGCATACAGTTAGGAGACATTTGAACTAGGCTGAAAATACTTCACTGGAAAATGCAGTTCTGTTACACATCTTTTCCCCTTCGTGTCATGTTGGATTCCTTTCTTTCATGCTGCATGCTGCTTTCCCCAAGACTTGTACTTTCCATTATGACCCCCCATTGATTCTCAGCCCCCATTGATTTCTGTGAGAATCCCACCTGTGGGAGAATGGCAAGAAAGGAGAACTCAAAAATAACAGTGAAAATGCATTTCTTCCATGTTAAAAATCCACAGGTTCTGAAGAATTCAGGTAGGTACTTTTATAATAAATTCATAGTGGATAATTCTTTGCTTATTCAATATGATGAAATACCTGGAATGTTCTCACTCTGCCATGTTCTATTTAATTTTTCCAAAAAAACCCACAAATCCACACTATTTCCTGACTTACTTCACCAACCTGATAAAATTGCAACAGTTCTCTTTGGGAAGAAGATGAAACAGAGGTCTCCTAACACAGACTATTCAGCTCCAAATTCAGTTATACAGAAATGTTCTTAATAGAATATTATACTTTGATTTATACCTAAGATTAATAGAATAAAAAGAGGAAAATAATAAAAATACTACTAGGCCTTACATTAGACATTTTCTTCAGAAAAAGCAAAATCCAAGTGTCTTGTATATTTGCATAGCTATGCAAATAACATTGATATATATCAAAGTTAGCACCATCTACAGAATATTCAATGAAGCCTGGAGGTACTTCATCAGTCCTTTAATGTTTATTATGTATCATAAATATTGATCACTAGAACAGATGGGCAAACATTTACTGAGAAAATTTTGAGTGAAATGAAAATGCAACAAATATTTTCTCCATGCCTGTTATTCTGCCTTAATGGCAAAAAAGAGTGTTTCTTAGAACCCAATGACTCAACGTGAAGATTTTCATTTAGAGAGAAAAGCTTTTCTCAGCTGGATGAATCTCAGCACAAGTTTAATAGATTCATCACAATGTGCAATCTATTTCAGTGTTTGATCAGTAAAAAAGTTTTTTCTTATCATTAAAGGGAATGTTCTAGTTTTAAAATAGTGCTAATTGCTTCTTGTCCTTTCACTGACCACCAAAGAGTCTGGCTCTTCCTTCTTTACCCACTCCCCCAATCAGTTATTTGCACACATTGATAAGATTCCCCTCAAACTTTCATTTCTCCATCCTGAACAGCCTCAGCTCTCACTCTTTGTATTACAGATACTTTTGTTCCTCAATCATCTTTTTTTTCCCTTTGAAGGAGTCCAGTCTGTCTGTGTATCCCTTGCACTGGGGAGTCCAGAACTGCATACATGACTCCAGGTGTGAGTAGAGGGGGAGAATCATCTCTCTCAACCTGCTATCAACACTCTTTCTAATGCAGCTTGGATGCTGCATTGACTTTCTTTCCTGCAAAGGTACATTTTTGGCTTGTGCTCAATGTGGTATCCACCAGACCCCAAGCATCTCTTCTGCAAATCTGCATTCCAGGGTCAGCCATCTTTTGTTGAACTGTGTAAGGTTTATGTTGGTCCCTTTTTCCAGGCTGTCAAGGTCTCTCTGAATGGTGGCACAATCCCCTGGTGTATAAACCACTCCTCAAAATTTTTCGTCATCCATCCACAAATCTGCTAAAGGTGTGGTCCTTCTTATTATCTAGGTCACTAATGAAGAAGTCAAATAGTATTTTCCCTGGTATTGGCTCCAGGGTACAGCAGTTGTGACTGGCCTCCAGCTGGACTTTATGCTGATGATTATCATATTTTGATCTTGGCAGTTCAGCCAGTTTTCAGTTTGGCTCATTGCCCACTAACCTCACTTGCATTTTATCAGTTTGTCAGTGAAGATGTTATGGCAGAAAGTATCAAAAACCTTATTAACATCTACTAATCTATTCACATCCCTCTCACTCACCAAGATTGTCATGTTGTTGGAGAAAGCTATCAGGTTAGTAAAGCATGGCTTCTCCTTTGTAAATCCATCTCTCAGTCACCTTTGTGTCTTTAATATAATTAGAAACAGCTTCCAGGATCATTTACTCCATGATCTTTGTGGTTAGGTTGACAATTCTGTTTCTCCCCTTCTTGCCATTTCTTGAAGCTATGACTTGCTTTCTTCCAATTTCTAATCCACAGGATACTCTCTTACTCACTACCATTTTTCAAAAATAATTGAGAGTGGTCTGTCACAACATCACCTGGACCCTTCAGCATTTGTGGGTTCATCAGGTCTCATCAACTTGTGTCTGTCCAATTTGTTTAAATGTTCCTTAATCTCATTCTCCTTCACCAAGGAGTTCTCAGAGGTCTCAAATTACTGATGATTGATTTTATCAGTAAAGACCCTCTGTGCTGGCTTGAGCTGCAGCTACAATCCTGCTAATATGAATTGTGAAATCTTTCACTAGTAGTGGGTAAGTTAGAAAACATTTTTCTTAACATTTAAGTTCTGAACTAACTAGATTAATAATAGCAATTTCTATAAACATGACAATAACTTCTACCACTTTTCAGAATTCCCCTAATAAGTAGGTAAAAGTAGAAGAGTGTCTCATAAATAAATAACAGGTGGAAAACAATTACCATAATTTTTGGATTTATTTTACTGCTGAAAATTTCTCAAGACCAGTTTTATGTTCCATGTAGAACATCTTGTCACCACAAGTACTGAAAGTCACACCTTCTGACTTTCTAGATATGGCAGAAATAGATTTTATCACAGAAAGTAAAAAGCCACTGCAAATTATCATAGCTATAAATTGTATCTGAAGACTACCATTTCTTTTGTTGTGTGTCAGATGGTAATTCAAAGACTCTTTGGAATGAAGGAATTTAACAGATAAGATGAATAGCTATTGAAGGGATTTCCTGGAAGTGACAATAGCCAGAGTGAAAATAAGAATGAAACAGAATTAGAATAGGAAAGACTACTCAGGAAATACCTACTGTTTAGAATTTCCTGTGACTCTTTCATAGCTTTTGCTGTGCTGCATTAGGCTGGATGCTAATAAATCTTTTATATTACAGACACCTTTCTCTTACTGTTGTTACCTGAGAACTGATAAGGAGAAAACATTGTCGCAGCAATGAAAAGTGTCTTTACCAAAAAATATTTCCCAACCATTTGTTCTGAGCTTTTCCAAGCTTAAACAAGAGAACCAAGTCCTACCATAACAAAACAAAGTTTTGCATGCTCACATTCTCATTTTTTCATAAGTTTTATAGATAAAGTGGCCATAAATCAGTGACAGCAAACCTCTGTATCCAACAGGGTACTTAGAAAGTCATGAGGAAATCACTGAACACAGCCTTTTCCAGCATGCAGACTGGGGCAGGGATCTTGGGGAACTGCACTGACAGAGCTTGTGCAGAAGGGTTGTCTGGCTGGGCAGAGATGGAAGGAAGGAATCAAGTATTAGACTTCTGCACATTCACTGAAATCTTTTTCCTGTCAGCCCTGATGTCCAGCAACAACAGTTAATGCCAGAGGATACTAGCTATTAAGGCAGCCCGGGATGAGCAGAGGGATTGACTGTGTTTGCTGAAGGGCAGAGACAAGTATGAGCTGGGGAACAGATGTGGCTGAAAAGATGAAAAAAGGAAAAAAAAAAAAAAAAGGAAGAAATACACTGGGGAAGAAAAATGGGAACTTTTAAGAAAAATATGCTACTTTTCATTAAGATAAAGACAAAGAGGACCTGTTAGAAAAACTGGGACTTTGATTAAAGTAGCCTGTGCTGGAAGCAGGGCTAAAAACTACTAAATTACCACTGTATTCATTAAACAGCTCCTTTCCTGGCTAGAAAAATAAAAACTTGACATTTCTGATCTGACATTGGTGCAGTATGATATTTCCTCATGTCATATGGACTTAGAAATGAGCTTGCTTGACATAGTCTGAAGCACACACTCCATTTTCTGAGTCTTTGAATATATTTACATTGTGGGACTGTTACTCTACAGCACATACCCAAAGCCCCAAGGTCATTAATCATCTGATATAAAAGGTATAAAGTTACTGGAATAGAACATTGTCACCAGACAAATTACAGTATATTTCCGACCTTGTGTCTTAAATATTTATCATTGCAGTAAGTAGATCTGCAGGGCTGTTCATTTTAAGAAAATGAAGAAATCTGCAATGAAGGAAGCTTGTCACTTCTTCTATTAATAAATAGAGCAACTCGAGATCCATCAATCCAATGTCTTCCCAAAGCAATAAATCCAGTTTCAGAAGGAAAAACCTTTCCACATTTGGTTGCATTTAATTTGTCATCTCCTATGTTTGGCTCAGTGGTTTAAAGGAAATACTTAGTGACATAATTTGGCAGTCAATAACGTTAAAAAATTCTCTCTACAAAATATAATGCTGCGCTTTCCTTTGAAATCTTTGTCATTATGCTATGTCATTATGCTCATTATGTGTGATAGAGAAATGTCTTCAAATCGATCAGAAGTTCTGAAGGTAAGTTTGTCACAATTGTCATTCATCATGCCTGGTTTTGACTGCTTCTCATACCCCAGGGAAAACACCTTAATCTGTTGGAGAAAACATCCTCACCCTTTCCCTCTTGGCTGCTTCTTTCAAGAACAGGAGGTACTTTCAGGTTCTACATACCCTAAAATGAAGGACAGCTCAGTCATAAGGCAGTACACTGCACAGTTCAGTCCCCATGGGAAGAGAGTAGTAAAATAACCAGAAAAGATACAATATTTTTCACAGGGGATTGTCTCCAAGAAAGTCATGTCTCAGCTGAGGAGAGAGTCATATGAATGAGATTTTCTCTTGTCAGTTGAACAAACAATCTCTAATTAAAAGGCCCCTCAAAGGCTTGATAGCTTTTTGGACTACAAATTAAAGAACACTGTCAACATTTGCCATAAGAGACATGCTTCCAAAACCTTCTTGCTAGCATTAGAAGTTTGATACAGCTGTGCAAGGCTGTTTTGTACAGAAAGACAGACCCAGCTTTTGCTCTCATTCACACTGGAGGCTGCAGCATAGTGGCTATGGATATTAACAGAAGCAAAACTTGACCCCAGATAACAATTAGAAAAATAATTTGTAGCTCTGGTTAAATGAGACCTCCACATGACTCAACACTTCTGAAAAATACACATCCATAATATGTCACATCAAGCCTGTATAAAAGAATGTGGATAGGGAAAGGGGAGAAAGTGATGCTGGGCAGCCAGTGAGGGCTGTGAGGTCAGCACATGTCTGTGGGTGACTTGGTGAGACTACTGATGAGATCAGGAGCAAGAGCAGGTCATAATTAATTGATACTTTAAAAAAAAATCCATTTTCAGTTGTGATTACAAGCCAAAATGAGCACTCCAGAATGGGGAACCTATCCTTATCCTTTGCCTCCCTGCATTTCAGTGCCTTTGCACTGCTCCCATCGCTGCAATGACAACTACTTGTTTTGGAAGAAGACCTGTGCAGAGTGGCATGTGGTGTTTAATGCAACTCCATGGTCCCATGAAGGTCTGTAACTAAAGCTTGAGTGGTTACAAATGTGATGACAAATAAGAGAAACTGCAATGGCACATTACTCACATAAGAGAAAGAATTTTTTATGCTTTACATGTAACTGATAAAAGCATATTCTATTTTGTCAGTTCATGAAAATCAAATAGATCTTACTATGTCATGCAGTTTGCTATTCAAAAGCACAAATAAATAAATATTAACAATCCTGAAATAATGTCATGAAAAGGGTGGAATGAATATCTCAGCCATTCAGCAGTGTGTACATTTGCTGGGATTAGATTTAATTTCCTCCAGGCTTGGACTAAGAACAACTGCAGCGAGGAGTTGTCAAACCAATAAGCTATGTTTTTAACTTCTTAGAGAATGAGAAACACCATACTCTGTCATACAATGCAGGTACCCTCACTGACTATTCCCTTTGGTGGTTCCCTCCAATGCACTCACAAACATTTTAGCTGATGCATTTTTGTGTCTGTTTGTGTAAAAAAGCAGTCAGAAAGCTATATATACACCATACACTGACACCAGTGAAATTCTCTTCTTTACGTGCTCTCTCTCCTCTGCTTTATCATGCAGATATAAGGTGCTATGTCTCATTACAATTTTAGCCTCTTCAGATCATCAGTTGACCTTTTCTTTTGTCATGGAAAACTCCATGCATATTTCTTGAGCTACACCAATGATAAACAGGAATCACCCAGTCCCTAGCTGGTGCACAGTTGAAACTGCATGCTAAAATTGCTAAAATCATAATCTGTCCCTGCTTATTTCTGTTAACAGCTAATAATCAGGCTATAATCTGGGTAAGCTCTGTGGAAGGATGTATTTTTAGCAGTTGAGAGTAAATAAATAACATAGATTCCAAGTTGACATATTAGGAAACAAAAATCTGTATAGAAATCTTGCATTACCTTTCTAGTTCTACCTCTAACTACATTCTTTTAGACTCTGCTTCTTGAAATTTTAAAATTCAGTTTCATATCCATGATTGGTGTTTGTTTTAATGGCCCAGTATATTATGTGTGACATTTAATAGAATCATAATCTAGTGAAGCCTAAAAATGGATCTGTTCTAAAATGCTGTTGAAGAAACATCAGATGGTTTGTCATTCTGTCCCAGGAAAGAATGAGTAAGTATTAAAAGTGGCTTCACATCCTTACTATATATAGAAATCCTATTACAATTACCCTTAACTGTCCTTTGCCTTCCTGTAGTAGTTTCCTCTGTGTCCTCTGTATTTCCAGAGATAAATACAGGAAGATGCCACAGTTTGTCTGCATATATAGAAAGCATAGGCAATCCCAATCCTCTAGTGGATTTCTAAGCAAATATGGAGCATCCTCACCTTCACCTTTGTTTCACAGTTTGTAGGTGTAGGAACAGTTCTTTATGTTGTACTTATTTTTACATTTTGTCAACTGAACTCTTGCTAAGAGTATCCTCCATTGACACATCTTTTATTTGGAGTACCAAGTATTCAGGAAAGAGTCAAGGCAGTATTAATACCTTCAGAAAGCAAATCTGTGCAGAATTCATGGTTTGCATAAGGAGCGAAGATGGATTTTAGGCGAAGGAATGTTTGCACATGCTAGAGGTGGATAATGACTATAAAAGTCACCATCAGTGCATCTAATCACATTTTTAGCTGTACTTTAAATGCCATCTCTGTTGCCTCAATTTTTTCTTCCCCTCATTTAAGTGTAGAGCCTGTTCCTGTCCTTTTGAAGATGAATGGTCAGTTAACTTCTTATGGCTAAGCAAGACTCATTGAAGCAATATTCTCTAATCACACACAACACTGTTAGTCTCCTTATACCAAGCATACAATTTTGTGGAAACAGGATCAGAGATTAATTGAGTCAATTAGCAGCTAGATTTGCAGACAGTTTGGGAGACCTGAGATTTCCTACTTACTGTATTGATTTGTGAGCGAAATGGCATCTAATTTTCCACACTTGTAGGACTGGCTGGCATCCAGTCTGTTCTTTTTCCATCCTAATGACTAAGCAAATATCATGTGATCTTTGCCAATAAACTGCATTTTTAATATTTTCTTTCCTAATCCAGTCATTCTATTCAGCTGCTTGGGGGTTTGTTTAATGTAATTTAAATACAAAAAACAAGCCATGTTGCTAAAATACATGCCCAGCCAAGCTTAAACCTAAGACATTAGCTGTAAATCAGCAAGTCACGCTGCTTTTCCAACTGAAAATGGGCCAACTTTTATATAATTGATAATCTGTAATATTGTAGTGAAGCACTGGTTTTTTTTGCAGAAGAGGATTAACTAACAGTATATATACATATTTTAAAAGTTTGGACTTGAAGACTGCTCCCTTCCCCAATATCTCGTCTCTGCTGTCCCAAAGAGATCTGACAAAACAGATGGACAGCTTTTGGCTGTTGACAGGGATCACATCCTCAGTTTTGAACAAGCAGAAAAGCTCCACTGCCATCCTGGTGAGCTTAGATGTATCTGTAAGAACAATTCCATGAAGCTAAAAACTGATGCTTTGAGGCTGAATACTGAATTAGATAAAGACCTTTCCATTTAATCTTTTTTCTTCCATTCCAAAAGTGCTTAAGTACTTCCCAGTCATTAACAGTGAAAAGCTCTTATTATGTCTTTACAGGATGCAGGCAGAAATCAGCCATTTAATCCACAGGCCTGTTGATGAAAATAAATGATGGGCAGCTTTCCCTTGCCAGAATAAGAAGTTTTATGGCTAGCTCTGAAAACAGTAAGGTTGTAGACACTAGTGGAATAGAAACAAAGGAAGGAAGAAAGCAAATATCAGAATCTGATCCAGATAGCATTTAGGTCACTCAGAAGTGGTTGACATATTTGAAAGAGGAAGAAGCCTCAACAACAGAACTGAAGCATCTACAAAGTCATAGAGAATGATCACCTGCAACACTTACAAATAGGAATATTTTTCAGGAGTTGATCAGACTCCGCCTCTGCCAGGTCATATTCTTTGCATTTGATAAAATTTGTGGCATTCTGATAGAATCGTTCTTCTATTTTTCAAGTGAAATTAATTGTTCACTAGAATACAGCAATTCATTCTTGTATCAATACAGCTAAACTCTCTATTACCTTCCCTGATATTTACTTCTGTTATTTACTTACAGATTGTCTTCAATTGGAAGGCTAAGCAAACCTTCTGGAACCTCAACAAGTCCTTCAGTCTCCTGTTGCAATATAACGAACTCTCTACTGCTCAGACTATAATAGTAACCCTTCCTTGCTTGAGCAAGAAATCAGATCCTCAGCCCCCAGCCTTTTACTCTAGAAGCTTTTTGCTGCTCATGTATCTAAAAAGAAATTGAGAGTTTTAATCCGCTTGTTTAGTAAGTTTCTGTAACAGCCTTATTATCCACCTCCTCAGTTTTCCACTGACAGGTACTACTATTCAGCAGAGTGGAGAACAAACAGGCCAATTGCTGGAAAGAAAAAACCCACGACTTGCAAGACTAGCAAGCTGGTTCATTAGTGAATTTCCTCTTCACTTCCAAAGGGCAATTCAGAGCTCTGGGCTGGTTCTGTGCAAGAGTTTTTGATTCCTGGGGATTATTTAGTGAAGATGGTGGGAAATATGCTATTGTAAGAAAGCACAGCTTTCATTTACTTAGTGCGCATAACAGATTCTCAGCTACTTTATGTAATCAGATTTGCTTCTTTAGCTAAATCATGGTATCACATTAGCTTTAAAAAATTATGTGAAACCTTGTTTCTAACCCCAGCAGCTTTCTGCCTTTTCCTTATATGTAGGGAAAGATTACACGCTGGCCATTTTCCTTTCAGCCTTGTGATAGGAGAGCATCCTCTGTGCCAGTTTCACTGCAAGAAGCATTTGTAAGTGACTGTGTCCTCTTTTCAGACCCTATTATTAACTGCCCTTCTCCTCCATGAGAGGCACATATTCTTCGAGGTGAGAAAACACTGTGGAGCAAAGGAAGAGCATTAGGGAAATGGAAAACTTTCAGTGGGATGAATGAACTTTAGTTAGGTGCAGCAGAAATTCTGATGAAGTTGACCTCAAGTTATCAGAGGACAGAAAGATGAGTAGCCAGTTATTAAAAATATTGTGATTATCCTCCTCCTTTCCCAAAAGAGAAACTGTATGAAGAAGGTTTCTTAGAATCTTGGCATTATACTGAAGAAGAGAAAAAAGTAAAACTTTCCAAAATTATGCATTTTGCAAAGGATGGAAGATTTCTCACAGTAACATTCATGCCCAAATATATTTTTCAGTATATAACATAATTAAAGGTTTTCTGTTGAGTGAAACTGAACATTTTGCCTGAGATTAAGGGCTTTAAGGATCAGGAATATTAAATTATGTTGTGCATAATATTGCTGTTACATTAGACATTCAATATTACAGACAGAGAAGATCCTTTAGGATCTCAGTGTATGACTGCATTTAGACCTCAGTGTATGAATAAAGGTTCTAAACAAAGTGCAAATTCCCTTTTCAATCTCTTTAAACTACTCACACTCTCCAAAGTTTTTCAAAGGCCATAATCCTCAGGTTTGTAACTGTCTCTGGAAGTGTTATTTATCTTTCCTTTCTAAGCTAACCTTTGCTATTGTGCTTTGCTGCTAACAAGGTGCAAATTCAGTAACATACTTCAGCACATGTGGAGGTGCATAAGCCTCTCTCACATCAGTGGGTTCTAAAGATTTTTCTGAAATAAAATGAATTCTAGAGCTTTACCTGCATGCACAGTAGGAGAGTGGATAGTAACAGTGAATTAGAGCACATGGCCAGATACAAAAAAACCAACCTGCAATTGGATTTAGGAAGAAGTTAGTCACTGTAGTCCCAAATGAATTTAAAAATATACTGCTTAACAAACTACTTGGAGCTACCTAACTTCTTCTGCTGCCTTCTCTTCCACGTGAAAGTCTCCTTGGGGGGACTGCACATGGACAGAATGACCCTGTGTGAACCCCTATGCTAAGCTGTCTCTAAAGAAATGAAGCAGATCAAAGCTTAAGACCAGCAAGACCTGGATGAGAACATTGCAATGCACCCTGCTGTCCCACCTCTCTGCCTGCTCTGGCCGAGAGACCTACTGGACTTTTTCTTCTGGTAGAAAGCAAGATGCAGGGGATTTGTAACACGGGGAGGGAAGGATGTGGGCACCCTAATCTCATCGTGGCGTGTTGCCAAGCTGTAGATCTTTTGTATCCCACTACTGAGTTTCAATCTAAGGTTCAGCAGCTTCTCTTTATTCTGTCAAGATGCATCTCCTCTTACATACAAATCCAAAGCATCAAATGAGTGTCCCTAGCTGCAATCTCTTCATTTAAGGACCTCCTCTTTAGGAGCTGATGAAATGGTTTAGCGTTGCTTATTACAGCTCCAATTTTTTAAACTGAACCAAACTCTTAGTAACACCAGGAATTAAAAATTCAGCCATTCTTATTTGCCCATCCTAAGAAGTATGCTGTTAAACACACTGTAATGTAAATGAGAGGAGAAATTAGCATATGAGACCACAGACAGTAATTTTCCAAAGAGTGGTGTGTTTAGATACAAATGATTGCTCAGTAATGAAAAAGCAGCAGTAGTGATGAACCTATTTCCTCAGCTCTAATTACATAGGCTCCAAAAAGGTGTAAGCTATGTTCCCTGAAAAGCTAATTATTCTAGCAAGAGCACTTTCTGCACTACAAATAACTTAATCCCTACAGCAATAACTGAGCTGAAGTAGATGCGACAATGTTTTTCCCACAGGGAAAGGCATTTGCTCCAGATTTTTTAACTGTTCAAATACTGGAGGAGTTTATTTTGAACACTTCAAAATAGCTGATAAATAGTTCAGATATTGCAAGATTCATGACCTCTCTCTATTTAGTTTTTCAGTACAGGGACTATTTTAATCCCTTTCAGATTTTTCAGAAGACATTGCTTCTGATTTTCTATCTGAAGTTAGTTACTCATTACCTTCAAAACACCTGAATAAATGCTTTAATATGACATATAAAGGGACTTTTTTTGAAAGAAACCCTAAAACTGAAAGAAGTACTGGACTGAACAGCTCTTCATATAACCTTAATGTACTCATAAAATCTAATAAATTAAAAACCATTCCAAGTACATTGCTGTGATACAGCCTATTGCCTAGAAGTAAGGGAAATTCTTACCAAGATCTCAAGTGCTCCCCAAAGTTAAGAGGTACAAAGGAGAGCCTGGCACTTGTTCTAAGACCTTTGGTTAGAGGCACACCACAAGAGACTGGGAAACTTTTCAGATTGCTACTTTCCAAACACTGCCAAAGACAGGATGCTGAAGAGGGTAGATTTGTCTGAAGTCATATGGAAGACACTAACAAATCAAATTGTACAGAAACTGAAGAAAGGTTTTCATCCCAGCTTGTTTCACTCTTAAATGCTAAAATAAGATGTAATTGATTTATAAAGATATCCTTGGTCTTGCAGTTCATATGCTCTAGCCCAGGCACTCAAATGACTGGACAAAGTGCTATTACGTGACAAGCTTGAATACCCTGGTGGCACATGCTGAGAGCAGCATGGAAACATCTTCCAGAGAGAGCAGTTATATATAAACTATCGTCACCTCCAAATTCTTAGAAAAGATGTCTGAGAAGCTACTGAGTGAAGTTAAGAGTTACCACAGAGGGAAAGAGAAATGTCTTTTAGTGGTATGAAATCAGCATCAGATACAAAGTACTCACCTCATACAGTGGCTGCCACCAACCAGTCTCTAAGTATTGCTCTGTTCCCTCATGGCATTAGCTCTTTGGTTTTCAACAAGTCACCGAAACTCTGTTTCCTGCTCTGCAGAGCATGGATAGATACTCTTTTGTCTGTATTACACTGTTTACCAGTCAAATACCATTAAGGCAAGGAGGACTTACTCACCCTCTCAGCTATGTGAGTTTTAAAGTATTCTGATTTGTTTATACTGCAAATTATGAGTAGAGACTATTTAAAAACAAGCACATTAGCTTCTCTTCAGCTTCTCTTTCTGGAGTACTTGCCCCACCTCCTTCTCCCCTCCCTCACTTTGGAAGTGGAGAGAAGGGCCGAAGTCCTTGAGTCTTGCAGTACCTCAATTTCTATTTTGTTCCTACGTATCTAAATGGAGAGGCAAATACATCCTAGAAGAGACAAAAGTAAATGTTACATCTAGTTTTAGCAACATCTTCAGCGCCCTTCTCCTTTCCAATTTCTGTTTCTTTTGTTCCTCAGCTTTGACAGTGTGTATGTGTATGTAAAAAACCCATCGTCTCTGGATTTAAGTAGGACAGTCACAGATACTACCTATCTTCTTGTATCTATAGGGCTAGCTGAAGATTAGATTTAGAAATTACCACCAACCTGTTCTGCAGATGAGACGAAGGGAGTGAGCAAGATGCTTTTTCAGCTGGTTATCTAAAGTGACACTAGTTACCTACTAAAAAGTTGCCAAAAGTTGCCTGGTCAAGGTTTAATATGATCAGAATGGTAACTGGTTTCAAATGCTTAAGTTTCAACAGACAGATTGAGGAAGAGGGCTCATATTGAATGAATGTGATATTTTTATAGTAGTTAATTTTCATACTTAGCATTATAAAGATCAACAGAATTAGTCCAAACCTCTGCATATAATGAAACAACATGAAAATGAGAGTACCTACAATTAATAAATTATGAAATTATGAATAAGGTTAGAGTTTTGTGCCTTAGGTAATGAGCACATGAAATGCTTAATTTCAAATAAAATGAACCAAAGATAATGAAAATAATTGGGAAGAGAGTTCAGTGCTCCTTTATTCCCCCAACATACAGTCTTTATGGATGTATATATGGATATTTGACTGTGACAATGAAAAGAAACAGCAGTCTGTTGAGAGGTTATAACCTTTTCATAACATTGGCATGCTGCACTTGGTTTTTAGTATGGCAATTAGACCACTGTAAAACTTGAACTGAAATGGATGAGACTTTAATTTAGTTTCCACTCTTGCAATCTGGTCCCTATTACTTAACTGAAAAAACAGTAAAAATAAAGAAAAACAGAACAACAGAATTGCTTTGCAATTCATTAGATAAAGAAATACATATGACCTTGCTAGGTAATAGTTTTCTGGGAAAGAATGGATACTCAAGATTCAGTCAGGTGATACAACATAAGAATATAGCAAGGAAAGAAAATATTAAATGCAATGTAAAAATCAAAAAGCTGAGATGAAAGAAGAGGGAATTTGAAAAAAAAATAACTATGCTAGTGGGATGACAGATGCAACATCATGTAAAAACAAACTTTTACCATTTAAATTTAGGAGCATTTAAAAAAATTCACTTAAAACAGTGAAAACCTCTAAGGGAAGTCACGTGAGCTGTTCAGTTAAATATGTGCAAGTTTTTGAGCAGACCTAAGTGGCATGCTTGGGATTTACAGTCCACCTGCAGGTTTCAAGCCCTCACTTCTCACAGGGTATGACTATGGAAATCTCAGATACCTCCATAACAAGCTTCAGGGCTGAAGGGTGCCAGCCAAAGTAGGCTGCAGAGGCGTGATTTCCTCAGCATCATAACCACTGCCAATGTGCCAAGGCCTGGCCACTGTGCTTTATACTGGCACACTGTAGAACTAAGTGAAGGACACAGTCATCATATTCAATACAACTCCTCAGTGAAGCTGAGTACTCAGAAGTTGACTTAAGCACAAGGATGAGGTCACAGCTGACAACTCTTCTGCCCACTTGCAAAGGAATAATAGGGCTAAAGCTCATCTCTACAGAGAACAGGACTGGCACATTCAGGCATTTAAATAAGACTATCAGATACCTTCAACCTGAATTAGAAAACACATTTATTTTGCCTTGTCTGCTTAGATGGGTATTAACAAATTAGCGTATACAAGTTTTTGGAATAAAACTCTCATGTATTCTGTCTCTGGGGAAAGAACACTTGCCTGTCAGGTATTAGATACAGTGCTTAATGCAATGTAATAAAGTATTTCAAGAAACATAGTCTGAAAATCTATAAATACCCAACAGAGAGGAGACTAAGGTGTACAAATCTTGGAAGAAAATAATGTGCAAAGTAATTGGGGTGGAGGAGGAGGAGGTGGAGAGGGAAGAAATGAAGGAAAGGATTAAAAAAGCATTTTAAAATAGCTTCCCTGTACTTCCCTGGTTTTCTGCTTTCTTAATTAATTAGTCTTTTTTTCAAATTGATATAGGAAGCATTTGTGCAGAACACAGAATGGGAGGATGAAGAGAAATGCCCTTGAACGACTCTCAGCTGCAGAAATCACTTACATCTGTCTTCTGATTTAGCATCAGCTACCGAGAACAAGTAGGTGTTCTGCCATCTCTGGTTAGCCAGCCCTATTAAAAATGGCTTATTCCTTTCCCAATGCATAGTCCACTTTCCATAAGAAAGGCCTGGGTGGCAATGAATCCATCTTCACCTTGCATGTGTTTTGTTACTAGAGCCAGGCAAATTGCTACTCTAGAATTATGAGCAAACAAAAATGGTTTGACAAAAGAAGTCACCTTTTTTTTCATAGTACTTACAAAGGGACCAGCCTTGATAATTGAGATGGCAGCTATGATCCCCTAGAGCTACAGCTAGAATTCTTTCCAAACCCCCAGCTTCTGCATGGACATCCAATAGCATACCCAGGGGCTGGAAGCTGCTCATCTGTTCGACTGAGCTTTTATCAGAAAATCATTATCTTGTGCTTTGGCCCTCTGTTGTGAGGGCATGTAAGGTGATCTTTGGCTTGAGCCAGTGCCAACTTAGAAACTGATTCTATTATTACCAATAGAAAGATGACAACAAATGCACATAAGATTTATTGCAGGTTATTAATTCACTTACATATTACTGTGTAAAAAGGTACTCAACGTTTTTTAGGAAAAGATGAGTATCTTACCATTTGGAAAGATCTATGGCATTACACTACATCTCTGAATACTGGACAGATAAAATCTCAAGTGATGAATATTTCCCAGCAAGAATTTATCACCTTAAGCAACAGTTACTGAAGAATGAATGAGTAAAGAGAGAAAATGACACTATCTCATGAATTAGCGTATATGGAGATACTTGTAGTTCTTCAGAGGCTAAATCAGTCTGATGAGAGAGATCCAATAAAATCTTTATTTCAAGTTCTTGTTCCCACCCAAATGTGAGAAAAATGTGGTAGCTTAAAGCTTTACAGGATGGTTTTGATGGAAGAACAGGCTCCCTTATAATGATCTCACACTTTAAATTCAACAGTATACAAGACAGAGGTTAGTTTTTCCTGAGAGTTCTTTCTATAAGCTTACATTACACTTCCATGATGCAGAAGATGATGTCTTGTTGTGGCAAGTAAGACTGCAACAGATTTAAATCTATTCTGGTTAAGTTGAACCAGGTTTAGCAAACTTTCCAGTCCCAGGCTTTCTAAAAAGTAGCATCAGAACTGAAGGGAAACAAACCCAGCAGAAATACCTCAAGAAGATCACCTGTGCTTTGGTTTCTTGCCAGAAATGTAAAAATGTGGAAGCCAGCAGAAGAATAAACTATGGAGTTGCTGGAAAATAACAATTTCCAATAATAAAATGTTTTATGTGGCCTTCCCTTGCAATTCTAGCATGGACAGGCTTTGTACCAGTGAAAGCAGTTCTTTGCTGAAAGCAGACTCCAAGGGTTCCTCTGGCTCCATCCTCCTGGCCCCATCACCCACTGCTGTAACCTGCCCAAGAAACTCCCCAAGCATCCTCACTAGCACCAGCTACTGGGGAACCAACATATTCAGGCAATTCATTCTATTATCAGAAATTATGATACACTTAGAAGCACAGGGGTGAAAGGAAATTACTATTGATGGTGGTGCATTAAAGTGCATTTCTTCTGGGTAGGGAACACTACAAGAGCGACACGAGCTTGTCTAATGTTTTTCAACTACCAAGACTATTTCTAGATAAATATAAGTGATTCAGCCTAAGCATTTTTGTCACTTGTTATTTAAAGGGAATTATTGTGACTTGGCATTAATTCTGAGGCACAATTCACAATGTTAAACATGATAAATATGTAAGATACTCTTGGTAAACAGATCTATAGAAAGAGCGGGCAGATGGAGGTCTGTGTGCTGTTTTGTTACATGTTCAGCATTGCTTACATTTGATAACTCCTGAAACCCTTAAGCTTTAAATCTGCTATTTCTCTTATAAAATACTGTGAGATTAGGAGTGCTTCACTAATCAAATGGAAACACTAAAACCAAACAACACTCATTGTAAAGTGTCCCATAAGGTCCACGTGAAAGATGGAGGAATTGCTCCAAATCCTCAAAGACAGACCTTAAGCATATAGGTTTTTTTCTTTATATGATTTCTAAAATATCAAGGTAAAGGTATTTTTCTGTGTATCAGTAATTGCTTTACAAGAAAAGAATGAATTAGTTAACACGAGCAAAAAGACCTAGTTAATTTAATCTGTTACAGAGTCTGTGAGGTTCTCACTCAGATTATCTCTAATGCATCAGAAAAACAAATACTTGTTTTATTTTTATAAAGCCTCTTTATCTTACAGTTGGGATATACTAAGTGATCTGAGAGTAGATGCACAAAGAAGCAGAAAACAGCAAATTAATCTCTAATTTTCAAAGTTATCTACTGCAAATGTAGTTGTGAGTTGGAGCCATAACCTGTTTATGAATCTAAAAAAATCTCAAAGCACTTATCTAGACACTTCTGTGCCTAAATAACTTAGTTTTCTTAATTTACATGAAATACAGCAACAGAACTCTTAAAATATTCATGGTAATACTGGCTTTGTAAAATAATCAGATTTAGTTCCCTCAAAACCTTTCTTTCTGACATTTTCTAAAGCAATGCTTTAATTTGGTATTTGGAACTTACTATTTAGAATAATATGAAATATACAATGAAGTGCAACTTTTTCATTGACCAAAACACCTCCTTTATCTAAGATAATTTTTTAAACTGTTAATATCTTTAAATGTCAAATTGAAAAATCTACACCTATTAAATTTTTACATATATGTAATCTATTTATATATGTAAAAGTATTTCTGCATATATGTATATATTCACAAAGTCCAAGTGAGTGTATTAAATATTTACATTTCAAACTTACTTAGCTTAGCAGAAAATCTATATCCTCTTCCTAAGTTTTCTGGAGATAAAAGAGAATATTGCTTAGGGAAGTGCTAATGTTACTTCATTACAGTATTGTAATGACTGGGGGCATTAAGCCATGGCACATTTTACTCTTGAAAAGCTTACCCCCATATTAATAGAATTTCCTAAACATCCTTTAAAGAATATAATTTCTATCACTATTATCTTCATTGAAGGCAAAGCCCATGAGTGTTTAAAATGAGGCCAATTTTACTACATTAAGAATAATGATTATCAGCTATATTGAGAAATAGACTGTGCTGTCTTATATTAGCTACTTGAGAAAGAATAATAGAATTAACAAGGTTTCTCCTTCTCCGAGGCTAATTTTGTAAATATAATATAATTTGATTTAAAATTACCATTTTTTTTTTCAATCTTACATGCCAGAAGCTGGCTAGTTGGCTGGAATTTGGAGGAAAAAATCTTTAGTGTGATATATATGCCATAAATGGGATGTGCTGAAGCCAAGAGGAACTCTTTAACAGACTAAACAGAGAAGTATGCTCCAACTGTAAATGAAGTTCAAGGTTGTTTATTGGACCCTTGGCAAGTAAATATGAGCCAGATTCTACCATGTACCAGGTCATAATATGCAGAACATTGCAGAAGTCATCAAGGAAAAGAGGTACAGTACAGAATCAGTCACTGATTGAAGGTTCATTTCAGTCTTGCATGAGCATGATTAAGCTTTAATTATCAGAACATACAATTAGAAATCAAAAATAAACCACACAACTATGGGATGTATTGAGTTGGAAGAGACCTTTAAAGACCATCCAGCCCAACAAGTTCCAGTGAGCAGGAACATCTTGCACTAGATCAGGCGGCTCAGAGCCTCATCAAGCTTGGCCTTGAAAGAGAATTTGGAGAAGACAAATGAAACTACTCTCTTCCCCTGGCCCTATCTTGGCCTGACAGCCCCACATCCTCTAGATCTTGAACTCTCCTTTTCATTCTCCTGGCTTCACTTCACTACAAAATGTTCTGGTACTAGCAGTCATCATCTGCAAGCAGAAATTATAAAGCAAGAACTGATTTGTCTTTTCATCAAAATAATGGAGAAATCTCCAGAATATATTCAGCCTTGACACACTCATTTTAGCAGAATGACAGAGGGCTAATGGAGGATGAAAGTGAATGAGTTAGTAAACACACTATGGATTTTCTTATGACATTAACAAAGGCTAAAACAGAATTGAATGGAAACTGCAAAAGCCGAGTCATCTGAAAGACTGACATTCTGAAGGGAGAAGCATCCACGCAGCATAGTATTTTAGAACCAGTTTCCTACAATAGGTACTAATTTTCAGAGGTATTAGAACTTTCATCTTGCACTTTCAGTTAAGAGGCATCAGCCGCTCTGAAATTCAGAAAAGAGGATTTTGTCTTGGGCATGAAACACATAATAAATGAATATTTAAAATGCAGGTTCAGAAAAAGTTCTTAGCAGGGCTGGATTTGAAACCCATTTACTTTAATTCCCAGCTCAGAAATACATCTATAAAACTGTCCTCTCATTTAAAAGCAAGGATTTAGAAATGAGTGTGTGATGGATATAGCATAGAAATAGTTACAGAAAGCTTTCCAGAGAGGTCAGATTTTGGTCCTATGGGTCTTCAAACTTGCTTTGAGTATCAGGGATTATCAACCATCTCAAGATACTCAGTGTAAAGATGCAGCTTTTGATCAAATACATGCAAGTGTCAACTTTCAATGGCTTTTAACCTTCACAGTTATAATAAACAGCTTGAGAATTTGACAATTGGAGCATAATTCAGAGACCTCAACACAGGCATCCAGTGTCGTACTGGATGCTATACAGGACCCTGAACTGTAGCTCCAATTGACATCTGCAAGACTCACACAGATGCCCAGAATATCCTCCCCCAGGGCACCTCAAATGACATTAGCTATCAATATTTAGGCAACTGAGCAGAGTACTATGTGTGAAATGCATGCAAGCAAAAGGATCCAAAACAGATTCCTCAGGTTCATTATTATTTTAAAATTGTTATAATTATGGGACGCTCACCAGTGATTTCAGAATGCTTCAGCTGGCAACAATGGAGTATACAATGTGATTTTTCAGCAATTAATTAGGCAAAGTCTTCCCTCTGATAAGTATTTCCAGGAATGATGGTATTTTGGCGCAATTCTTCCTCTAACAGGCTGCTTGGGAAACTGCAACTTTTTGTGAAAATTTTGGACTGACTGCTTAAAAACCTTGACAATATGTTTAGTGTGCATAATTGAGGCACAACATATTTTGTTTTGTTCAGCATGCTCTGAACTTTCACAGTTACATAATTATCTGTTCAGATGGTCCCACAGTCTTATTTTGACTGAAAGGGAAATTGGAAATGTTGACAAAATAAACCCAGACTGGAAGCTTGGCAGCTCTGCTGTTTGTTAGAGAGGAAAAGACCCGGGCTCAGGACTTTCTTTAATATGGGATATTTTTCACCGCAAGCCATTCCCAGGACACAGTGACAGCTGGCTGCTAGAAGGATATAAGAAATGACTGGATTATGCTTATCTGGTCTTCTCTTGTAGAGAGATATTATGATAGGGTTGAGTTGCATCCTGTGATGCCTGCTGAGATGCTGATATTTCATACTGCACAGAATCTGAATCAAAGTGCTTGATATGACTTTTGATATGAAACTTCACGGAGTTGTGTTTCAAAATTTTAAATTCTCAGAAAGTCTCATTTTCTCATTCTCAAAATCTTGTATGTAAAATCATTGTGATTAATTTCCTTTACAAAGCACTTAGGTGGTACTAATGTTATGGGCTGTTTAAGAGACAGGTATGATGATTAAAAAAGGATGGATAGAATTTGATTCAAAACAAAATTACAAAAATAAAACTGAATGAAAAATTTCAGATGTTTTCCTGTCAAATATTTTGACAAGTCAAATCCATGCCGATGAAATGGATTTCAGAGTTGCTGATGGAAAAATTTCTGCTGGAAATTCTCTGAAAATTATTATCACTTGTTTGTCTTGCGCATGCCCTGCATTAAGGTGTAGTTGTATAGAAAATGATAGCTTGTCCTCTCCAGCTCTTTGTGGTCTCTTGAGTTGTCATTGCCCTTAGATGATGTTTAGAACAAGAGGATGTGCCCACCTTGCTTCACAAGATCATCCTGTGATGGGCAAATGCACCTCATCCACTTGCTGGAGATGGACTCTGCTCTTCAGAATACAGCAAGGCACAGGCTGTGCTGCCCACCACATGGTACCAGTAATTTTCCAGCCTTCCATAGCCCTTGTAGATAGACTTCTTACATATTTATAGACCCTTACATTTAATATTAATAGAAAGCTTTAAGATCTTAAAGATCTTGAAAGCTTTTCAGAAATCGAAATTTGAATATTTTCCAAGGCTTACACCTAGAACCATATTGTGTCCTTTGCGGTGATCAAAACACTTAACCTTGAAGACTAGAATGGAGTATCTTCTTTATTATGAAAAAGAGATCAGTGCTGAGAGCACTGACAGCTTCATGCTGCTCAGGACCTCTATTGCTCTTCCTGCATCCCAGGCAGAAGAGAGAAGGGCTATATGTCCTTGCCTGTAACCAGTGCTACAAGGATAATAATTCTGGTGGACCAGGGAACCCTAGATATGTTTCTCAGAAATGGGAACCCCAGGGAAATGTTTCCCTGTCCCAGTGCAGTCAGCAAACTGGCCTCAGACATCCTGCAGGTTTAGAGGCAGTGTTTCTGCAAAAATGACACTTTCATATGTAGGCCTGCATTTAAGGTATGAAAGTTTAAACTTCTCATCTAGAAGTTCTTCTGTCAACGGGACACAGACTCCAGCTCTGCAGGACACACTTTTGCAGGACACTGCCCTCTCCTCAGGGCAGGATAAAGTTAACTTTAAAAATACAATCTGTTTTCATACTGCATAATGCTTGTGATTAAACAGTTGTTAGAGCCTGAGGCAGTCACCAAGCCTCAGCTGATAAATGTTGCTTAAATGAAAGGACACTTTTTTGTTACGCCCCTGGCAATTAAATACTGATGTGGACAAATCTCTGTCAGGGTTATTGCCAGACCTGACAGACTCACAAATATCAAGTTATTAAATGGCAAGATAACAATAGTTCAAATCTCAAATTTTTGTCCCAGAATAATATCCCATAAGGATAAGGCTCATTTCCTTATTGCTCTGACATGACACTGAAAAATTTTCTGTCTGATTTTGAACAGCACAACAGGAACACACAGAGCTAAAGTAAGTCATAGATACATAGACCCTGATATATGACACGACTGATGAACTGTTTTGTTTTATGAAAACACCTCAGGGCCTCTGATGGGACCAAGTCCTGTGGTGATGGGGACTATGAGCATGTAAAAATCTAATCACAACTGCTCAAAGATTTTGCAGTCAGAAAAGGAGTTGCAGCCCAAAGCACAGTATTAACCCTCTTCTACATCCTGATGAGTGAGGCTCAAGGAGTGTTCTAGGATTACATTATAAATGCCATGTCATGACACAGGATGTAGGCAAGTTAACTCATATATTCAATTACTGTAGCAGGGAAAACTCTTCTTGATGAGTAAGTTAAATTCTTTAGCAGTTTTAACTTTTAGTATCAATCATGATGATAATAAAGTTCATGCTAATAGCAGCATTCTGTAATTCAGGGATCTAAATATAGCAATTTCCTGAGGCTCTGACAGTGTGAGGTATTAAGTCTTTCAGAGTGGTGTAGTGAATGGGACTTTCACTGGGAGCAGTATGAATCATGGATTTAATATATGTAAATTCTTTAGTGTAAAATCTTTCCATGGTTTACAACCTGGCTGCTAAGACTCACAATCCACATTTGATGCGGCTGTGATAATATTTTTTAATGGTGTCATATAATAAAGGGAAAATGGTTGTTACGTTACAGGGAGAAGGCAGAAGTTGCATTTTCATCTCTGTAGAATGATATTAATGAAAATGAAAAACAAATGTAAGCTGTTCTATGGCATATATCAACATTTTTGAGTCCTTTACTTTCTAGTACAATAGGAATAAACATCATTTAATAGCTGAAGCATAACAAAGGCATCTTGCTGATACATGTTTAAGTGATTAAACAGTGATCAGAAGGTTTCAAAATTAGAAATAATTTAAAATAATAATTTAAACAGAATTTCTTCACTCATTTGCTTGAGATTTCCGTTCCTAAGGAATTATGTCTCACATCACAAAGAAGATACATTTAGAGAAAATATTTGTGCTGTTTCTGCCACATGAAAGCAAAAGAAAAGAAGATGCCCATGTAAATAGCCTTATGTAAAAGCTATTGCTCATTCAAAAAAAGAACAGACTGTTTTTGTTACAGCTATGAAGTACTGTTACTAAAGAGGTGACACTAGCATGTTTGCAGAACAGACAGCATGCCTATGGAAAACAATAATCCCCTTTACTTCTTAATCTTAGGGAGAAAGTCTAGAGCTAAGAAAGCAGATCTAAATTTAACCAGATTTAAGAATTTAATCAATTTTGGGCAAGTTTAGAGCTCTCTCCATTTAATCTGGCAAATGGGTGATGAGATAGCTATCTTATGAAAGGACATGGACTACTGAAGTAATGAGTTGGTGAATACAACCTGACCTTAGACTGCTTCTGCAAAAGTGGCATTTTCTCCTGGTTGTTGTTTTCTGTAACACAGAAATTAATCCAAGAAATTTCACCTCCAACCTGCTGCTCACCATTCCTAACTGCAAATGGTACAGGGTTTCTCACCCTTCTGTACCTTAGAGGGATGCAGGGACCTTTGGGATTGTAGTCCCTGCGCAGAAGCATTCACGGTGACCTCAGTCATCCCCAACCATTATGGTGAGCATTGACCCCTTCTAGAGTCATGCTAAAAACAAACTTACGACTACCAGCTCTAGAGCTTCATGTCCTTTTTCTCCTTTTAAACATGAAGAGGCTGATTTCCCTATTCCACTATGTCCTTTGTCCAAGAATCTGACCCGTCTTCACAGAATATTTATTGTAGTAGTAAGTGCAGGCATTAGCAGCTTTGCCTGGATGCCTTGTAGATAAAAAACAATGTCTGGGAATCCTGCTGGCAGGCTTTTATTCCTTACCCAAGCATAGTTTCCTTTTTCTCGTCTAGAGGGAGCAAAAGCATGACTCACCAGCAGCCTGTATGCTAGCTGAGTTCCCTGCAAAGCACAGACCCTACAGCCTAATCAGCTAGTGGTATTTTGATACCCCCTCCAAGAAGCAAGAGGACAGAAGAGCACAGAGAGGACAAATGTTACACTACTAAACATATGGAAAAAATCTAGAAAACATTCTCTTATCTGCTGGGGAAGAACGGATGATTAATGCCAAGAATATGCTTATTACTGTATTTATATACACTAGTGCATCCTGATATCCCAGCTGCTCTAGAAGATTCCCATGGCCTGTGGGGGATTACAATACACAGATGTGTGACCCTAACTACAGGTCCCATAAGTTATCTTCCTGCAAAGTTTGATTAATATTTCTTTTAAAATTATTACATGCATTTTTATGGTATTCTATTTTTTATTAATATATTTAAGTATTGTCTTTATGTTTTATATGTATATATTACGTGCAAAATTGCCTGTGCTTTCTATTTCTTGTTGCTGTAAGTAAATTACAAATTCTTCTTTCTCTTAAAAATAGAGGGTTTTTAATGAGATAGTAGAAGTGGCACAAAGTGCTTTTTTTCCTCCTTTCCTGCAAATTTATCAGAAGTTACAGTAGTTAAGGTGCAACTATTTTAGCATGCAAAAGCTTTTTTTATCACATTCATTATTCTCCCTTTGAAATATAGCATTTTGTGCCTTTCTGAGTAACATAATGTGAAGTTTGGAGGACATAATAGTGCTACATAAGTCATAACCTCAATACAAACGTAGGAACTGCTTTGTCTAAACTGTTTAACAAAAGAGCCAGTGGCATTTTGCCTGAGCTACACCAGTAATAGGTCTTCTTTATGATTCAATGGCAAACTTTTCTTTTCCTCCTCTTTTGCCTGCAATGGGCTAAAGTGCTAAAGCGAGTAGAAGGCGGTCTCTGAAGTACTACTGTGATGGGGCTTAACAGACAGATTTAGAGTAACATTAAGATCTAGTGAGCAGTCTACAAATCCAGCAGGTTTCCAACTTCTTATTTAAAACCTATCTGTTCACACATGAGGGCTAGCACACTTTCAGAAACAGGGAAGCTTTGTCTGCAGACAGAAAATTTGTGTGCAGACAGAGAATGTGTTCAGGAGAAATAAGGCAATGAACAGCTGACCACCTTATTCAGGAATGGAGGTCAAACTACAAACATTTAGCTTGAACTCAGCCTCCAACTACTGTTAGGTAAATGGCTTGAGCTTCACCTTATTTATGGCTGGCAGTGTACTACATGAGTTACCCAATATCTGTAACTTCATAAGAAATTTTAGGGTTTAATTGCAAACTTAACATCTATTGCCTCCAAAGATTAACAGGACTTTGCATGATTTCATCCAGAGACAAAAGCTTCCAGCCCAAACGCCCCTTTCATTCTACCAACAGTAACTTTCTCCCATTTGCTTTTTGGTAAACTGAATGCAAGTGTCAAACAAAGACCTCTGGAAGGAAGCCAATTTCTTGAAGAAAAAGAGAAAGAAAAAATTCAGAAAGGAATTTAAGCTCAGATAGACTTCTACCCAGTGAATACTTTAGATTCCTAACAAAGTAGGACCACTGCCATCAACTTACCTCTCCCCACGCCAATCCCACAGTACAAAATCACAATTTATCTTGGACTCTTTATTCTGGGGTTATAGAAGCATGAAATGATCAATGTACTACATGACAGAACAGTGTTGCTACTGTAGCTGTGACAGTCAAAAGATACATGGTACAGGGTTTGAGGGGAGAGATGGTATCTTCTACTGCATCAACCAACACAGTATAAAAAAAAAAAAAGACAAACTATTGAGTGGAAAAACGTTTCGCTTATTTTCTTATGACTTGATATAAAGTTATTTTCAGCTGCTAAGAACTGCTGTAACTGAAAAGAATTTTCCTAATGATCAAGACCATTTATCCTGTGGTCATACAATGGTTATTTCCACAAATCATTACTAATGCATCATGTTTTAATGAGAATGGTAAGGACAAACACCTAATGAAACATCAAAGAGAGTGTTGCTATTTATCCACTCTTCTCAATAGATCCAAAGGATTTGCTCAATGTTTTGCTATGTTCTTTTCTCAAACTGTGGTTGATAGTTGGAGGATCAGGAGGAGAATATTCAGAACAGAGGTCAGTTATTTGCTTGGGTCAAATGTTGCAATGAATGATGTTGTGAATCTCACTTAGCAACATAACACAAATAACAAATATCGTTCTTCTGAGTGCAACATGCCATAAATTGTGTAGATAATGAGTTTTTTAATGACTATCTTCACTTGATGCAGTCTCAGAAATGTTCCAGTAAATGTTATTTACATCATGAGAAGTGCACATTAAGTACAGTACAGTTTGCCACTCTCTACTTGCTCCTGGATCTTATAGAAACACCACTAGAGAAGAGATCTGAAAAGATTCAAGTCCTATTGTAATTTCCTCGCATGAAAGAGATGATTTTTATCAACATGCAATGAAAAGGGATATTTTGGTAATGATGCGAAGTTAAAGTGCTGCAACAAAGCCTAGAATTTCTTAAGCATTTTTTCCTGCACTTGAATAAGCCACAATTTAATTCCAGGTTAAGTCTGGAATTGCAGCTATGTAAAAAAAGAAAATGCTTTATTTTCCTTGACCTTCCATTTGCTGTGACAGCTATTCATGAACTCTTACTACAGTTTGTTTCAGAAGGGAAAGAAGAAAATATATTCAAAAATATGCATTTTGTTAAGAATGGAGAGTAAAATTTTGAGATGCCTCACAATGACAGGACTTTTTCACCAATTCAGTCAACTTGGCATATATTGTAACATCCTGACCGGGATTCTCTGGTATCCAAAGCTGCTTCCTTCAGACTTAGGAAATAATGAATATTTTATTGTGATTTCAAGGGGGTTCATTACACCTTTCATTCTGAAAATGCTGTCTACATCCTGAGTGCAGGGTATTTTATATAACTTCTCTGTTCACAAACAGTATTTGCTAATGAAGTGAACTGAAAAAAATCTATCAATTTCAGCAATGGCTGGGTCTAGGTACTAATTATACCCTTCACTAACATATAGTGTCTCTATAATTGCACACTGATAAATATAGCAATATCATTTGAACTGTTTGATTTAGACAGAATTAAATAATTTTGTTTTCACTCTTACTTTGTACATCCACAATTTATTATGTACAGTTTTAAAAAAAAAATTTAAAATAGATTTTTTCCCATTTCTCAAAGGATGTATTCTTTATATTTTTTTTAGATGTGTATTTTACTGTGGAAAAATGTGCTACCCAACGATTCCTAGTTAGCTCCACTGGTAGATACAGGACACAAAAATTGCATGGTACTCCTTTTCTATAGAAACTTCACATGGCATGACTATTTTATATTCCCAAGTGTGTTGAAGAAAATCAGAAGAAACATTTAATTCTAATTACAATTCTCCCAGTAATTTATCTGTGGGTTTACACATTTCCCACACCCTTTATGAAATGATCAAAATCCTTCCCAGTGTCTTGACTTTCCTGATCCTAGTTTCCAAAAGTTGCTGTTAGTCTATTTTCACATAGTGATCACAGGTTGCCTTTGCTGTGATTTTTCTCCACTTCCCCGCCAAGTGTGTTTATCCCTAGACAACACTCCCACAGTACTCATTGCCACTTTGTCAGCAATTTGCGAATGCCCATTCAAGCACTAAAAAGAAATCCAGGGAATCTAGAAATTTTGAATGAAAGTTCCCGAAGTAGTGTATAACGGTTGCTTATGCAGGCTACATAAAAGAAAATTGGAATTAACTCCTTATTGATTGCTAAAGCATTGATTCAGTCTTTGACAGCTGTTCTCTCACCTTCACTCTATCCCTTTGGCCATGTCTGATTGCTCCCTCATCAACCTTTTGAACCCAATTGGCCACCGCAGTAATTATCAGCAATCCTCATAAACCCCACTGGCTTTGCAATAATACTCCAGAGACATTTACTATGGACCTTGCAATGATGAGCAATACACAGAGTGATTTTACCCCACACCTGAATTGTTTCCTTTTGAATGCACACCATTTGAGCCATGGAAACAATTTTGCATGCAAACTGCTGGGAGGCATAACCAAACTTGTGTGGAGAGCCAGGACTGCAACAAGGTTGTCATCTTTGTGGCTTGGAAATCACCTCATTCCAGAAACAGCAAACTCAAACGTTGATCTATTTTATGCTGGATGCATGAAGTCCAGCAGGTTGAGAAATTACAACTTTGTACTGATTTTCTACCCCTTTGAAAAAGTTCTGCCAGGAGTATTAGTGTTATAACACCTTTAAAATAGTGGTATACTGGATTTCACAGCCTGCTTCTATACTCAATGTACAAAAAAACCAAGATCAGAGAAAGAGCAAGACTGAGTGTTCTATAGTACAGAATAGACTCAAGTAAATATTTTGACTGGCCTTGTGAAGAATAACACGAATATGATTATATAAAAAGCAAAGATGCCACTTGACAAGGTTGTGTAAAACAATACACAATGCATCAAATCCCTGAGGAAGAAAAGGAAGTAACAAGAATTGGCTGGGGTGAAGGCTTAACAGCATTCATAAATTAGCTGATGCTTAAAAATGTTATTCATTATGCTCTATTTATCAGCTTGTAAAGGCTCTCATTTTAATTTATAATAGCTCTCCTCATCAGCCATCACCCTTCTGCCTCCTTTCATGAGATTAGAAAATCCCATTTCTTATACCCTGTTCTGCCAGAGAAGCATAAATCTATTTCCTTCCTCACCTTTTGACTACAGTGTGTATTCTTGCCTACACCCTCCTGAATTTTAGTAGACTAATAATTTACCAGACAACTCCCCACTCTCTCAGGTTCATGCCCACAAACAGCATACAGCATCTTGATTTTGTTTCCTGACAGTAGAATATTGCAATCTATTTCAAAGATAAAAATGCCATCCAGTTTGATTCATCAAGTGGAATAAAGCCCTCTTGCTGAGAAAGCTATTTGAATGAGGGTTAACTGTGACCTGTGCTCCTCCACAGTCCTTGGAACATCTGGCCATATGGGCTGTAAGCAGATTAATCCAGTGCTTTGCACTCTCCTCCTTTAAACAGCTTAAAGGTTGCTGTTTAAATAGCATGGCATGCGATTTTTTAAAAAAAGATCAGCAAATATCTAAAATATCTGGGACCAGATGAATAACCCCTCTCGACACGAGATTTTCTGAGAAGGCAAAATATTTAATTTTTTTTTTTTTTTTGGTTTTGAAGTGGCTAGGTGTTTGAACTTGAGATTTCTAAATTTAATCTTTCCAAAAGTTGTCAGATCCTATCTAGCTTACATGATTGATCCAGACATACAACTTCCACTATTCCTGCTTCTGACAATTGTCACAGACAGCTTTAAAATCCAGCTGACCAGGGAGCTGTGGGTAAGAGGGACCTGGTTCCACCACCTTGCCTGGATGAAGCCTTTAGGCCTGGATGATGCATCCTTCTCAGGGTGCTGGGAGCAATGTACTTCATTGTAATTTCATCTGAAGCTCCAAAAAACTGCGAAGTACACCCTCTCAGCACTGACCACCCAGCTGCTGTCTGTTAGTGCCCGCAGCTATGTGAGCATCTCACTTGACATGTGCCCTGTGGAGGAAGCAGGGAGATTAGGCTCTGGCTACCTTCCTCACACTTGCTGAAGCTTTTGGCCTCTGGAGCAATTACTGCTGGATTGTACTGATGCTCTAGAGGTCATATGGAGGGCACAGATGCTGAGACTCTTACTGCTTTTTTCACAACAACGCAATAAATGCTGTGGTTGCTCAAGAAACTTGCATTTTAATTCAACTTCTTTAAAATTTGTGTTTTCTTCTTTTTCCACTGAAAATGAAAAAAATTCCGGTCAGTGGATTTTTTCTTTTAAGAAGGGAAAGAAAATATGTTTTCTTTACTTCAAGATCTAAGACTTCTCTACAAAATTCACAGAATCACAGTATAAGTATTTTAAGTTGAGAGAAAGTTCCAATAAAGCACCAAACCTTTGATTTGTTTCACATTGTACTTTTGGGTTTTGCATTACATCTGAATTTGTGTTTGTCAATTGATTTCCAAACACTTCATGTCGCAGCTGCTGTACTTCATGAGGCTCTGAGCAACCTGATATAGCGCAAAATGTCCCTGCTTACTGCAGGGGGTTTGGACTAGATGACCTTTGAAAGTCTCTTCCAACTCGATACATTCTATGATTCTATAATTTCCACACTGGTGATTTAGCCTTTGGTGACTATGCACACAGTGTGCAACAGGATGAGTCCTGTCCAGAATAGCTGTTTCTCTATGTAAATTTCAAGAAATTGTCTTTTTCCCAGGCGCCAGTGACCATCACTGCTCTGCAGACAAACTGAAGGATTATTATCTTCTTTTCACATAGCTACAAATTTCAATGTTGTCCATCAAGATTACTTTTGGGACCAAATCCTGTCAGTTACCAAGCACATGTCTCAGTTTTTGAGAGAGGAATCCCCTTGAATAGTGGCAGCTACTGTGAGGAAACTGCTGATACACTTTGAAACAGTACTAGAAAACAGCATGTAAAACTGGAAAGCTTATTAACATGCAGAGCAGCATGTTGCCTACTTCTCTGCATTCCTAGTTAATGGGGAAATTATTAGCAGGCAGCACTAAATTAAGAAAAGGAATGATATTTTGATGTATTTATTGAGCTGTCTGACTCACTGCACTGACTATTGCTCCTTATCTTACTCTGCATCTTCTAGGAAGGGACCTGCATGAGAGTTGAGTGCCAACGTGACTGCCTGAAGCTGATGGCAGGAGCAACACTACAGCTAAGGCAGTGTTCGCATGATCTCACCTCTTGCTTAAGTTGTCTGTGCTGTATACACCAAAGGGACAGCTTGAAACAGGAAATTGGTGGTGATTCACAAGCTTTTGACCAAATCCTGCCACTGGCACCCACCAGTTCAGGTCATTCAAGTGTGAGATGAATGATCCTTGTTGATAATTAACAGTGGACTTTCTGAAATGCTGAAGAGGCAAGCAATGCTCTCCTTCAAATAGGACATGTGCAGCACTGACACATGAATGCTCTCTTTCCTTATAATTTGATTATGATTATCCCTAGAGCATACTGGAAAATAATTTTCTAGTCCTTTAAAACTTTCCAATTTAAAATTTTTTCCCCATTCTGTTTGGGTTAAAACTAAGATCTTTCCAATAAAATTCCAAATCTCAAGATTAAAGATTAGGATTCTCCTCTAACATGGAAGATAACCAACCTGAATTTCCTTCAGCTCCCAATTTCTGCCAGAGATTTTTATTTTAGAGGCTCAGTTGGGATTGCTGACTACTAGATTACAGACTTGGTATCTCTTGCTGTGCCCTACTCAATTATTTAAATATGGAATAGCTCCAACAAATGCTATTGCAAGAAACACTCTGTAACAGCACAGGGCATTCATCCAGGACAATGGAAACCAAGGGTCAACTCTTTGGTGCCATGGAGTTTAAAAATCTTTATACAAAAAATTAAAATTATGCTAGGTAAACAACAGTATCACTGTGTCAGGGGAACATAAGTTCAAATCCCTGTTCTGGGCTATATCCTGTTCCAGAATGGAATAAACTGTATCTCTGACTATTGGGAAAATTATTTATCTGTTGAATTTTGGCAGAAATGAGCTCTTGCATTGAAGCAAGAGAGGTCCTCTCAACTCAGGAATGTAAAGGTCTAATTGTCAGTGTAACAGACACTAATAATTATGGGGTATGAAAAACAGCTATCATCATGTGGAAGTACAGAAGTTGTGTTGAAATTGTAAAGTATTAAAGCAAAGTTCAGAGTTGGTGCTGATTGTTCTCTTGCCCAGCAACTCAGTAAGAGGTTTTGTAGTGCAAACTACTGAGAAAACTGCTTTGGAGCTCTGCATTAGATCCAATATTCCTGCTGGGGAAGGAACTCGTTAATAGATATACGTCCAGCAAAGGTCCATGTAGGCTGGTGGAGCATTGTGACTCAACATCTGTTAGAAACCCAGCATATAATCCTTTACCAAGCTAAACCAACACCCTAGAAATCTAGCTATTATCAATGCATCTTTGGCTGGTGTTCCATTTTCATCTCATGACATGACTGCCACCATATTTCCAAGACTGCTAGGGGGTTTTGGGGTGGGAGTTCTTTCACCACTTTGGTAGACTTTCATCATGTTGATATTAGATCTGCAGGCTACGGGGTTTGTACAGCTCTCAACTTTGGAAGAGATAGCACTGGATGGGGGTTAGCCCAGTGTTAAGGATCTACTGACCATCAGTGCAACTTCTACCTGCCCCAGCATAACTGACTTTTCAATACTTGGGGGCCCTGGAACTTCTTTGTGCTTAGCAGAGCAGGGGGATGGAAAGCATGGGATTGTCCCATATGAAAAGCACTGATTCACACCAATTGGTTGTAATTTCTTCTTTCAGGTACTCAGTGATTTTGTGGTATGAAAATTTTCTGACTCCCACAAAGATGATGTCTTTATTCAAAGTGGTACCCTGCAATAATTTATATAAACATTGTAAATTACCTATTTGCACTGTATATCAATTTCATGTCTGTGCTCACTGATTTATCTCATAAAACAGAGAAATAAAACTCAACACACGCATCAGATGCATCACCAGCTGCCTGCCTAACTTCTTACAAGTGAACAAAAGCAGCGTAGGTGACAGTCAAGACAGTCAAACTCAGGAACTCCCAAATCATATTTACCTTCCATCACTGCCTTTTCTGCTTCATCTATAATGAATATCCTTCTCTCTTCATTAGACTCAGTTACTGTTTCTTTGTCTGCAGTAACATAATCTGTGTGGTTTAAAAACAGTTCATCTCTCTATCTCTATTCCTTTTCCCTTACCATTAGTTTAATTGGGGTGAAACTTTGCCCACGAGAGCTACAGATAGAGTTCCCAGTAATAAGGCATCAGAGGAGGCTAAAAGACCTTTAAGGCAGGAAGAAACATTCCACAGCAGCTGTTTGGTGAACAGTCTCAGGTTTTATGAATCTCTGAGGGCCTGCTGTCGCCATGTTACACATGGGGAACTAAATGTGATGCCCAAAGGCAAAGTGGATTTGGTAAGGTAGGATGCCTTCAGCCCATCGTCCTTTGTCAGGTGTTTCCAGACAGAGTGGGAGCATGGCCAGCTCCTGAAGGCCACATTGCAGCAGCTTCTCAGCCATGACTGGGGAGGATGACAGCACTCAAGAGCTCCTCCCACACCTCGGAAACATTGCTGAGAGGTAGCCAAGAAAAATGGAGAAAGATTTGCACAAGAGGCAAATTGTAAAACTTCTATACTCCTTAAAATAAATCTTTTCCCCTGCATGGGAACAATTTTTCTGGGATTACTTTTACAGCCACAGATTTCCCTCACTTCTTCTCTAAGTGAATATCCAAAGTAAGTCTCTATTCCTAGGATATATGGAAATCAAACAAATCTAGATTCATATAAGCTGGTGTCCTCTGGTTAACCTGTCGTGTGTGGAAAGCAACTTAATCCTATGATTTTGGAGCACATCCAGCCTGTAAAACTATGTAGGCTAGGAGAAGCAGACTGGGAGGCAGGCTGAGCCACCATAGGCAGTAGGTGCTGCTGATACTGCCCAAGGGTGCCCTCAAAGAGCATAACCCCCCTGCAAATCTGTGGGCTGCATCCCTCTAAGGAGCTGCTTCTGCCTGATTCATCACGTAACTGAGAAATCCTTGCAGCACAAAGAGCAACTACATGTTGTGAGACTAGGAACTGCCATAGCCTCTTGAACTGGTTTAACAGCAAAGTCTCATCTTCAGGTCTCATCTCTCACACCAAGGATTAGTGACGGCAGAATAGCACTATAGCTTGCATTCTGGTATTTGATTCTGCCAGAAGTGCTCTATTTAGTGTTGTATTCTGGAAGGGGAGGTTTTTACTGGAGTTTATTTTGATTCTCTTGCCTTTCTACAGCAGAATCCAGTATGAGCATTATTTGATCCAGTAAACAGAGGAGGTATTTAATAGGAACATACTATAGTGAACAAATGAAGTTATCCCTTGCCAGCATAATACTGCCTGCTGTTTGTCAGTATTTTACTGTTGCTGTTCTGTAAGGTAGTAGCTCCCTGTGTTCTGTTGCAGTGCATGTTGCCTTTAGTCTGTCCTGCTTGTTATAGACAAAGGGGAAGATGCTGCCTCATTCTGTTTTGACCACTGTCTCTGCAAGAATGAACCAAAATGCTACTGTGAACATCAGAGGAACATGCCAGAGATTAACCAAAGAAATCCTTTCTGAAATGGCAGCACTTGAGTCCTCTCAATCTATCCTGCTGTGTGTGCTGGTGTGGGAGCAAGGTACAGATCAGAGCACCCAGCCCAAAGAGTGCAGAGGCAGCACCAGGCAAGTCCTCCCCACCAGCTGAGAGCACTGAGATCACAAAGGAAGATTTGCCCCTTGAGTCTCATCTCAAGGACAGGACCAGAAGGCAGGTGCATGCACAACACAAGACAGAGCCAGTAATTGCTGAGGGATGTGCTAGTTCAGAGTCCAGAAAGGAAGGAGGAGGCAAGGTTTAGCACTCCTGTCTCCAGGCAGAGCCAGGATGAAGACCAAGTCGTGTACTGGAGTAAGAATAAGGAAGAAGGACACAGTAGCAAGAGGGGTATGACAGCTACTGCCCAGAGAGACTGTAGGCAGACAAGGCCAGTCAAGGTGAACCACATCCTTTATCAAATGAGTGGGCATAGAACTAGCTTGTTGACTTTAACAGGCCATTTTAGCTGAAGAAGTGGGCTGCTTGAGCTCTGGCTGAGCCTGCTATCCAGCCCAGGGCCCACACTGCATTAGTAGAGAGCTGATAAGACACTGTAAGAGGAGGAATACAGCTTGAACAACTTAGTTTTCCTCTGGTAAAGCCACTCTTGCTTAAGGAGAGTTGGAACTTGCAATTTTTTGTCAGAAAATGGATGAGCTTTTTTTGTTTGTTTGTTTGGAAAGAAAATATTTTTTATGAAGAGTGATTGCCACAGGATTTTAGGAACATGATCAGAAAACTGAAAGGAGGCTGAGGGTAAAGCGGACATGACCAAAGTGTTCCACAGAGAGGCAGGGCAGGGCTGGATGAACCATATCCAAAGGTTGAAAACACCAGCCCATGTCCCTACCACTTCCAGCTTGCACCTATCTTGTTCTGTAGCCCTGCAGCACTATGAGCATGACCCATCATAACGGGGTCTTCAAGGAGGCCACATTGCAATCAGCTTTGTTTCACAAAAATACAATGGTGTGTGAACCAGTAGCATACAAATACACTAGGAGCAGTCTTTTAAAAAAACCCTTCTCAAGCCCACTGATGTTTTTTGCCTCTAACAGAGCTTGCAGATACCTCATTCCTGTTCTCACAAGAAATAATCTCTCCCAGGAGAGGACACAAGAAGGAAAAGATTCCTTCATTACAGAAATCCCACAAAAACCACACCACTATAATTAGTTTTTAGGTAAAATACTAATGTAGCTGAAAATCACTGAATTATATAAACTCTAGTATAAAATTTTTCACATTTTATGGAAATACAAGTACAAACCAAGACATTTGTAATTCATGACATGAATCTCCATAAAACCCTAGTCTTGTAAAATGTAATGTCAGGGAAAATCTGATTAAATGGCGCTGTTGTCCCGCAGGGAAAAGCTACTTCAATTAGAAGAAATTGTGTTAAAGTCTGCATTTCCTGCTCCATTTCATCTTGTTTATCATTTCAATAACTTTCTTCATATGAGGTTAAAAAAATGCAAAATGTTGGTGAGTGGCAGGTGAACACTAAATATATATACATATATTATACTTACCCATTTAAAGTTAATGCTATTCAGTTGTCTAGTTTCAAATCTTAAATACTTTCAGTTTAGTTTTGTCAGCTTGACTTTTTAAATAATATGTATATTTATGTCAGGCTCTGCCATAACTGTAGCCATCTGCTATAACTGGGAGCAGGAAGTTTGGACAAGAGTAGCCATTCAACTGGATACTCAAGGCAAATTTGAAACTACATTTAAGCTTTCTTAGGCATTAAGCAAGGGACCTGGTTCTTGATTAATAATTTTTTTGGTGACTACCCACACTAGCTGCACTGGTATTCGTTTAAATTTGATTTCAGATTTTTTGTTGCATCGTGAGTGATTAGATGGCTACTAAGAAGATATCTGAAGATTAACAACTATAATAACACTGTCTTTTTCCCATCTATGAATTGAGCTTTTATCTAGAATGCATCTGGAATTCTCATGATTATGTTCTTATATTTATCTGAATATAGACATCACTCTGCCTGTCAGCATACAAACAGCTTAAAAAAACACGAGCTAAATTCATACCTTAGATGGTGGACACACGAGAAAAATATTGAGAAATGAAGCATGAAACCTGGCTACTTAAAAATTGATGTTCACTGCATATATCTTACTGCCTATGCTACACTGAAAGGGAATATATTGCACCTTATGAAGTGTGTGACATCTGCAGTGGCTAACAGATATTAATGAGCTTGCACATCTGTTCTCCTTCAATTTGTTTGGTTTACAGCAAAACTGTGAAGGCTGATGCAAAGGCAGTTTGCTTTGGCTACTACATTTCCTCCATGTTGGAGGTACCTAGGGATAGATAATGGAGAAACTCAGGGAAAATTTGGGTGAGTAGTCTTGGTAGAGGGTGCTATCCAGCCAGGTGTCAGCTATCATAGTGATACAGTGCTCTCAATCAGTCTGTCCTTCCCAATCACATGGTCCTCTCTACTTCAGACTTTTTTCCTGTTTTATTGGTGGCATTTTTGGTTGCCTTCTAGACTATTCAGATGTAGTGAGGGACAAGGTTAAGAAATACTCTGGTCAATTCAAGTAAGATCCATTTAGCAGCTTTGAGTGTTACTCAGGATACACATTCCAAGTTAAGGATTTTCATTATTAGAATTACTTCTTAATTCTATAAGCTTTTGATAATTTCCAGTTTGTTTTCTACCTTTTAGAACAGCAGAGAGGGGCCATCTGGAAAAGGACATTTTGTAAAAGGACATTTTTGTAATGATATGATTTATTTGAACACTTTCCAATTGATTTTTCAACAAACAAAAGCCTACAAGAAAAAAAAACCCCTACACATCCACTTTTTTATTCACCAGTTGGCAAACACAGGAACTCAATAGGAAAGCAAAAAACCCCCTGATCCTCCCTCCTGACTTTTCAGAAATTATATTTCAGAGAGAATGGTGTTTAGCAGAACACTGGAATGCGACATGCAAATTATTAATACATATATTTAAAATAAAACAGATCACTAGTGTATTGGATTATAACAGGAACTTTGCCATTATAGATGTTTTGCACTAGGGATGAGAGTTAACCTGAAGGAAAGCTTAAGGTCTAGCAAAGGACAATTTTGGCTGAAAGCACACACAAATTCAGCATCAAAATGAAGGTAACAGCTGGAATAGAACTTCTGAAAATAACTAACAGAAAAAAAAATCAGTATATCACAAATAATTGTAGGTTGATAGAGCAGGTTTTTAGAATATTTGCATAAAGCCTATAGGAAACGGATGAAAAAAAGGACTGGAAGAAATGTAGGACTGGCACAGACCCATTTAAATATAGATGGCATACAATGCTGTGGCCTTGACCAGAAGGTTTTAATGCATGTTTTTCTGTTTTCTCAAGGCAGAAGAATGAAGTATAGTTAGAGCATGTTGAAGTACTTTTTAGCAATTTCAAGGGGTTTATCTAAGAGTGTGTGTAGGGGATAAACATTCTTTAGGCTCTAGTCCTGAAAAATCTGCACTCAGTAGCCCTTGTAGAGTTGCGTGAGAGATATAAGCCCAACTTTCAATTTTAAAAACAGCCATAGAGTGGAAAAAAGTTAGCACTGTGCTAATATTCAGTCCAAAAAGGCAATGATTGGCACGAGCAACTACACAGACACAAACACCTTAAAAGCAAATATGGGCATCAACTGATAGGGATTAAGTGCTAGAGTATCATTGCAGATAATGTGGCTATATATCAGACAAGTCCAGCACTGAGCAAAGTTTGTCTGGTTCCTGAGACTGAAAGTCTTCACTATTTGATGGTGAGACTAGGAGTAACGGATGTAAATTGGAAGAGGGGAGATTCAGGCTAGATATAAGAAAGAAATTCCTTATGGTGAGGGTGGTGAGACACTGGAACAGGTTGCCCAGAGAGGTTGTGGATGCCCCTTCTCTGGAGATGTTTAAGGCCAAGTTGGAAGAGGCACTGAGTAACCCGTCTAGTGGCAGGGGGTTTGGAACTACATGATCTTTAAGGTCCCATCCAGATCAAACCATTTTATGATTCTACAATTCCAGGGTTCAAAGCTGTTCCATGCTAGTCATTGCTTTAGACTGTCCCCTCAGAGCTGGCATGTGTTGATGAGCACTTGGAGAGGATTTTACCATTTAGCTTTCTCCAAAATAAATTTGAAATCCAAAATAATTTTCCTGACTAAACCAGAACACACTGTATTGGAGATAATACAGGTATTTGCTTCAAACCAAACAAAACCCTGCTACAAATGTAAGCATTCATCTAAAGTGCCAGAGTTTCTTGCTGTGTAGCCATCCATGTCTCATCTCCACTGATTCTACCTAAATCCTCCCCTGTATTTAGAAGGGGTAATTCATTACTCTACCAATGTGTTGTAAGGGAAAAGAAGAAATACATCCAGTTAAATCATTATATGTCTCTTCTACATTTCTCCAGAGGATTAACTCTCATTTTGACAGTGTTAGTTCCAGTTAGCACCCTGTCAGCTGTTAGGCGGAATAAGCAGCTGTGAAGGCATCACATGGCATGTCTTCTTCTGCAGCTAATGTAGCTGAAGGGGAGAGTGCAAGTTGAGATTCATTTTGTAAGGTTAGAGTAGCAGAGTCATGGCCACTGCTGGAAAACTTAACAGCCTGAGAAAAAATCCAGCCATGAAAGAATGAAGAGTAGAACTTATACAGCTCCTTTAGGGTGAAAATGGTATACTCATTTACCAGCTTTAGGCATCAAGTATCCTTAGCTGCCCATGGAAACCAGGCCTCTGTGAGTCAAAAATGCACAGCTTAACAGAAATAAACACAACTGAAAATTTTTATTTGAGTTGAGGCAGAAAATCACTTTTCAATGTATTTTTTTGGTAAAGTGAGAAGAGTATTTGAAAAGTAATAATTTTGGGCTACTTATGACAGAAGCAAGGAAAAGAAAGTAAAGAAATTCTGGACTACTTTCATAGCAAGATCCTATTTTCTTTCAAGCACCAAGGAAATCACAGCTATTCAAACCATCCACAGCACCATTAAACTTTGTAACTCAAGCTCTTCAACGATGATCCAGCCATTTTCTGGGTAAATGGGAGCCTCCTGCTCAAATCCTCTTTATCTGATTCAGCACAATAATTGGAATTTAGATCTGTGAAGACAAGACTCCAGTCATCAGACTGTATGTGTAGCACAGAAAATGAGGAGTCTCCTTCAGTCTTCTTTCTTTAGCTGCCTAGTTTTGGCTAAATTATTACAAATCAAGCTAAACTGAGTCTCAATTATCATGGAGAGTGAATGATGCTGAGCCAGTTGCTTGTGTGTTGATTAGGAGGAGAAAAGAGCTTTTAAGTTATGTTTCTTTTAGGTTTCAGCAAAAATGAAAAACAAAGACTCCATGAAAGGTATGTTTTGATCTTCATACAAAAATCTGTATCAAACTGAAAATGATTTAGCACTAACACTGAAAAAGAGAGCAGACTGCATAAAACTCAGGCTGTTATTGTGTGGTGCAAAGGATGTGGATATTGATAACACATTTACATAAGGATGAAATGTAAAAACCTATTGTTTAGGATAAAGAAAAGAAAATGGGTGTTAAAAAAGAAGAAAAAATGCCTCTGAATGTTATTGTGCTACTATATAGTCTAAGTCTCAGTCAAGCACTGCTAGTAAATATAGAATTCCATGGAACACTGCAATTACACAGAACAGTGACTTCCACAAAACTCATTTTAGACTAGTGAATTCTGATAATTTATGTCTACCATCACCATAAACAAATGAGATGAAGAACTCATTTTGCAACTACTAGCTGAAAGAAGATGCAAGAATACAGGAAGCAATTGCCTGGATCAATATTTTATTTACTTTTTCCTCATTTATAAAATGGATCTTCTAGTGCATCCATAAAAATGGCATAACGCTGTGCATTGACTACTCAGTGTTGGCAAATGCGATGTTATAAAAGAATTCTATAAATGTATATATATATCCAAGTGTTTAACTGGTAAAGTGTCAATAGAAAGCACAAAGAATAAGTATTTTCTGGGATTTTAAAAATCAATAAAACTGACTGCACGGTTCTTCTTTGCAGTCTTTAACCTGTAACTCTTCCTATGCTCCGTATAGGAACAAATGGTTTGTCCAAGCTTACCCACAGACCATGCTGCAAAAGGAAGACCATCTATAGGATCTGGAAGGTTCACCAGCTTGCACTTAATTTCTAATCAATGCATTGCTTGAAGTTGTCAAGTCTTTCAGGCTTGTTGAGCTAGTGAGATGTAGTGAATTGCACAAATAGCAAAGAATTAATGTGCAATTATTAAGAGTGCTCATGGAATAAAGGAGGATAAAGGTGAGAAAATTTACTTGATTGGACTCGCTTGGAGTCTCATTTTCTCTGGGAATGAGATCTTTCCAGCATACCTATTTTGAACAATGCTGCAGAACTGATTAGAGAGGAAGGAAAGATGAATATTACATCTTTCAGGCAAAACTCCAGAAAGAATTTCTTAGTCAGGATGCAGAAAAGCCAGTCGATTAGTCTCAGACAACTCTTGACTGATTCTACAATACTTTCAAAAATTTCTTGCCATGACATGCCCAACTTAAAGACCTGTTTGAAACACTCACAAATATATTTCTGGATATGATCTTCAACATGTTCCATGACATAATAAAAGGTAGTTCTCCACTGGTAATTAAACAAAATCAGAAATTGGTTAGGACATGGGCCTTAGCAGAACTACTCCTATGGAAACTGTTGTGGGTCTTTTTAATGACCCAAGAATTGTTATTCAGCTTCTACTCCTCTTCCTGGACTCAAGGGGGAAGGTTAATTGGGTGCAGGAAAAGAGAACATGTGAAGGAGCAGAAGTGCAATCTGTGGTTAATTACTGGCAACCTCAATCCAAGCTGCAATACAAGTACCTTAAAGTCGAAGACTGGTGGGATGTCATTGTGACACAACAGCAATGAAAAAGGGACAAGTTAAGAAATATGAAATATGAGAGTAGGCATATCTGCACACTCTTACTCCCTGCTTCATTGAAAGAATTTAATGAATTTAAAGATATCAAGCACTGGGAGCTGAGGAAATACTAGATTTAGAGGTTTCTTCTCAGCATCTGTCCTTATTTACCCTTCCCCCTCAAGCATTAGAATACTTTTTAATGTGTTGAGCACGTAAGATTTTTCCCATATGTCCCCTATCTCATTCACTGCATGCATTAAACAGCACTCTATGTTCTGTTTTCTCCTGACTCAATGTATTGTATGTACTTCAGTAGAGAAGCTCTCTCCTAAATAGAATAAATACACGCATGAGCCATGCTTGTACACAAGTCATTTGAACCATCAGGTGATTTTCAAATTTTATTTATATATTTTCTTGGCCTGTAAGGTGAAGGGAAATGTATCATCATCATTTTACAGATATGGTACTGAGGCAAACAGAGAGTGCCTACTAGTTTTAAGCAGTCACTTTGACATGACCTAGGACTGACTTTTCAGAACAGGCAAGATTTGTAGATCAGTTAATAAATACTGAGAAGAGCACTCCTAGTCATGCCTGGCATTGCCCATACTTCCCCAAATTAGAACTGTGCTGCTCTCAGGCCAGGCACTAATGTACCAAGAAACCCACAGTTAAAAACTCTGCAAAGTCTGGTTTATGGGACTTTCTTTACTAAAGCATAAGAAGCAGCAAGATCTAAGAAAAAAAAAATCCTATTTCCTTGGATAAGGGTCATTTCACTATAAGAGTACCCTGTTTTCTGCAGCAGTCCCCTGCATCGTGCATGGCATATCTTGACTTTCATTTTTGGAAGCTATGATGTACCAACACAGTCTTTTTAATCATACTTAATTAGCATAAAGTGTAACATAAAGTAACACTCTTATGACAGTCCAAGAATATCCCCTTCAAAGACTGTGAAATTAGCAGGACTAATTTGACAAAAGCCACAAAACTGTTTTTTGTTAAAACTATGAAATAAAAAAGTACTTGAATAAAGTATTCCAAAGCATCTAACATAAACAATTAGCATAGGATCTGATTATCTGACAAGGTTCCCAGTGTGTAGAGAAGGGGAAAAGTGTCCACCATCAGCACTAAACAAGGGATGTGTGGTTTTTAACCCTTTTTTGACTCATACATTTAGCTTCTGAGTACCATCATCAAATATGATTCCAAGTCTTATTCAGTTGGATTAATTAGTTCAGATTATTCAAATCAACATATTTACCCCCAAATTTATGATGATGTCAAGCAATAGCAGTTTACTACTTGCTTCCAGAAATGTCACAATTTATAAAGAAAAATATTTTGTAAAATTTCAAACATAGACTCAATCTAACAGAAAAATTATCTTTTCCTGTTTCAAATAACTTAGAGCATTTGGAGGCTGCTGCCAGTGTCTCACAAATCATTAATAGAACTATTTCCTGAGACTCATACTTGCCTAGACTTAACAGCATAAATCAAATTATAAGCTCAAGAATCACAATCACTACCTTGGTACTGCAGCCTAGGAAATTTTCTGTGATAGCTGAGAACATTGTGTTTTTCCTAAATACATTGGTAGCTTATTAGACTTATCAGGTAAATGAGCTTCTTTTACTCTGTGAGATGAACATTGCTCTGGTGGTAAATCAATACCAAGTCTAGTATAGTCAACAGTGAAGACACCAGAGTATTGCTCTTTCTCTACTACACCATTTTCTTGTGCTCTGCAGCCAGGGCTGATGAGAACCAGTGAGGTTAGTAAAAGGCAACTCCTGTTTCAGTTGACATCATATTCTGGCACTGACAGCTAAAGGTTAAAGATTTGATTAATTAATTTTTTCATTGTATTTTATTTTTCTCCTGAAGGTCTATTTAGTCTGGAAAACTGATGGAACCTGGAAGTACCAATTGTTCTTATGTAGTCACCAAATATGCAAGAGGGCTTTGACTTGTAATTTTTCCCTGAATTTTCTGATCTGTCTGGACTCTGCCCAAAGAGTGAGCACAAGCACACCGCCTCAGCAAGCTAATAGCTGACATATTTACAGCAATGGGCAGTTCTGTTCTCTGGTTTTTTTTGTTTTTTTTTTTTTGGCTCTGTGCAGGCAAACAAATAACTTAAGTGGGAATTTTGCCTGCGTAATGAATTTAGGAAGCCATCCAAAATAGGAATAGGATGTATTGGGTAGCAATAAATAGCCAGCATTTCCCCCCCCCACCCTGGTTATCTGCAGAGAAAGAACAGAGATGGGACTGAGCCACAGAATTTGGATCCACATTCACATTTCATCACTAATTTGAAGATATTCTGATATAGTTTCTTCTTGACCTCCAAAAAAGCCAGACACAAATCATACTGAAAATTTAAGATATTTTCTCTGATTCTTAAAAGCATTTTGAAAACTCCTTAATATTAATTGTAATTATTCACGTGTGGACATATGAAGATGGAACCATGTTCTGTAAATGTATAGACTTTGCAAAGAAAAATGTGTTGTATTCTTTGGCTAGTACTTTCTGTCCTCATGTTAAACTTTGTTAGGTATCCTATGATGCGTGACAAGCCTGTGCATGCCAGCCCTTAATCGGATTGCTGCTTAAAGGAAGAATTTGATTACTTGGAACTGAAGCTTTTGGCCCCAATTGCATGTTTCTGTCCATTTACATAGAGTAGGCCTTAATTTTACACAGTGCTTAGGGGCATCCGAAATTTCCCTGTTATCAGTGGTCTGAATAAACAAATACTGATTTCAACGGGACTTGTGCAAATGCACTTCATATGAGCTCTGCTTAAAGGACAGACTGAAATATCTGGGACCAGCACACTTGGGTCTGCCAAAACATGACAGACAGTGGGGAGTGTGAAAAGTGCGAACAAGGAGTTTAGGAAACAGGAAGCCTTTTAACTTTACCAGTTACATATTGTTGAGCTGTCTGAGTATAGCACTGACGTGCTGTCTAGACATTTATATTGAAGCTTATTCGGTTTGTATGATGGTGAGTTACATAATTGTCTAATTACTCTGTATCTTACATGAGCCATCTTTGAATGCCATATATTTTATTGAGATGAGCACATTAAGAGACATAAACTCCATATGGTAAATCCCACAAACTCTTGCTTAACTTAATTTTCACAGATAAGAAGTACAAAACAGTCTTTCAGTGTACCATGACTTTTTTCAGGAAGTTAATCCATCAGAAAAAAGAAAGCTTTCTAATGCAATGACAGGGTGCACAGTGTAATCATCTGCATGTGGGACAGAGACTCACAAACCATTGTTCCAGCTGCCCATGGGCAGATCTCTATAACCAATCTAATTTATTCATCTTTTATGAAGTCTTTTGAGAGACATCTTAATTGTAAAGGGAAGGATTCATCCCAGTTAATAACAGTTGTCTGAAGTGAGGCAAAGGGTATCAGTTATTCCTGAAGGCAATGCTTATCATCAGAGGGGAGCCTTTTTGAGACAGCTGTTGTGGCACTGGGTCCATGTCCCTCTGGAGCCCCCACTTTCTTGCTGCTGATTATCAATACACCAGAGAATCATAGAATGGCCTGAGTTGGAAAGGCCTGAGTTGGAAAGGAGAGGTCATTGAGTCCAATCATCAACCCATGTTACTTAGACATTGTTTTTAATTTTCTGAAGAAAGGTGGGCTGAATTCTGCATTTCTTTCACAAGACAGAGACAAACCAAGAGTTTAAAATTTGCATCAGGAGACTAAGTTTTCCCCCAAATCAAGGATATATGATGCCTTTGATTTTGTTCCATTTCTTCCCAGAGGGGTAGTGGAGTCTCCACCTCTGGAGACATTCAAAACCCAACTGGATGAGTGTTTGCGCAACCTCCTGTAGGGGACCCTGCTCCACAAGGGGGTTGGACTAGATGATCTCTGGAGGTCCCTTCCAACCTCTACATTTCTGTGATTCTGTGATTACAGAGAGAGAGAACCTCCTAGGTGTTTAGATTGGTATTAAAGTCAGTCAGAATAAACTGAAGATGTCTGTGTGAGTTATAAGCACCCAGCTGACACAACTGACTGATTCTGAAGGCAGCTGAAAACATGAGGCACCAACGCAAGTCCATGAAGTTTGTGACTTTGCTGTTCCAATAGTTGCAAGCCAAAAAACATGACATGAGACCAAAGGTATTGATCTATAATTAGAAGATTTTCCTTATTAACAGCAGGAGATATTCCAGACTGGATAGCTCACTTTTATCTGATGCTTTTTAAAGCAATTTTGAATGCAAATAGATTCAAATAATAATGTGAAGGTCTTCAGGTAATTACCTAGATAATGCTGAATAACTCAGAATCAGCAGAAATAACGAGGAAATGATTATGTGAGAATATGAAAAAAAAATGCTTAGTTCAAATATTAGGTATGATTTTTGACAGCAACTCATTGAAATCACTTTGTCATCTGGCTTTTCTTAAACAGCCTCCTACTTGAGCTTTGTCATGCCCTTGAAATCAAAAAGCTTGAAAGCTTCTTTAAAACATGAAGAATCAATAATGCTTAGAGATGCTGTGTTTATGATGGAAAGCAGTAAGGTACATAATGTTACATCATCAGCCTGAATTGTCAGATCCTCATTATTACATATAGAGAAACATAAAGTTACATTCTTAAGCTAAATACATTCAAATCAGGTTTTATTATCTCCAAATAAAAAGCTTTATTTATTACAAGAAAACTAAATGCATGCCTTTTACTAAGTATATTTGGGAGTATACTGACCAGCTTCAGTCAAATTACAAAGATTAACCTAAATGCGAGCCAAGCTATCTCTGCAAAATGTTCTTATTTTTCTTATTCTTATTTTCCATTTTCCTTTCCTGTAAATCAATTTAATCCAAATGAGAATAGTGTAATATATAATGAATAACTGTTGTGAGGTTAGAATTGGGTAAAAGATGGATAAATAAACTTATCTGAAGATCAAAGGCCATTGTATTTCAGACACATGAGTTTAAAGGTGAAGGAACTCTATGAAATGTAAATAGAATTTGGCAGGCTGAGGCTAGCGAGACTGACAGCCTATTCTGGCCATCACAGTCTGAATTCTGTTGGTGCTACACAAATCCACCAGTGCAAGAAAAACTACTGAAATCAAAACACAATGTATACTATATGGGAATTGATTTATTGTCACCATCCACAAGAAGTGCATTAACTCATCCAGTTTAATGAATTGGATTGATACAGGTACATTGATTTTCCTTAGTCTTCTGTGTTAGGTTTTAGTCTTGCTTCATTATAATATGCCAAAAAAATTAATCCAAATATTAGATACCTATACAAAAACTGGTGCCATGTAATATTCTTCAGGTCTGAATTACTGGAATAAATAACAAACCTATTTTTAATACATTGACAAGATTTGTAATTGCATTTGCACATACCAGTATCAGGAATTTCTAATGATTCATCTAGTTCTGAATTCCTGACAGTGAAACGTGAAAAATTTAGAAAAAAATTCAACAATTTAGAAAACTGTTTAAACCTTGACAGTGGTCCTTCTTTTTCACAAAGTTACAAGCAACCAGTAGTGTCTGCTTTTCTAAATGTGACAGATTCTCCTCTCAGCTTGTCATTTTAATTTTCTTCCTTTAGATATTCAGTCTTAGGACAAAAATAAAACATACAATGAAAGTACAATACTGCTGGAAAACTGCTTACAGCCCCTGTGCAGGGGATGAGCCACAGCAGGGTATTTTTCTCTAAGCCAATTGCTGCAGATTGATCCTAAGAAAGAACAGAAAGGGAAAACCGGTAAAAGGCTAAAAATCCAATCAGATGCTCCAGTGCACATCCAAATACCTGTATGTTAATGATATCAATTATGGAGCAAATGAACACATTAGAGATAATGCTGCCCTGTCTAATACAGCCTCTTCTTCCACAAAAAGGCATTGAATTAATATTCAGGACTCTGTGATTTTTGCAAAAGTTGCTGTCCTGTGCATTACCTCACAGGCCAGTACAGTGGATGAGATCTACATCCTATAATAAGTGGCTACTTTTAAGTTTTGTGACTAGCACAAGGAAATTTCACAAACTTGTCAACTTTTCATCCTTCCTTTGCCATGTTGCCAGCTGAATGGCAGTCACAGTCTGGCCAAATCCAGAGAAAATAGTTTCTTCTGCTTGGTTTTAAAACCTTGGATTTAAGAGGCTTAGCCATATACCTAAGTTTATTGGTAATGGATTATGATAATTGTCCCTGAAATTGGAAGCCTAGATGAATGGAGTTCAGCACACGAGAACTGGCACCTCATGTGACAGAAGGACAACTTCAGAGCTGACATTATTCCTCAGCTGGGGTAGTGCTGTCATGCATCTCCACAACCAGCTATCCATTACAAACACTCTTGCTTTTTGCAACTGACACAATCCTGTCCATTTGGCAGGTCCTTCTAGCACTGAAAGAGGATAGCCCTGGGTAACGCAGAGGGTGCCACTGTTTATGGCAGAATGTGTCCAACAGGGGAGGTGCTCACCAGACCATTCCAAGGATGATTTTAGCTTCTTGATAAAGCACTACTATTGGGTACAGCAATCTTGCTTCAGATCTACTGTCAGTTCTTTTCTGGCCAGCATGGAGAATGAGCAGAAATGTTTTGGTCCACCCACTCCAACATGAGTAGCCAGCTCAGTCTCTGCGGGACTGAGATTCCTCTGTCCAAGCTGTGAGAAGAAGGAACAAGGATCTTGTCAGCAATTTGATACACTTCAGATTACTGGAATGGATCCTCAGACAGTAAAAATCAACATTAACCAAGCTGATGCTGGTCATTGTACACCCCTTGAGTATGTGCTCCATTGTGTTTCCTGGTGTTGAAATATATAAAGTAAATGGATTGCAATATTTGGCTTCTTGGTGTCCCAGTTCAACTTGCTGCAGACAAAGTTACAGAATAACTTCTCTTTGCTCATTAGGCAATCGAGATAAGAGCAAGTGTCATTGTGAAAGTGAAGTGAAAATACAAATTCTACAAACAGTTCTGAGAATTTACACAGTGCCACAGAATATTTCTCCTGAAATCCTATTTAGGAATTAGGGTTTGCTATGCTTACTGAGCCCAGGTGCACTGGCTGACGTCCATTTGAATAATTACATTCAGCTCAATATGAAGTTCTCTTTTCAGAGGAGCAGTGCATTCTTTCTCCATCCTAACACTTTTTAAAGTAGTGCTGCCTATTATTTCAAAGCTGCATTCAGCCTCACAGGCAGCTGCACTTCACTGATAGCTGAAACAATCCTTGTACCCACAGTTATATTCTTTTTCAGACTCTGCACCACTTCCTATTGCATGTCTTGTGTAAAACTGCTTATCCTCTTCTACAAACAGCTTTGAGAGGCAAAGAACAGCAAGTTACCTGGCTGATAGCTACACCTTCCAACATAACAGGGAAAGGAAAAGAGCTCAAGATAACAACAGCCAGCTTCTGTATTCAGAGGCACCACTGTAACATTCCTTTGTAAGCCTGCCTGAAAGGGTAGAGAACAGCCTTCATCTGTCCCAGCCAACAGCCATCAAGATGTGCAGAAAACTTTAAAATACACCATTTTTCCCTAACAGATTTTCCTTAGTCCTTTTTCATGTCTCATATACCACCTGAAGTAAGTACAATGTATTGTATATATTACTCAGCCAACCTCTGTATTACGGAAACTATGTCACCACTGGCTAGCACCACTAACTAATGTGTGAATACAGGCAGGGACTGGACTTGACTAAGTCCAAGACAAGAGTATGATACAAGCATAATCATACCATTCATCACTGTTGTCTTTTTTAAAGTCTTCCACTTTGATTTTTCATCCTCCTTCATCCTTCTTCCTTTTTCCATTCATCAGCTAGAGGTTCCTGTCTATATCAAACTTCTTAACTTGGTTTCAATAACAAGTTTTTGCTTCTAAATCCATTATGTGTCTTAAGATACTCATCCAGAAGGTGTGGAAATTGCACTTCAATTTGCTATGGAAGTAGCAGCATTATGCACTCGTCTTGGTTTGAGGTGGACAGCACTGCTGCCATTTAAAACAATGTGTGTTCTCTTTTTTAAATTAGTGTCTTCCAATTTTTAGTGCTTTTTCTCTTTTATCTTAATTCACGTCTGAACCTGTTTCAACAACTTCAAAATGATAACAAGACAGAGACAAATTCTACATGACTGGCTGTTAATAAATCATGACATGCTTAATTTTTACTTCACTAGAAGTTTCCTAGACAATCTGTTATTGCTCATGAGAACAGTGTACTGGAAAAGTACGTTCTACAAGAAAAGCATTAACAGATATATTTATGTTATTACCATTCAATATGTGACAGGGAAAAGTAAACCAAACAATGTATTTGCCAAATAGAAATGGACCTAGTTCAATAGAGGGGGAAAATTATTTTCAAGCTTAGAAAATTTCATAATTAAAGAAGAAATGTGAAATTATATTAAAAAAACCCACAAAAATATGTAATTGTGTCCCTTTTATCATAATTGCTTATTCTGTTATTCTTTAGTCCTTTTAGTCCTGTTTACTCCTTTTTTGCCACTTTCAACCTCACTCAATTGAATTGCCACCCCATTCTCTGGCTTTCATTGTAATCTCACATTTGGCCAAAGAACAGAGGAACTGAACAAAGCTGTTGATATGTAAATAACAGCTTTGAAGATAGAAGTACCAGATTGTTCCTTAAAAGAAAAAATGCAATTGCTTTTTTTTTTTTTACTAGATTAAAAAAAAAAGAGGAAAAGATCCTGATGTATAATTCAAATGGTGTCTGAAATCAAAGATTCCATTATCTCTGAAGAATAATCATTTCAGACAAGCCAGATACTTTCAGAGAGCTGTGGAAATTGTATTAAGAGTGCTAAGTGTTATACTCTAAATGTTGTTGACAAAATTGTTTATTTCAACCCTATTTCAGTTTCCATGTATTTCATTACACTGCTTTTTTATGGAACATTTGAAGAGATGGGCTAATTTTCCCCTACATAAAAACAACTGAAGGCCAGATTCTGATGCCTCAGTTCCTATCAGGTGATACCTGGACCACAGAGTCACAGAGCCGGAAAAGACCTCTGGAGGTAGCAGGTCCAACCCCCATGCTCAAGCAGGGTTAATTAGAGCTGGTTGCCCAGGACCATGTCCAGGTGACTTCAGAGTATCTCCAAAGAAGAGGGCTCCACATATTCCTTGGGGAATCTGTGCCAATTCTCCATCACTTTCTTAGTGAAAAAGTGTTTCCTGATGTTCAGACAGCCCCTCCTGTCTTTAAATGTGTGACCATGCATGGTTCCTCTAATCCCAAAAGACTGTCCCCACAATCATAGAATTTCTGATAGGAAGACTCCAAAACTTACTAAAGTGAACAGCAAAGAACTTCTGCACTTCTGGGCTTTGAAAAGCACTGAGCATAAGAAGAAAGATGGCGTTATGCTAGTTCTCCTGCAACTGCATTCTAGTTTAGCGTGCATTATTAAGGCCATATTTCTGTAGAAATCTGTCTGTGAAATGATTTAGAGGGATGGACACTTCCTCATTTCAGTGAGATACCTAATCTTTTATCCCAAAGGTGCAGTTGATAAGGTGTAGATACTATATAGATTATGAGTCACAAATGTCATAGAAGGAGCATCAGTAGTGCACTCCTAGAAACCACTAAAGTTGGGTTTTTAATTTCTACAGGAGCTCAGGTGTTTTCCCCCAGCACATCTAGAGCAGGTCTTGTACTAGACAGTTGTCCTTCTTTCAGACAGGGCAAACAATGCACTTCAATAAGGACTTTTTTCATCCTCTGTGACTATTCACTGAAGCAGCTCAGAAGGACACTCCACCCAATGCAGGGGACAAGTGCAAGGTGGAAACTAGCACATGCATATTCTGCAGGAGATTGTTTGGGCCAGAGCATCAGATTACACCTTTGTCTGAAGCCACTGCAAAACCATTTGCTCAAGTGCCAGGCCAAATCAGTGCCTGAAATGAATTCCCCATCTGAAGCAGTTCAGCAACTCCCTAGTGGGGTGTTGGGTGTACTCATCATGTCCTTGTGCTGTAAGAGTGTCCTTGGCCACTACCAAGCAGTTTAGAAAGGAGCAAACCACTTCTCAGAGTCTTCATTTGACTGAAAACAGAATTCAATGCTATTCTTCTCATCTCACAAACTTTCTGTTGTGTCCAAGATCATGACAAGAATAAAAAGTCTGAAGTCTATGCTCTTCAGGGTAGAATGTAGTGAAAAAAAATAAGGGGAGGGCTGAGAGATTTCAACTTAGTGAAAAAATGAGTCAAGTTAAAAATGGCTTAAATGTCTGGACTTTGAGCTCACCCACTCCTAGAATAAATATATATATATAGTGGCATATAGCAGCAATAATCTCATTTACCTCTGTGTAGAATGGAAGACTAAATTTTCTGCCAGTCTACTGAGCAAACAAACAGGGTGCAGCATCACACATATATGCTGTATATTCAAAGGCAAACAGAGCTCATTTTCAATTAAAGCACAACTTGGACAAATAATTTAGGCAGCCAATAACTGGTCACATGTTAGCTTGCTCACAGAAACTATACAAATGAACCTGAAAAAACAGTGGTCTAATTAAATAGAAACAACCTTAGGCATAGATTATATTTTTTTTGTTGCAAAACACAAATGCTGATGTGGCTTTCCATGCTACTCTGATATAACATTTACCTCTCCTATTGAATATCATTTTAAGTGCATTAATTTTGATTCAACCCAAAGCTATCTCTGTTACAGAGGCTGGGGTGTGGATTATCAACTGTTAGCAAGATCATGATGTTGTCATACAGACTATACAGTAATGTGCAGCGAGGGATCTCAAAATCCATACAATGCATTCATCAGAAACCTTTAAATGGTTGTAACTGCTTATCTGTGACTGCACATCTGTCAGATTTTTATCTTTGATTTGATGGATTTTCTAATGTATCTTCTAGTGTATTTTCTTTTAACTGAAAGAAAAATATGAGTATCTTGCAGATACCTGTGCCTTGAACTTAATATTTCACAAGAGATCCATACAAGGACTGAAATTGTGACTTCTTATTTACTTAATCTAATATTAAGGGTGATTAAATGGGTGTAAGCCCACCCACCCATGTCACTTAACATTTGAAGAGAGCCTTTTGTAAACCTTGCTATTAAAATGGCCATGATAGTACGAAGCAACTATAATTTACCTATGAATCATGGAGCTATTCAGAGGAAGGCTCTTAGCAAAGACAAAGGCCCTACTGTCCATTAAATACCCATGAATTGCCTTTGGATAAATGCAGCTTGTCCTTCAATGTAAAGCTACTCATCGAAATCCACCCAGCAGCCTCCACTGTTCACCCTAATGAAAATCCACTCTGTAATATAGAAGCTGTCTGCTTCATTACAGCAGAGACTATATTTTCAACCTGCTGCTTTGTCCTGAAAACTGTAAAAGTCCCCAAAGCGAGCAGAAAACCGATTTTTTTTCCCCTACATAAAATTTAACCTTCATTTGCAAATGGCAAAAACTCCTTTTTCATTAATAGTAAATAAATTATAAAGGCATTCCTTGCTCGTGTATTTAGCAGCAAGGTAAATCTCAAAGAGCTTTCCTCCATACCATCTTTAAAAAGTTGATTCTTCTTTCTGGGTTTTATGTATCTACAGAGGCAATTTCATTGGCTGCCTTTATCTTCCTCCTGGCTCCTTTCAGTTAATATTTGTCTAATATTTGTTAATTGCTACTAAAGATGCTGTATCAGGTCATGCATTTAATTTACTTACTGAGCTGGAAACTGCAGGATGGAAAGTGTATCTATGGATATGCCACAGTGGAGTAGCAACAGTAGCTCTGGGCTACAGCTGCTAAAAATAACTCTCTGCTGCAGCTCAGGTGGGAGAGATTCCGACCATTCACAAGAACTGCAATTAAAAACAATAAATGGGATGGAAATGCCCTTCTCCATCACTCTGGCAATTTGTTTTTGATGAATATGTGCAGTGGTGGAGTTTTCAGCTTGTTTCATGTGTACTGTTTTGTTTTGTTTTTTTATGAGGCACGATATGTATTTTGATTTGTTGTTGTGAAGAAGTATTTTATGAGCTTAAACAGAAGCAGGCCTCATTTTAATTCCAGATTTTTCAATGTCAATCAATGTTCGTTTGTTGGCATCTTTTTAACGAGGCAATCAAAAGAGTAGCCCTCATAATAAATAAAATCCCCCTAGCATTTATAGAAAATGTGGCCTCCTGCATACATTTAATTAGCATATTTTCATTTGCATGGTCTCTAGGGGCAAGGTTGATCTACTATTACTTTTACTAAAGCATACATGCTTGATAAGCAGTCCCACTGAAGCTGAAGAGATTGATCATGCAAGTAAACCTCTCATCAATTTGGCCTCATAATAAGTGCTGCAAAGTGACAGCCAAATGAAGAGCTGAAACCCTGCTTGATGATCTTTCCAAAAAACTGGCCTTAAGGAAATCAAGTGAAGTCAAAAGCAGTAACACAGATCACACACTTCTATGCTTCCTCTGCTTCCTTCTTGTCCTGCTTTGAGGTAAAACATAACCCAGTTTCTTTTCAGTAATTCTGCTTCTCAGTTAAGTCTCTTCTAGCTAACTACTCTCTCTAATTAATGGCAGAGCCTGATACCTGATAGTGACATGATCACCATTCTTAGATTCTTTTCCAATCCATAAGTCTCTCTTTCCCTCATTCTTTCCTTCCTTGAGAGAGAAGTTAAAGACAGCACCTCTTGTTTATTCAGTGGCCAGTCCAGCCCAAATCATGGCACTTCTTACCCAAAAAGAAATCCTGAGAGGCACAAGGTTAACCCAGCACTGAACCAGCCATTGATTTGAAGCTGTTGAACATTCCAAGGAGAGCTGAAGAGAGGTTGACCATTTTCCCACGTTCTCACTAGCTCAGGCACCCACATGGGAGTGCAGATTGACCTCATCACAAGACAGGCAGGAGGTCACTGGAGATGCTGCTGACCAGGATCTGTGCCAGGGTTGGCAAGGACCTCATCTCCAGTGTGCCAAGCAGAGGCAGGTGAGAACAGGACACCAACCTCACTAGTCATCAACTTCCCCACAGTCGGGGCCACAGCATCTGCTGTTGCATGCTGGGATGAAGCAGCTGAAATAGGCTCCAGCCTTGCTCAAGTTATTTGCTTCAGTATTCGTCCTCTTCTTCATTTCATTTTCTGATATTTTGGCCTTTCTCTGACTTTCACAACATGGAAAGGGCACGTGGATGGTGGCAGCAGCTATCACTTTATTGCTCTACTGCTTTCTCAGGATATTTGCTTTGAAAAGGGGAAAGGGATATTCTCTGCCACATGTGAAGTAGTAGCAGCACAGACACAGGCTCAGCTGTCCCATTAAAACCAACAATCTGCACAAGGATTAAGAGTGCCAATAAAGAAAAACAGTTGTTTTTCTTCAAGTTAGAACAAACGGAACAATATCCTTTTTCTCCTTTCATTTTGTTCCAACAAAATAAAACACAACAGTTTCCTTAACAAACTGTTTTTGCATCAGAACATCTCTTCAATCAGAACAAAGTCTGTTTCATCTTGTGGCAGGCACACAAGAGACAAAAGGAAGGACTGGTTCCACCTCTTTTGCTGCCTCCCTTTACCCAGATCAGCCAGTGCTGGGGACACTTCTGGAAGCTGAGCTCCAGGTGCCAGTCTCAGCTCTGCCTGAAAGGCTTTCAATATGCACCTCCTGCAAAACAAGCTTGCCACTGTACGATGCCATTCTCTCATTCCTGACAGCTGATGCTTTAGTATTTATGAAGAAGTGTTTAGGACTGTAAATATTGAGGAAGCAAAGAGTGGATTTTTATTTTTCCCCTGATGGTTAAGGTGCACTGTTGAGGTGAGAGAATCACATTTCAATTCAAAGTAAGGAGAAGATAACTGGATGAAGCTCTCCCATGTTTTCCTTGACAGCAATAATCACTGGATTCTGAAAAAGCAGAGGGGACATTATCTTTCCCTTCTGTTAAGGTACATCTCCTCAACAGCCTAAACATGTTTTGAAAGGGCCTGGCAAATTTGATCCAAGCCCATGTAAATTTTGAGCCGTATACAACAACATTTTGGCAAATTTTCTGTTTGTACCACTTGTAGATTTGCTATGCTGCTGTGCAAGAACCATCAGTTGCCAAGAATAATTCAAAAATAAGCAGTAAATTTATTCATATTTTTGTGTAAACTGAACACATTTTGCATATGAAATAAATTCTGTGGTACGTTCATTCTCGCTGAGCTGTTTTCTCCCCAAGTTTCTGTGTACTAATCAGTACCCAGAATATTCAGTACATTCAGCCTGATAGTGGTTTAGTACAGCTACTAAATTAATCATGTGAAAACATATGTTGCACTAACACTGCCAAAGTGTAAGCAGTATGTCTGGGAAAAAAATAAAAAGATGAGAGAGAGAGAAGGATGATCCACAAATTAAAACCAAAACATTTTGTAAAATTATCATTAATAAATTTGGCATGAGATGTAGTAGCACGCTAATGAAAAATTGCTGATTACATCAAAATAGGAGGTAATTTCCATTAGATAGGAATGAAAATATCACATCAGAGGAAAAAAAATGGAGTTTTGCTAAAGAACCCAGAGATTGGACAAAAGGGAATATGGCCAAGCTGAAGGTAATGTCCACAGTTTATTTATATGTCCATATTAGGCCAGGGGCAGGCAGAAGAGCCCATGATCCATAGAGGCAAGAAAGAAACAGTGGCAAAAGCAGTAAAGTGACACATCCAAGCTTGCATCCTGAGCCAGGGGAAGCACCATGAGCACACACCTATGCAGCACCAGGCCAGTTAGCTTGGATCTGTATGTGGCATCTTCTTGGGTAATAACTTGCTATTTGAGAGCGGATCCCTTGCAGATGGCACCACACAGACATGAATGTCCTGCTCAGGAACTCTTCTTGGACTAGCCCACTTTACAGTAACTAAAACCCTGCCAGGGTCACCTGCTCTTCAGAGCTATCCTATAGCCAGGGCTCACTGCTGAGAATATTTGGTGCAATTTCCAAACTTTCTTCCAATCCACCACTTTCAAGAACTTTGAAGGTCAGCAGACAACAACACGTGCAGCACTCGGATTAAGTGGGCAGATTAGCTAAGTGACCTCAGAAAGGGAACAAAGTGTCCTGTGCTTTCAATCAGCATCTTTTTAAATCTGCTAGCTAACATTGAGATATTTACTTTGACACTAGACTTCACTGCAAGAGTTTCCATGGCAATTCTTGGCCTCTTGATGGCAGGGACAATCTCAGCTAGTCACAGCAGGAAGGATGGACTTAAAGATACCTTCCTGCTAACTCTGGTGGCACTATGGCAAAGAGGGACATTAAATATAGATGTTCCCTCTGTCTAAGTGTCACTACGTTAGGGAAGAATCTGGCCCATGGGGATGGGGACAAGTGCTTGGTACCCTTGGCAAGCTGTGAGTCATGGGGGAGCACTGCACTGCTAAAGGCAAGGAGTGCAAATGTTCCTTCCTGTTGGTAAATCCACCCCCAAATTGGATGATGTGGAGATTAAAGACAGGAGATGCTGGACAGTGTATCTCTCAGATTATGATGAGCTCTGTCTGTAGCCAGAGCACGGCTCTTGCTCAGCACAGCAGCTGGCTGCTGGCTCCAGCTGTGGGCTCACAGCCTGTTCTCCACAGCCCTCCTGGGACCTGGCAAAATCTCTGCTCCTGGATGGCCCTCTGCTACAGACAGCAGGAAAGTGTCAGGTCATGCGAGGAAAATCCTTCCCTCTAATCACCAACTGACAGTTGCTCCTACAGTGACAACTCTTGTCCACCTTTCTAGCCATCTGAACTACATTTACCCTACAGCTATATAACAAATAGACAAATAACAGCTGGTCACTGATTTGTGCAACTAATCTGATTATATTTTATACACATTTTCAGCACGGCTGTGTTTTACCTTCCTGCAACTGGGAAGAATTACAAATAAATAATATAAATATGCTCCAGATAATAGTGCTATAATGCAAATATTGCATCTATTTTACAAAATATTACATATGTTAGATATTATACACGTGTTAGATTTTTATGTGTCAAATATGTACACACTTGTATACATTTATACAAGAAGATTATTGAAAGGCTATAAATTCTTGTTTACAGCAATAACAAAGCAAGGAAACACTCCCTTTAATTGCTCCTGTCACACACAGCAGCACAGAAATAAAGATCCTCCTTAATAAGTCTGCAAATGTTAATGACATGAACTATTCTCTGCACCACTGAGTGGTTTTATAGTAGGGTGTGATCATGACATATAACACCTCCAAATTTCTATCAGCATATTTCATACTGAACTTATAAAGCCATGATTTCTGGTTTGTAGTACTTGCTCTTTCTTTTTTATTCTACTGTTTCAAATTGAGTGAAAGAAACCCACCACAAAAGGCCAGAGTCAAGTTCGCACAAGTATTGAGTGTGTGCTGCAAAGAGCATTTCAATTTTCCTGTCATCAAGGCTGCTGTCAGCACAAAAGTGTGTTGCAAGATGCTCATAACACAGGGCCCAAGCAGAATTTACATGTGCAGCCTTACAGCTCTGAATGGCTCAAACCAGAGTTCTGTGTGATAGGACATCACTCTCTGTGGGGTTATCGGTACCATCCACCTTTGGGGTGTCTACCGAGAAGTGCCTCACAGGTAGGGGAAGCAGCAAGAATTCACATGAGATCCCTTCCAAAGCAAAGCCTGTCCTGACACATTTAACAGAACAGGTATCATCAAACAGGAGACAGTACCTGCTGTGAGGCAGATGAATTGTGCCATGTGGCTACAACTGCTCTTCTGTCATCCCAATAGGCTACGCCATTACAATCCCCATAGACAGATCTTGCTCACTCTGACAGTCCCTTGGGAACTTTTGGACCCCCAGTGACTGAACATGGAGAAGCCCCTGGCTGGCTCAAAGAGATGTTTGGGGTTCTTGGGGACAGGAGATACAGGACAGGCTGGAACTGTCCCTCACATACCCAGGACTCATGAAAGCAAAGGGTGATTTCTGAAATCTCATCTTTCTGATATCTTCAAATCTGCTGGGGGTGGATGAGCTGTGATTTGCCTGTGACCTTCATAGGCTGACTTGAATAATGTATTTATCTGAAATATAATAAAATGTGACAGCCAACAAGATTCTCTGGCTCCCTTACAATTCCCTCTGTTTTCTTTTTCATTCATGAGTAAAATAGTTTATTAGGATTATTTTCTTGAAACAAATATAATTTGCTTTTCAGTTATTCATCTCATGAGCTACCACATGCTGAATAAATATTGAGTCTTAAACTCTTCTTTGAGACAAATGTCTTGAAGGCTTCCATAGGAGCCTTGTATAACTGCTACAGAATTATTAATGTACTTGGAGACTGAGTTTTATCTCTGTCTCTAGCTCTCCTACTTAATTTAACTACTTACATAAAATGAAAATGAAACTTGCAATGATCTTCAGCTGAAAGTTTGAAACCTTACTATCATGCCAAGATAGCTGTCTAATTTGCTGTTAACGCACTAGAAGGAAACAGGAAAATAAACAAGTCCAAGGCACAGTTGAAAGATGATTATCCCTAAAGAAAGGGATGGAAGAAAAGCAGCATCGTATTGCAGAAAGTTATGTTCTATGGAGAGCTATTACAGACAAAATAAATTGCTTTTATTCCTGGCTGGAAAGAAACAAGAACATTTCTAGTTTTGAAATGCACCATAGTTTTCTAACAGGACTGTTTTTTACTAATATCTTTTAAATTCAAACAATTTTTGGTTTCTGCTTCTGAAATATTTCATTTTACTTTTGTTTTGCTCTCTTTAGTGTTTCCAAGACAACAAAGAAAAAGGAGAAGGAATTTAGTCAACTTATGTATGATGTTCTCCATCAAAGAGAGACAGACATCAGGAACAACCTCTCCAAATTCTAATCATTAATCACGTTGTTTTTAATTCTGGGCTGCAGAAAATTATGTATTCCTGAAGATCGTAAACCTGCTATAAATCATATTACATCTTGATTTGTAATAAGCAGTGAAATACAGAACTGAGTGAAAAATATCACATATACTCACAAGTTATTTTAATCTGAGAAAGTATCTAATAGCACATAGTGCTGTGGAGGAATGGGAAGGTGGAGGGGAGGACCAATATGAAAAAGAGAGGGGAGAAGTCGAGAGAGAAAGAATAGAATAATGAGTAACAGATAATGAGTAACAGCAAAGGCTGAGGGGAGGATAACATGATCAGAAAACAACTCTTCATGGGTAGACAACACCCTATGATGAAAAAATCTTTGACAAAAAAGAAATCTGACCCCCAAAACATCACAGGCCTTAACAGTTCCATGCATAAATATTACATGTGTACTATTTATCCAACATTATTTGAGTTTTCATGCTTATGCTTCTCCATTCAGATCCCCAAAAGCTCAGCCCATGTCTTAGTAGCCAGAACTTGGTTTAGATTCAGGCATATCTTCCTAGAGATGTAAACACCTTATGTAAACTTTTCAAATAAGAGCAAAGAAAGCACTCTTACATTTGATGAAAGCAAGCTGTATTTAGTTGTGGAGCATTTCTCATGAAAGATAGCACAAGATTTAATGAATGAACACAGGACACATTTTTCTACAAATCTGTAATTTCAGTGCTCTGTTCTGTCTTTGAACATAACACATGATTAATCTCAGTGTGGGATTTACAAAATCCGCTTTCAGCCACAGGACATACTCAAAAAAGAAGAAGTGAAATGTGGCTTGTGCTAAACTTAGCAGCTTTTGCAATTAGTCAACTTCATTCATTGCTTTAGACAAGTGAAATATTTTGCTAGCTAAGCATAGGAATTATTACTGAAATTTCAATACTAATGCATATTTAGCCAAAAGAGATTTAGAATATAGAGGCCATTGTGGTTTGTTTGTAATCCCTTTAGTTGCTTTTTTCTTTGTTCTTTCAGATTGAGAGACTAAAGAATATGATACTTACTCAAACCCTTGGATTATGTCCATGCGGAAGATTTGACCTTAATGCTCTGTCTACGTATGTAATAAAATCAGATGAGTTCAAATGATCCTGGAACACTGATGCATTCTTGATACTGTCTACTTATTCGAAGCACGCAAGTGCAGTAACCTCTGCCTACTCTGTCTCTGCAGGCGCATGATTTCTCTGCATGCCATGAAGGGCAATAAAGTTGGTGAGGGGTCTGGAGAATAAGTCTTTTGAGGAGCACCTGAGGGAGCTGGGCTGCTTAGACCATAAGAAAAAGCGGCTGAAGGGCTTATTGCTCTTTACAACTACCTAAAAGGAGGTTGTAGAGAAGCTGGAGTAAATCCCTTCTCCCAAGTAACAGGCAGTAGGAAAGAGGAATTGGTCTCAAGTTGTGCCAGGGTATTGCTGGTTATTAGGAAAAATTTTTATAGTGAAAGGATTATCAAGCACTGGTTGCCCATGGAAGTAGTTGAGGCATCATCTCTGGAGGTATTCAAGAGATGGGTAGACATATAGCTTTGAGATGTGCTTTATACATGATTCTTGTCAGAGTCAGGTTGATGGTTGGACCAAAGAGTGATTGCATGATTGGTCTTATAGCATAGTATCACCTTGAGCTGAAGGGACCATTAATATCATCGAGTCCAACCATCAACCTAACACTGCCAAAACCACCACTAAACCATGCCATGTAAACCTCTAATAAAGAATGACGTTATGGCAAGTCCTGTTTATCTGAGAGCAAGATCAGCAGCTGTATGAACTGCTAATCTCTTTCACTACTCCCAGAGGGCCTTAGCTATGCCTTTATTTCACAATCTGCCTCCAGCGGTATTTCAATTAAAATTAAATGAGGAAAGAACTTTATGAACTCACAATGTATATCCTTCACCAAGGGAGAATCCAAATTTCAGTAACCCATTCATAATAGTCCTCAGCCCAATGCAGTCCCTAAGTAAACCTCTGTCTGGCCAACTCAAAACCCCACTGTCCACTGCTTTGTCACGCCATCATTTTGACACTTAAGCCCTGAGTGTATATCTCAGGAGCAGAACTCTGCTTGAGGAAACATGCACTCCCAATTGCTACTCACATTCCTCTCGTGTGTGTGTGTGTGTGAGGAGCCATGGTTCTAAAATGAATTCCATGCAGAATGGAGTCTGAGCTTTTAAAGGACAAGAGGAAACAGAAAGTAAGTGGATTGAAATAATGTTGAAAGGAATGACATTTTATTTTGTAAAATGTAAAGGATGAGGACGAAATGAGAAAATTTTATGAATGGGGACAGCTGGTATGATATTTGACTTCAAAACCTCGTTTTAGCAGAAGCAAGCAAATCCTCTCAAGTCTGAAGCAATTTGGATCCCAAGAAAGACAGAGATTGGGCTAGATGATCTTCCAAGTTCCTTTCCAATCCCTGCAACATCATATACTGAAAATACTATTCTACATTTTAGAGCACACTTTTCATCAGTGGCTGTTAAACTGTTTCACAAATCACACTAGAATCACTGCTCATGTTCTGCTGAGAATATGCAGGACCAGAAAATCAAGAGGTTTGTTGAAAGTCACTTCAGGTGGGCAGTGGTCCATAAGCACTTGAACTGATTTGCTGTTTTTCCCCTACTTGTGTGATTATGATAATACTGACTATCATTACATCCTGCTACATTCTGCTGGTCTTGTCATCCTACAGCCCAATGTGCCAAGATATACTGAAAAATAAATTAAATGCTTGGGATCACAAGGCTGAGCATCAGGTACTTCTGTGGAAGAATGAAATGAATGGCTGTTTACACAGAGCAATGTAGCACATTAGCAGTTACTCACATTCACTTCTGATATAAAATACTCAGAAGTTCAGACACAAGACTGAGATGAGTTAAGGACACCATTAGTATCTGCTGCATGGTGAAATAGAATACAATATATAAGCATAAGATTATAACATATATTAATATATAACATTACAATAATACAATTATACTATCATTATACCTTTATTTAATAAATGCATAATTATATAATATACAATATGTTATGTAATAAAAAAGTAATATAAATCATTATATCTGCTGTCTGGAAAATAGAAATAATGGCTAAATTTTGGTCAAGTCTTACAGGGTCAATGTACTTGAGCAATTGTACCCTGATCTCTGCAGAAACATGTGTACCATGCACCATTTGTTCAAGCCAGAATACCTAATCCTTTAATTTTCCCCTGGCAACTTAAAAGCATTCAAGTGTAGTTATCAGTTAGACTCAAGAAACACTGCACTTTGAACTGGAAAGTTTTAAGTCAACTCTGAACATTTTTACTGTTACTCTTATTCATTTTATTATATTGGGATCTGTACTTTTTAGTATCATGTAATTTCACACAGCATACCTGCACTTATCATGGTTCTCTTATTCCCACCTCTTGAACTAACATTTATGTACACACTTGTAAAGCAGTCCAAATTTTGGACCTTATGCATACTAAAGGCATAAGGTTTCTTTTTATATTCTGTGTCTCAGATTAGTATTCTTTCTTATGTTAGATGAAATGAATTATTTCTCAGCTTATCCCCTAAAACTAAATGAATAAAAATGTGTTGAAAACTTCAAACATAGCAAGCTATATAGCAGAAATTACAGCATCAGCCAGACAAAACATCACAACTTATTGTTAGACAAAAATATTCAACAACACTTGCTTGGGAAAATGGAAAGAAAGGCAAAGATGAATCCCACAAGAACACAGAAACTGATGAAATTACACAGTTTATCTAATACTTTTCCATGCTCTGAAAGCTACTGTTTTTCTTGCATGTGATTAAGCACAGAACGACTCCAGCCTAGGTCATTATAAAGCTAAATAAATTTGGTAGAGGTCACTTAAAGTAATCTGCATAAATGTAAGGAACTACTATTTCAGCAGTATATGGTACTTGGCATTAGCCAAGTATTATCTTGGGTGTAATGTTTTCCTAGTCAAACTCTGGGTATCTAGTCATCTCCTAAAGTTGCTCATTTTTCATGAAGCTCAGCAGCAAATGCATGATTTTAAATAATTCAGATGTGATTGTTTCACTTCCTCCATAGCAAGAGTTTGGTGATGCTCTGGGTTTTTTTCTTTTTTTTTTTTTCTTTTTCATTAATTATGACCTAAATTTACTAGACCACGCTAGAGAGACCAAAATTAGCCTCAATAATTACTCTTGGAAATTGTCCCGGTGTGTCCCAAAAAATTCTAAGACAAACAGATGCAGACAAGCAGATGATGTAAGTACAAGTAGAAATCCTGAAGAAGCATCACCTTGCTCTCCTTTTACTGAGAGCAACAGAGAGTCATAGAATTGCCTTGGTTGGAAGGGACCTTCCAGATAATGAATTCCGGTCATTGATGTAACTCTACAAAACCCATCACTAAACCATATCTCAAAGCTCTATGCCTGCCTGTCTTATAAATTCCTCCAGGGATGGTGCCTCAACCACTCCCATGAGGAACCTTTTCCAAATACGTACTGGTCTGTTTTCTTGCTGCATGGAGGTAGATTAAAGTGTGCAGATGGTAGCTTGCTCAGGCTCTTTCTGGATTAGATTTGCCAACTGAGACTTCTCTGAAGGAACAGAACAAGTGTATGGATTTTTGAGTCTAATGCAATACTGCTAAAAATCAGTGAAAAGGTTCATTTTTCATGGAAGTCATCTTAAAATATACCATACACTTTTGGAAGGTGATGGCCACACAGGTGCCCTAACCACTTTCATTGTGCTAGTCTATGATTCTGTGATTCTATGTGTCTGCAGGCTGAGAAGCAAGGGGTGGTGGAGCTGCCAGCTGGGACCACACCACCTGTGCCACTGATGACCACCCAAGCTACCAAAGCACAGCCATCCCCACCTGCCTACCCTCTCATTTCTGGAGCTGAGCCCTTCATTGCTGCATGGAGACCAGAGACCAGCTTCCAGCATTGACACAGTGTCTTCCAGCTTTGCTATAGAGCATTTAGTCCCCTCTGGCCAGAATTTCTAGTCTATGATTCTACAAGCTGGTGTTGCACAACACACATCCAAGTGAGATAACTGACTGAAGTATTTAGGTCATATAATTTAACAAGTTATTAGATATTACCCAAGCCCCAGGTCCTGGAAATGGAGGTAGCTACTTCTGAATTGATCAGAGAAAATATTTTGCTATTGGAAGACAGATCAGGGAGTCTCATATAAGGAGAAAAATAATATGGCTCTTGAACATCATGAAGCATTTCATCAAAACAAAACAGAGCTCCTTTAGGAGCTTTAGAAATCAACCTGAAACATTGAATAAAAAATGAGCACATCTATGAAATCTTGAAATCAGTGTCTCATTTAACATTCAACATTTGTGTTTTATTGAAATGATCAAGGCTTAATAAAATCTTATTTTTTCCTCAAGGTTACTTTCAGAGCCCATGGGCACTGCCATCCAGTGATAATGTCATCCAGAGAAATGCAGTTATCTAGAATATACTGCTAATGTTCTTTGTAGCATTCTTCTTCCAAATATTCAAAGAAATAAGGTAATCCCAGATATTCCAGTATATTAGTATATTCTTCATCAAGTTAGTCTGCTCTATGTTTCTGACTTTCCAAGGTTACATCAAAGAATAATATGGTCTATCTTTTATAATTCAATGTTAACCACCCTTCTTAAAATTCTCTTAATACATCCACATCACATTCAAGAGGTGAGATCATCCTAGAACAGAACTTCAGGCTATAAAAATAAATCTACAACATAATTATTTTGGGGAACAACTGGCAATTAGGAAATATTAAATTCAAGGACATGGTCAGGCATTTTATGACTTTGCGAAAAGTCAGAGGTATGATTTACTTTTTCAGTTTGATTAGGTCATCAGAAAAATAGCATAATTATGCATAATAATAAAAACCTTGAAGTTGAGTGGAGATACCAGCCAACTTTCTCTCACAAAGAGGAAACATATGTACCTCTGAGCAACTCATAACATTTCTGGTGCCATGTGATGTCTTTCCCTTTTGGACCCCATCATAGAACCCATACACCCTCAAAACCTTTTATTTTTTTTTAACAGTATCAGTCACACTCAGATTTTTTAGTCATAAATTTAGTTGTAATTTGCATTTTGGGCATCATTTTTTGAGAGATGTGACAAGATCATAAAATCAATTCCAACAAGCCATGTGAAGTTAACAGATGAAATGGTGTGTTAGGTTTGTTTTCACCACCACCATCATTAAGTACAAGGCTGGCTCATTATGGGGAGACAATGTTTAATCATCCTCCAAATTTTGCAGATGGTTGTACGTCTGTGCATACCTCTTCCGTGATGCTCAACATCCAGGCACAGTCTGTTCCAATCATCTGCAAACAGGACCCAGTTCAGCAGCCTGCAGAGCATTTCAGCATGTATTTGTGTCTTATTGCTTTCAGAGGAGTTTAACTCCTTTGTTAAAGCTTAGTAACTCCATGCTAAAGCTACATTCTAATAGAGACTGGCATTCTGCTTGGGCATAGATGCCTTTGTGAGCCAAAGTTCATCATGAGCTATGAGGGCTACACTGGGATGTAGCAATCCTGCCAAGGGCATCTTGATTAGCTACTGCAAATGCTACTACGCAAATGAAAGGGTGGGAAGAATAAAAAACAGAAGGATCCCCAGAGTATCAAAAAGTAGGAACAAACAGGGAATATCCATTTTCTTCACAAGATTAGAAGACATTCTAAGAGGAATTAAAAATATATATCAGGATATGCTTACCATTTCCTTGTCACATTCCTGCCAACAACTTGGGGTTAAATTATGCTTAAGGGAATCTTATTTTGGTCTAATTTCTCAGCATAATTATTTTTCTCCCAAAGGGATGATGTGTGGGAGAAGCACTGCAGAGCTTTGAGGTTCCTTTCTTCAAACAAGACAAATGAGCAATGACGCCCAGGATTTTGCCTGTGGGACTTCATTCCAGCCTTGCCCTTCAGCTGCTCAGACGAAGAAATTGTGAAAAGAATAACCAAGCTTCTCACAAGAAGATTCTAAATCTAGCACTGTATCTAGTTATTTTGTTTCACCTACTGGTAGCAGATTTAAATGGTGACTTTAGGAAAACATATGCAACTTGCTGGACAAAATTGTTGGCTACTATATTACTAATAGTCTATTTGAAGTATACAAAGCATGGGGTAGTTTATTTGACTGTATCATCATGAAAACCTTTTTTTTTCTTTAAATTGACCAGAAAGAGTATCAAGATTCAGATTTATCATTATGTGCCTGACATTGGTCAGATCTATCATACCCTTGTGAAGAAGAGCACAACAGATAATTAACATCATGGCAGAGAGAGGACATCTGGTATATAGTTGCCATTGGCTAAAATAAGCAGCCAGAAATCCCAAGCTCTCCAGAGAACAGAAAACAAACCACAGCAATGAGTCAAGAGACTCAGGTTGAATCTCAGTCCTCCACAGGCCTGCCATTTTTCACATCAGTGGTGTGGTCATGGACCACACATCACATATCTGATTGCTCAAATGCTGTATACCATGAAAGCTATTTACTAAACACTAATGCTTTCTTTAAAGAAAATCCATTAAGATTAACCACATTCTAGGTTCAGAAAGAAGACATGATAAATGGTGAGATAATAACAGTGAATGATGATGGGTGGGGTGGGAACTCAATAGGGAAAAACAGCAACTAAAGGTAGATGTCTGTTTTCTGAGCACTTGCACTGAACACGTTTGACCCAAGGCTCACTATGAAGAACAGTGACTCAGGTTATATTATTGGATATTAACCAAAACCTAAAGACTGATCCATTTTTCACTAAGAAACATATGTTGTTTCAGAAACCAGGCTATAATATTGTTGGAAAGCAGAGATGTAGAACAGGCTCTTACTGATGCCAGCAACCAGAAAAAATGTGAACAGGTATGGATCAAAAATTAAAACTATTTCCTAAATGATAAATGTAGGATAATAATTCAACAGAGGAGAGCAAATAAATGATACATTGTCACTTGTATCCTCTGGGCATGGCAGATATGGAGCATCCCAGCACGAACACAGAAATCCTAGACAAATGACAGTAAGGTGATCCAGACCACCCCAAAGCTGGTACAGTTAATGAGACTTCTTGCTCTCTCACCTTGCATAAACTTTGTGGCTGAGTCACTAAGGCAAAACACTTATCTCTTCAAATTAGTACTATAAAGAAAACAAATTGTTAGTCTTAATTTTCTCTGACTTGTTAAATATAATCCACCATGTATTAAAACCTGGGCAACTTTAATTGGATTATTTTTTAATAGTCTCAAGTAAGATGCTTTGGGGCCTTTTTCTACGAGGATAAAATTAAAAGAAATTACTCAAGCTTTCTTCATTTGAGCACTCTTCTAAAAGCTTGCTGTCTCATCTCTTTCTCTATGTTCCTTAGGAAATGACAAGATACATTTGATTCAGGATATAAAACTTAGGGCCTGCACCTTTCCTATTCTGCATTTAAGAGACTTGCAGATTCATAGTCAGGCTCTAAATACAAATAAGCCCATATATAAATAATGATGCATTATTATTTTATTATCATTAATAAATAATAGCAGCAACAAAAAATTTTGCTTGACTCAGAACTTCAGTTTGAGTCCAAGACTAGAGTTTATTCTCTGATGGGAAAAGAAGCAGTGATGATGGGGTGATATGAACCAGAGTGTGAGTGGCACCCATTTCAAATTGATAAGCCCAGAGACTGAGGCAGTACAAGAAGTGAAGTGATGTAGGAAAGCCATACACTTATGTGAGTATGCCTGTGCTATAGTTTCACTCTTGTGGATGTGCAAAAAATAGCATGATTGCAAGAAATAAACACACTCTTCTACACTTTCTCCCTCTCTTCCCAGGGAAAAGATGGTCTTCTGAATAGACTTGAAAGCAGAGCTTTTTCCTGCTGAGGGCAAATTCACAACAATCATAGACTAGTTAATAATGTGGGCATCTGAGAAAAAGACCTTGTTATTTATTCAGCTACAAATAAAAGTAGGGGATGGGCAACTTCTGTCTTGCTGTGAGTAAATAACAAAAAAGATTACTGGCCACAGCACAAGGTAGGAGCTGAAAAGAGGATTAATGTGATGTTTTCCAGCAAGACGGCTTTTTTTCCTCAAGCTCTAGAAAAGCTACATTAACAGTAATCTAAGCTTTTATTTCTAACAATGCCAAGAGAACATTTCACAGCCAAGAATCCATTTCTTCTGTCCTGGAGCATGCAGACAGAGCTTGCATCGCTTCCCCACACAGCACTGGTGACTGCTTTTGCAAAACAAGTACCAGGTTATCAGACAGAGACAATAATAGGAGCTATTTCTGAACAGCCACCATATTTAATCATGGGATTAGGAGGCATACCTACTGTGTATCACGGCAAGAGAGTGCTGCCAAATTTATGACTACTCCAGCTGGAAGTGGCACTCCTCAGGGATGGTGCAGGCAGGGCTTGTAGTAAGTACTTGAAGCACAAAGGTGCTGCTGGGTTTTGCCTATAAACCCAAAGTGTCAGGTGCTGCTCATGATCAGATCAAGCTGCATGCATACATGCCAAGGCCAAGTAGATGGTGGTTCAAGACTAGAAGTTCTCATTCAGCTCTCAAACAACTTTGCTTTGCAAACAGCTACCTTGCAGGCTTTGTCTGATGAACCTGGGTTTCACCTGAGGTGCTGCTTTATTGCTGATTTCAGCAGCAAAAGGGCAAACACAGAGTAGTCAACAAGTCTGACAGCAAAAATCAAGCTTTTGCCTCAGACTTCCCTCCTCACTGAATGAGTCACCATGAGAGTATCCAATCTGCAGTAATTGTTGAGAAAAAGAATCTGATTTCCACAGAAAAGTCCACTTTTTCGTGTTGAGGTTGCTTTAAGGGCTGCTAGCCCTGATGAAGAAGGTATGCCATAGTAGGCATAGTACAGTGTTTAAGAATGAACAACAAATTGAAACTCAACATGATCAAGGAAGTCTGAGCTCTAGGAGTTTTGAACCAAATTCCAAACTCTCCAAGTCAATTTATAATGGTGCATAAGTGGTTTGCTGACAAGTACAAACAATATACTTGCACAGAATGAGTTTGTTTTCTGTATTTGTAGAGTTTTTCTTAATAAAAAGAAAGAAAATGGAACATACTGGGGAGCTTAGGGGAAACTTAGAGGGGTTTCAGACATCATGTTTGCATTACCATCTTTGCCTTAATTCAAACCAAAAATTCAAAATTGGTACAATCCATCAGAGTAACAGACAGTAAGAAGAAAAAGACTAGCTAAAGTAACCATCACAAGTTGAATGCAACAATCTACACTGCTACAATGTCATATCATTGACCAAGATCAATATTAAAAACATGAATACAATAGAACAATTATATCACTGGTGGCATAAAGCATAAGTAGGACTTTGTCTGTTAGAGGATCTGATTTTGGCATGAAAGTTGAATGTAGACTAGTCCTTTAATGTTGAAAACCCATGCTAAAGCTCTTAATCAGATATTTCATAAAGTTAAGTTCCAGTGAGCTGTCAAGACCTTAAAAAGTGACTGCACTGTCTGAATGTAACAGAAACAAGGGATCACCACCACATTGCTCTCCAGTTTATACAAGCAAATGTCTCTGACTTGATTCACAGTGATAAACAACAATTCCCTTCAGGCAGTTTGTTCAGTTCCTCCTTGGAGGAGTTGGCAGATCAAATTTGAAATTGTTCCAGATGAAAATGGCACAGAAAAAGGCAAAAAAAGTGAGGAGGGGAATTAAAACATATATTATGATATGGGGGTTTTTTTCTTTTTTTTTTTATTACACTTTTTTTCCAAGGCTTTTACCAACACCAGCTCTCTAATGACGTCCAAAGCGACACCACTGGAGAAACCCTCCTGCACTCCATGTCATGACAGCTTGTCACCACAATGCTGAGGGATGTGTAATGGAAGGTTTCCTTTCGACAGGCTTTTATCGTTCAACTTTCCCACGCTGCTCTGTATTGACAGCGGAGACACTGAGATCCAAAACCCTGCACTCATCCAATTTGAAACAGGCATTGATAATAAATTTCCACCAAGGGTAAAAAACCCATTCAAACCTATATTTAGACCCTTCATTTACCATATTTTGAGAGACCATATGATCTTTTGGCAGCTGAAATCACTACGATTTTTCCAACCTGGCTGAGCAGTACTCATTTGCCCCAATGAGCAATGCACCACGAGCCTTTTGCTGCCTTGTGAGTGACTGATGCTGTCAGGCAGAGAAATGTTCCCCCTTCTGTACTTCCAAGTAAAATTAGAGGGCTTTTACAGAGGATTTCAGCTAACCTCCCACACTAAGCTGTGAATTCTGAAATAAGCTCAACTGCTACAAATCAAGAGGAATCCAGATGGGGAGCTCATTAAATAAGCACAGTCTGATTCTGAGGTGGGCTTATGGTTGAGGGTCTTTTTATTTTCATTTTGATAAATAACTTTTATTGCCTATTTCAAATCGACTGCCACAGTAGCAGATCAGATTTTTCTGCAAGAAGCTTGCTAGACATTTTAGGAGCAGACTGATTATATGTGCATATTGCAATTTGCAATTCTTGATGTTCATGAATTATTAGTCTGGTACTCTGAAAGATTTGTCACCCTCTCATGGAAAAACATTAGAAGATGTTACATGTAATAACCCATAAACAGCACCAGGCTGCCTAATTTTTGAGAACAATTTTCTTAACATGAACTGAATTTTTATAAGTGTGGCCATTTTCTTCTTTTAAATGCAAAGATCCTGCTGTTTTCCAAGAATATGTATATTCAAAGTCTTCTGAAACTTAATGCTAGAATTATTCCATCAGGGTCCTGTAATGATTTAACATTATTTAATCATTTCCTGTCAGTTCTGACTTGTCTTCAGTGCAGTAAAAAATTGCTTCTGTTCAGGAAGTCTCTTTCATTTGTTCTGATGTGATTGATTTAAACAGTATTAAAGATGGAACATTAAAAGTGCAGGAATAAGATATTCAGGGCCAGATTCTGATCTTTTTACTTATGTAAGCAGATGTTAGAACAGCACCTGGACTCCAGTTCCTCAGAAATCTTGTGACAATATCCAGCAGTCATTGCCTCCATTGGACCGTCTTCAGATTTCACCTTTCAATGTACTTGTATTTGGCCTTCTGAGTCTGAAGGTCTGTACATTTAAATAGACAAAGGAATTTCATTTTTTCATATTTGAAGTGCTTATTTGTAACTAGGGTCCAGCTACTGATTCTTCACCTGGTGCAGTGTAATTCTGTTTCTTGTTTTGAGACCAAGTGTACCTACTAGGGCTTCAGACTCTCCTGAGACATTCAACCCTAGAATGCTCTCCATCTTGGGGTCTGTGTCAAATGACTTGCTCTAGATCCTTTGACTCAGATGTATCGTTTTTGCTGCCATGCGCTGGAGCTTGTGTTATGTCCAACAAAATGTCATTTGGTGGATGTCAATACAGGCAAAACATTAATGAGTAGTCACAAAATGGGAAGCATGCCCTTTTAGCTACAGAATATAGCTGAAGAACTGGCTCACATCCAGTTTGATGATTTGCTTCCTCCAAATTATTCTTCCCAGTTCCAGGATGATGCCTTTCTGTTTAGATCTCCCAAAGGTTTCATTAAGGAATAACAAGATCCTTCTAAATTCAGAGATACAGTTCTAGGTCCAACAGGCACTGTTGGTCACCTTGCTTGGACTGCCCTCATACATAATACATATTTGTGTCCATACTGGGTACACCATCTCCTTAGAGAAGCAGATTATTTTGAAGCTTCTTTTACAAGAGGACTGCCAACACCTTCCCATGTTTACTGAAATATTTGGAGGCTTTCCAGTGTGGGTGGCAGATCCATTGTGCTAGCTAGCAACTCTTTTACAGAAGTTGGCACCACTGCTACTAACATGCAGTGGTATGGAAGAAATATCAGTTAAATGTAATTCAGAAGCACTATAAATACTGTACCACACTGTTTATAAACAAACCTCAGCAGGTACTAAGTCAGAACCAGAGAAGTCATTCTGAATAATTGGTCATCAGTGAGAAGACCTGGAAAGAAATAATGTTTCTCAAGGCTTCTTCTCTGTAAACAGGGTCCTCTTCCAGTCTGCAACTCCTCCAGTTCTCCAGAGCAAAATGTTTTTCCTTTATCTGTCCTTAATGCTTTCTTCACTTTCCCTGTCAGATTTATTCTCTGTTTTCCCCCAGTTACAGATTTTTTTCCCATCAAAAAGCCAGTTGGCCATCTAACCACTGTCTGCTCTCTCTACTCTTGCTCCTTTACCATGCCTTGTGTGAGAGTCCAAGCTGGACTTTTGTCTCATCTGGCTCAAAGATAGGGATCTTACCCAAAATACTTATCTACATACTCTCTACAAGCAAGAGGGAGACAGGGATTCCCAGGCTCTCTGGCCTCTTTATCTAGCCACTCATTTTCAGAATCTTCTAGGGACTCCAATTTCCTTGAAAAATTTCATCATAATTTCTTTGCAGTGAGAGTGAAGATAATGGGCTGACAGAGAGAAGGAAGCAGGAAAAGACAGAAAAGCAATGTGTCTGCCGTTAGGCAACCCAGGCAAGAAGTATTTGGTTAATTTTTTCTAAGCTACTGCTTACTCTGGGTGTAAACAAAGCTCTACATTGATTGATACTTCATCCATAAATCTCTAGTTTATGTTTTCATAATCTCATGTCTCAGCATTGCATGTACTTTTTTGCCTTTTTGATCTATCTGGTAGATATCACAAGCTCTAAGAAATTTTTTTTTATCACTTTGAATATGATTTATCTGCTCTTAACAGCTATACTCTCACTGTGCCCCCTCCAACACATGAAACCTAACTTGCGTAAAGTCTTCTAACCCTTCCCCAGCCACTAACTAATCCTTTTACATATATGCTTCAAATGCTGATGAACGTAGAGCTGATGGCTCCAGACACATTCAATCTGCTTTCAAAGGGGCACCTTCATCCTGCATCCTTGCACTGAACTTCCTACACCCTTGCTCAGTGCTCTTACAGTGTCCAGTGTTGAGTCCTAGAAAAGAGCAATGTAAATGATCAGGTGTCTAAAAAACATGATCTATGAGGAATCAAGTGATGATGTCTTGGTGTGAGAAAAGGCTGAGAGAAAGCAGAATGATTTATGTTAGATTAGTGAAAAAGGACTGATGCAACCAGCTCTCCACATCTACTGCAGAGATTGCAAGATGTAACAGCCTACAGTTACAGCAAGGAACACACAGGAAAATCAGAACAGATTGCCTGGGAGGGCTGTGAAGACACCATCAGTGAAGGTGTCTGAGGAAAGATCAGAAGTTTTTCAGAAGCAAAGCAGGTGTATTTGATTCTGTGCCCAGAGGATGCACTAGGAGCTCTCCTCATGTCTCTTCTACTTTATTGCTGCATGACTCAAAGATAAACACCTGTTAAATAATTTCATCGTGCTTCTTCAAACATTTCTCTACAAACTTCATTCATCATATCTCTCATCAAACCTCATTAAGAACTTCTGCCTATTCTTAACAAGTTTTTATTTTTCAAGATCATGACCAAAACACTGCACCAAAAATGGAGAGGAAAAATGCTGTAACTCACTGAAAGCTTTTTACCACTGAGAATAGGACACAGGCTTTTTTGGAATATCTTTCATATTGATCTAGATAAAACAAACTGAATAATCAACTAACATTTTATATAACGCTCAAAGTTCCAGGACTACTACTTTGGATTTTGGGAACATCCAAAGCATTCTTGCTTGGTGAAGCTCTGATAAAAGCTACCTGGTAGAATACAGCAAATTAAATAATTCCTCAATTCCCTTGGATGTCAGAAGGTGCCATGCAAATTTTGCATTGTAGTGCCTTCTGAAGACACTGAGTTGCTCACCGGCAGCAGGGAGGTAGTCAAGACTCTCCAGCACCACCTCTCTCTCCCACAGAAACCAGAGAGAAACCCAGTATGTGGCTTAGTGTAATGTCCCTCCTCATGTGACTGAGCCAGGTCTCATCTAATAATTTGCTACAGAAAATAACAAACCTGTTACTACTGTTTCGTCTACCCCATGCCTTCTTTTGTAATAGTGAGATGATCTGGAAGAAGGATGGCTTGGTCTGCCAACCACCAGTCCTTGCTGGGATGAAATGTGGTTTATATCCTCTCCATACCAGCCCATATATATTTACTAGAGAGAGCTTTTCTTCACATATCTTTGTTTCATTTTCTTGTCTATTCATCATCTTGGATGAGTGAAAACTATAAATGGTAAAGTGATATTTTAACAGGAGAGATAAAAACATCAGATTAATTGTTGTGAAAACTGGGGAGAAGGCAAAGAGAGCTGTTCTGACACACAATTGGTCTACATGACACAAAGTTTGTGCTCACACTGGTAGTACCAGCCCTAGTGGCTGTAACCAACAGATTGCCTTTTAAGGCCTTTATAACAATTTATGAATACATTATCTATTTTTTTTATTTAAGTGGACAGTTTTTATCGTTCATTTGCTTCTTAAAATCTTGTGTTTAAGTATGTCATCAATGTCATCAAAAAGGCAGATGGTCACCTGAAGGAAAGTGCAATACATTAATTTTTGGTCTGTAACTGCAGCACATCTGGGCACAGTTACACAATTGGACACATATGGACACTCTGCCTGAGACCCTAGCCAGCAGGGGGACCCAGCCAGAACTGGCTGCACACCACTGACCTAACCCATGAGGTTTACCTTTCCTCGCATTGACAGACCCAGATGGTACCAGCATCAGAAGACTGGAACTGCATGGAAAAGCCTCTCATTTGCCATATCTATTGACTACTTCATCAAAATGTCCAGTGTTCAGATCTGAGACAAATTGGAAGAGAATGCCTTTCAGCTTTTTTTGATTATGTCTTATCAAGGAAATAAATGGTTTAGAGAAACTGACAAAAGGCATTTCAGAGCAAATGTAAAGAGTGCCAAGATGAAAAAAAAACAGTAATCTGAACAAGAATGAAAAGAGTGGAGGGCATTGGTAAGACTGATGGTATATTGATAGTGCTACTTTGGATGCATGACCACTGGGAACAAAAGAGCTGGTAAGCAAATTGAAATGTATAAAAAGCAGCAGCCGCAATGTTCAAAAACAGCTGAACACCAAACCTAAGCATGAAGAAAAGGCTGAGGAAAGTTCTTGTTTATTTCTTCCCAGCTGATGATAAGTGGGAGACATTGAGGGCTTTCATCTTCTCTATGTATTCTTTCACCAAACAAATATTTGTGCAGAGACACAATCAGTCAAGTTCAACTGGAATTTGAATTGCAGGTTTGATTTTGGACCACTCAGTTTTCCTCACTGTTTATTTTCTGCAGTCAATACCAAAATTCGGACTACAGTTAAATACCCAGATAACAGAGAATCAAACAAGATTCTCTGGAAAGGAAATTTGGCTTAGTTTTCTCACAAAATAATGTGATAAATACCTTAAACCAGGAAGATCTAAATATCCAAATCTAGGTCTTCTTGACTAATCCCTACCTGAATGTCATTTCAAGTCCCCTCATTTCTTTCTTGTAATTAGTATGTTCTTGTGAATTTAAGAAATCCTGGTATTTTGCAGAGGAGTATTTTTTATGAAGACTTTTAAGTTTGCCTTCGAAACAGTATTTCCTTGGGTTGAACTAGTATTTAATCTCTTTTGACAGAATCATAGAACCACTGAGGTTGGCAGGGACCTCCCAAAATCCACTCATTCAGCACCTTCCTGCTCAGAGTCAGAAAAAGAAAGTTGTACTTGACCATGTACAGATGGGGGTTTCAGTATCTCCACCACATATATCTGTTTTAGTCTTTTTAGCTTTCCTTACCTCTCATTCTTTAGCTTTATTTTTTAAACTGCTTTTTTGTTTTGGTTAGTTTTAAATGGCATCTAGAAATAGCCACACATCAGCTTCCTTAGAGGTAAATTTTGTTGGGATCCAGTGTGTTGTAATGCACCTGATGGCACAAGTCAGCAAAGGACTGCTCCACAGCAGCATGGCAAAAACACAGTATAGGAATTTCTTTGTCTCTGAGCTATGGGTTTGGTAGTCTCAATTGTTAAATAAGAGCTTTTATTACATTACACTTAACTTACAGAACTTTACCATCCATACATATACTTTACAGTTTAGATACAACATTTCTACATTAAAGATAAGACTTCATATGAATGATATATTGGAAGCAAATATCCCAGAGCCAAGTAAACCTTTATTGCTTCTATTTAGGCATTGGATAATCTTATTCAACTCTTCTTTGTGAAGAAATACTTCAGCTGGGTATGGAATGCCCGCAAACAACTTCATTTTATTAAAGAAGAGGAATTGCATCCAGTCCCAGCACTGACATTAAAGCATGTATATTGATCTGAGCAGGAGGCCATAGAAGTCCTTGGACATCTTTTATTTGGATTCAATTGATTTGGGAACCAGACCTCAATGAATCAAAAGGTTTTTTCAGAATTTGTTATTCTGGTTTCCATCTCAGAACATGTGTTTTCTGCTCCACTTTGTTACTCCAGTTAAATGAGATAATAGATTCCAGTTAAATTAGAGAATAAATCTAACCTCGACCACAAGATTACAGAAGGCATGTAGTCTCCCCTGAAGGTCTTCATGTAATTATTGTCGATTTCAATTACAAAACAATTCAAATGACTGTAGGGATTGTTTTATAAGGGAAAATTTAAAGCAGTAAATGGGGCTAGTTTGGACAAATACAAGCTGTTACTTGGTTTTCAAGCACTTCCATAGGAGAAAAATATTTCATGTGGATTATAATAAAGTGCTCATATGCTTTCAAGTTTGTATCTCAGCATCTAATCCTGCAATTTTAAAAATACAAGTATTCTCAATATGCTCAGCAAAAGCAATTTCTACTTCAGATCTCTATTCCCTGGGAAAAAAAAGAAAAAAAAAATGCTAATAGCAAACAAATGCTGATGGCTTTGTGAATAACACCATGGAAGAGGACTTCTAAGAGCTTGTGAATAATATTTGATGCACAATAAAACAAACAAGTAAGTATTTAAATGAGGATGATGTTTGATTAAAATGGGGAGAGCTGTGCAATAATTTCCCTGACACGATTCTAAAATATATGGCATTTCCCTTTCACCAAAAGGCAGCAGATTTTCTTCCATTGTTGTTGTTATTCTTAAAAGAAATTTAATACCCCAGTGTTAAATCAGTAAGAAAGACTTATCTGCAATAGAAAAATTTAAATGTTCTTACAAATGGTGTGAAATCAGCACATGAAATGAATGAGGAATGTTAAAAAAACATTTTAGCTGTGTAATCTAAGTAAAGAACTCCCTTTTAAAAAAAAATTATATTGAAAAACGCACATGAGGATCTAAGGCATCTGATTGATGCTGTGTGAAAATCCATACTCAGAGGCAAGCCCTTTGCAAAGAAAAGCAGGTTGCAGGTAATAGGCTTTTCTTACTCTTCTAATGTCTGCTTAATAATAGATGGCAATACTTTTGCCTAAAATGGAAAAAACAGAAAGGACAAAAGCTAAATTCTGTTCCTGCCAGATCAATGTATACGGAAGTTTTGAAGCCCACGTAACGCCTTTTGTTTGACCTCCTGTTTTTGACTACAGAAAATTACAAGCACAACAGAGTATGCCAACTGAGCAAGTTAAACTGAAGACTTCTGATACGTGCACAGAAATAGCCTGTATATATGTGAATAGCACCTACATACATATACAAAGCTTTATTCAGCTTTCCTGTATCAGTGTTGACTTAATGAAGTCCTAAAAATAGCCTTGCAAAAGCTTTCTCCTTACAGGAACATAAACAGTACTATGACTGTTCTATTATGGGCAGTGGTGGGCTGGAGCTCTTGTAGAAGGCTAAAAGAAAATGATGTGAAAATGATGTAGCTTTTGAATTTTTTTACTCTAAAGAACCCGAATCATGTAATTAATTTATTAAAAGGTTATCTCAAGGAAAATAAAAGCTAATAAGCAGTCATTTAACCCTTAGAACACTGAAGCTTTCCAGACTGACAGCAAAATCAGTGCTTTGGAAAATATATATTGACACCTACACTACATACTCATTCTCTAAAGGGTTACTTAAAGTATTATTAAGCAAAACTGTCAGCTTGACAGTTTGTTAACTGTCAATGTTAACAAACAGGTTTTCCTTGGCAGACAGGAAGCCTTATACTCCATGCCAAGATGACATCTGCCATTTGTAGTTGCTTGAAAAAGACAAAGAATCTCCTTCATAGTGCTGTAAACTCATGTCTTTTATCTTTTACTCCAATATTCTGCACTTTCAGCTTCAGAGCTATTTACTTTTAATACATACAGAAAGAACAAAGTCCAGAAATGACAAAGATAGACCCTGGCAAGGTGACTATGATATTTGGGGGGTGCTCTTTTGCTACCATTTGCTACATTTTTAGGCACAAAAACTCTCAGGATGTAGACTGTCAGTAGGAAATTATGTCTTCTAGCCAACAAAATGGCCCAATGAAATTGCCTTAGCATGTTTGTAACACAGCCATGATCTAACAAGCTCTGACAAAGCATGCAATAGTGTCTTGTTTTTCATTTGATTCCTGTCGAAATAACTTCCAAAAATGAATAATTTGGACTTGAGTCATTCTAGCAAATTAAAAAGAGAAAGATACCTGAACTAACCCATTAAAAATCAGTGCTGTGACCACAGGATGAGGAAGAAAATAAAACCTTGCTTTCAAAAATCATTACTCAAGAACAAATCAGAGAAGCCTCAAGTACCTTCTTTCATACCCAGACCTGCTATTAGTTATGAACACAGGTTACACATACAGATGTGTGTATTGACTTTACATTTTCTCCCTTTTTGTGCAAGAAGACCCACAAGAACAGTTGTGCCATTTTTTGTGCCATGCATAGACCTTCTTCCAACTGCTGCTTTGCCCAGAGGCAGCACATTTATTCTGTGGGTTCACAGTGGAGTTTGTGCTGGTTCCCTGTATGCTACAGGCACACGTATATGATGACTTCATGTTACTTGTCCTAAGAAGTGTTTGCATCAGAATGCATGTGATAGTAATCCTTTCATGATACCTATATCCATGTTGAACATTGTTGAACAACTGCGCAATAAATATATGCATTCATTCTGGATTTCTCTGTTGTTGCTAGGCTGAAGTTCTCCTCATGTTTTGCTGTTGTGCAAGGTTTCTTTGTAAGCAAAGCCCCCTCAGGCTTATCCAGGAGCTCGGTTTGGTTCCATCTAGTGTGGTTGTGTTTGAAGGTCTGCTCCATTACACAACAGGTTGGTTATGGCATGAGCAAAGTTGGAGAGTGTGAAGGATAAAAGCTTTGCCTGCTGGACCGTAACTCTTTGAGGACTTATTACAGAAGTGGTTTTCACAGCTATTTTGCACAACCCCTGTTTGACACGGAGCTTTCTGCACCAAGTAAACTGGAAGAGATAATGAATGACCTTGTTATCAACTGCCCCTAAATGTTATTATGCACCTGCCTGTCTGAAGCAGATGGGCTGCAGTAAGCATATTCTGAGTGCTCTCAGATTAGGAGATTGCTCCCGACAGAGGCTGAGCTTCCCATGGTTGTACTTTTGGATTAGAAATACTATCAAAAGCAGCCCCAGAGTAAGTTTTCCTCCAGGGTTTTTAATTTAGTTACAAGACCTGAGACCTACTGGACTTCCCTGTAACTTCCATAGCAATGATAATTCATTGCTATTCCTGCTCACTCTCTCAGCAACACTGGATGTGTGAGTGTGAGAGAGACATCTACAATTGCTGGAAGCTTGTACACAGCCTGAATTCTCATAAAATAGTAACAACCAATGAAAAATGCAGTAAAAGACATGACATGGCTTTTACTAGCTAAATCTAATTTATAATCCAAAAGCTTCCTTTAATATAAAATGTCATCACAGTAAAGACATGGTTATAAAGCTAATAGCAAATGAAATGAAAGAGAATCCAGAGACATTGTTTAGATCTTGACAGTCCCTTATTCTCCCCATAGTACAAAGTAAAATTAACGTTTGTCTTAGTTCTGTTCATGTCACTGAAAATTAAAATACAGTAAGATTTAAGAGCTGCATCACTGGTGCATTTTTGTGGAAGTTCACATTGGCACTAGCATGAGGGGGATTCAGCTTTGTACTTGCTCACATCCTGTAGAGCTGCCATAAGCTGGTGAAAATCAGGAGCCAGGTCTTTAGAAGGGCACCAGTGCCTTAAACAGGCCTAGGAAGATTTCAGTTATCAAAATCCAAATAGCCAACACAAATATTTGTTTCAAAAGCTTTGCAGAAAACTGTACTTTCTGGGCACCCTCCCTGCTGGTGCTCCCTCATTGTAGGCAATCTCTGCAGACCTGAGGTGTCTTGCAGAAACAGTACACACCAGCATCCCTTAACTTCCCTGAAGGTATCACCCAGGACTGACAATATTTTCTCATGTGAGAAGTGCTCAGACCCATGTGTCCCACACCACAGAGCTAGCCATTTCCAGAATAGAGATTCCATGAAAGTGCTAACATGGATGTGGTGCTCTTTGCTCTTTCTGGAGAGAATGGAAGACCCAAGTCTTTGACTCAATAACTGTTGACTAGGCTGGGCTCTAATTCAAAGACACACTTACTGACATTGTTGGTAGGTTTTTTTAAAGGGAACATTTTTCCTTTTTCCAAAAAGCAAGCACAGGTTCCTCTCCCCAGGGAAGAGGCTTGGACTCCAGCTGCTCTGCAGAGAGGTAGTCCTGACTCAGACATTGAAGCTCCAGAGAGGACTATGACTGCAGTGTCCAGGGTTTCCTGCTGATAAGCTCCAAGTCATACTCTGTTCAAATCAGACGCTTTTTGGATTGCTTTTCCATGTGTCTCACTCCTTCCACATGGACATTAGGGACAAAACTCTTCAGGAGTTCTGGAGTTTTAGGATGGGGCAAAGCTTTGTAGTCTGCACAGTGCATACCCAAACTCCTAAAAAAGAGCAGTCATAGCACCTGCTATGTAAGCAATCTCCTTAGAGGATCTGCATGGTTTCAGGGTTCATGAGTCTTCAGCAGAAGTTACGCTATTGCTCTGTGCCTCAGTTTCCTATCTGCTCAAAGAGGTCAGGTATATTTAATTTTTCCTACTTGCATTCTGCCTTCTGTATTTTGTACCATACTGTGAGACTTCTATTCAGAGGAGTGAACTGTGGTATTTAAAATACCACTGATTTACAGAAACTACTCATCAAAATCCTCATCAGCGTAAGGCAGTTTATGAGCTCTCTGAAGGACAGCCTGTTTGTATGGGTTTCAACAGTACGTAAAATTAAAACCTACTTTTTGTAGATTCATTTCCTGTTATGAAAACACTAACAAATCCTTTACAGGCTTTTACTCCAGGAACTATTTTTCTGCCCTGTCTATTCACATAACTAGCCCTTAAATATTCCCTTCTGTCATTTTAACACTTTAGTGCATCATATCAGATTAACATAGCTCTATGGAGATGCAGATACCTGTTTGACTGGATACACTCTAACATAGACATTTCAAACTGATGATGAGGGTATTCAGTCAGATTTATATGTCAGCAGCAATTGGGCCTTTTGCCAAATGACTGTACAGCTGGAGGTTTTATACAGATGCCAAATCCCCACATGGTTGCTGGTTTTCTACCACTGGTTCACATGGCTCAGAGCTGCCTTCATTGACTTCAGCAGGCATAAAGGTGCTATGGATTGCAATATTAAAGAATCTTTAACAGCAGGGGATTAATGAGAAAAGCACCTACTGGATGCTAAATACCTCTATACACAATTCCCTCTCACTGGCATGGTTTTAGCATTCTGACTTCTGTGGAAGTGAAATGTGAATTTTTGGAAACTTACTAATAGCAACTCACTTTTCCCTTCTCTCACTAAATTCTTTCTTAAACAGACATGTCCTCTATGCATTTAACCTCCCAATTGGAGGCTGAGTGAGGCTTAAGCAAAAGCTCTAGCCCTAAGCTACTGAGATGAGAATTCAAGAAGAAAGAAAAGCAATGTTTTCAAAGCAGAGAGTAATATTTTGGCTCAAAAGTAAACATTAGTCTATAATTTTTGCTTTGTATTTCAGAATGACCACTGTGAACCATGAGATCCTCCTTCCCAGCTGCTTCTGTTAGTCTCCTGTCATAAATAGTCTAAGCTGATAGAAGCAGATGTTCATTTTTACACAGAGATCTAGTATAGTTTTCTATATATCTCTCTTGTCTGCAAAGCAAAATAATCTGATTTGTTATATAAAAGAAATGCATTTTATGGCAGTGTTTTCCTATCACATAATCAGAGCTCAGGTAACTATGAAGTTGAAAGTAATCTATCCAAGACATATGTAGGAATGAGATGAGGCCTTGTGATATTAACCAATATTTCAGAGGCCCCCGCAGAATGGGGAAGTAGCAATGAATTTCAAGAAACAACATTACAAAGCAAGGTTTTAGAAAGATAACACAAACAAGAGAGAACATTGTATTTTAAAGTCATTGACTGTCCTTTTTCTTGGTAAGTTAGCTGCAATAACCTCCAACAAAAAGTGCCCTGAATAATAAATGTGAAGAATTGGATGGTACATGGAGTATATGTAATAGGGAGGGGGTGGAGATGCAATTACCAATAACTACTCTGAGACTGTACAGAACACAGAGCGTAGGCTATTTGGGCACTTTGCCATGATTCTGAGTTAGCACTAAAGTTTTACTGGTAAACCATGACAACCACTGTTTTTATTAGGTTCAGCAATGGAAATGTATTGGCTTGCCACATGACATGAGGATGCAGAGTTCTTGGAAATCCAGGGCTTCTGTTGAAGTCTGAGGTTGAGACAAAATGGCTGGAATTAAGACTTGGTGCTACAGGAAAGGAAGCTGTGAGGTCTTCAGATGATGCTTAACACACTGGTCAAGTTGCATGAGTGAGAAACACTCATTTGGCACCACTGCAAACTATGACCTTGCAACATCTACAGCTCCTACACTGGCAGCACAGCACCAGCACTTCCCACCTCCTGGAGGCATCTACACTAAATGGCCCAACCAAGCAATTGCAGCTGCCCTTCCCTGGATGGAGACAAAGTGTCTACAACCTCACCAGGACTCCCGCCCATTGCATGTAGCTTCCATGTCCAGAGGCACCAGACTTGATGGTGCTCCTCCAACTCATTTCCTGTTGTGTGTTCCCATGAAAAAGGTATCCTGGAAGGCCTTATCTTGTAACCCAATGAATGGGCATCTCTGCCTCACATCCTCTGTGTCTCCTCTTCACCTTGCTCCCCCATGAGAATTCAGGCAGGTTTATCTAGATTCACTGCTGAATAACTGAAAGCATTTGTAGATTGTAGATTATAGCCATCCTGGCCTTTCTTCCTACAGGGAAAGCACCATCCTCATAACAAAAATTAGTGACAATAAGATGCAGAGTTGAATAATTCTCACTGAATCATGCAGGAATTAGAAAGTACAGGAATAAGCCTCATGAAATACTCAGTAAGCCATACCATGATGGGAGTTTAATTAGCATATATTCAGCTGACTACCTGCCTACTGTACAGGAACAGACCCTTCTCATTTATGTTGATGAGGAAAAAATTCCCCAATTAAATGACTTCTCCAATTAGGAGCAGAAAAAATTAGCCACCATAAGCAGACTAAGTACCAGACAATGTGCCATTCTGGGGGAGAGTGATCAGTGAAGACCCAGAGACTTTTGTATGTAACATCAAACTCTCAAAGTCTCTGCAAAGCATAAAAAGGTGAAATGTTGCTCCCATTCTTCTTTTCTAAACCAACTGGCAACTCTTTGAAAGTAATGATGTCAACTTATCCTTTAGCAGGTGATAGCTAAATATTCTCCAGCTCCATTTCAAGAGTATGATAGCGCTTGCCAAGGGAAGGAGATAGATAACTATTGATCTGTATTTCTGCAGTTCTCCCAACAGAGATGTACTAGATAAGCTAGATCTAACAGCTTGCTGTCACAAAAGCAGAACACCATTGAACTCTTCTTCCCACTTCTGCTCTGGATTGCAAGCTCCTGATAGTTCTCCTTAGAAGGCCTGTAAGCTGACTTCATTCACTATTTTTGGAGGAAACCAGAATAATGGGACAAAAGAATATTAACGGTTTTATTCCAGGTTAGGTAGTCAAATATACTCTCTGTAAAGTCTGTTGAGGGCTGTAATAGAAAAAGCAGGATTGTGTGGCTAGGAGCAGGGATATAAAGAGGATGGCAAGAGGGTCAGATAAGCATGATTGCTTCTTTCAGCACCAGGCAGCCATCAGACCAGATGCCATTAGGCCTCAAGCTACAAATTCAGCCTCTCTTCATTCAATAGTTGTTTCTGTGGTGCAGCAGGACTGAAAACCTGCTGCAATTACTGCTTTCAAGTATTCCCACTAACCAGGGAACTGCTAACTATCTTTAATTGCTGGCAGAAGTTCAAGTGACAGTGCAGTAGACCAGGAACAAATACCTGAAACAGCAATAGCTGCAGATGTCTTCATCCCATCATTCTGGTGGAGGGTGGGTGAATCACTGCTAATTCAAGTGACCCTGCATGTGATCGCCAAAAGAGGTTTATGTTAAAGTTTGGGAAACACACTGTACATCGGGCTCTCAGGCACTCATGCCTCTAAGGCACAGAGGAAAAGCCAGCACTGGCATTCAGAAATCTTGGTACAGCCACTTTGTGGACAAGCCATGCACACAGCGATAAAGCCTTGTAGGAATGACTTGAAGCACAAGCTGATTCATTCATTTGCTTCATGGGGCCAGGGAAGCTCTACAAGCCGAGCCTGGGGTTTATGCCACTGAAGCAATCAAAGGATGGAACTTTGGAAGAACTTTCCCAGGAGAGAACTACGTTATGGACTAAGAGAGGACTGACTACCAGCCTGCAGGCAGTGAATCAGATGGTGTTGACCCTAGTTATTTCTAAGGACTCTGGCACTTTTTATTGGGATGCCAATTGCATCCATGTGTGTGCACTGTGAGGTGTGGAGAGCTCATAATCAGCTTCCTGGCAAATAAAACCTACATTGAGATTACTGAGCAAACAATATCTATGTACGCCTCAGGTGTTCCCTTACATGACAAAGGGAAATGATTAGGAAAATTAGGAAATGAACAGATATCCAACCTGAAAAGATAATTTTTCATTTAATTGTTTAATTTGGAAGGTGCAATCAGAAGTTATTGCTTTGCTACCTATAAATATAAGTACTGACACTAGTTCCACACTGCAAAGATGAAACAAAGGCATTATACAACTTTAATTGATGAGCTTAATTCCTATTGATGAGTCCATTAACAATGAGGAAATTAAGCCCTGTAACTAGTTAAAGACAAGCAATAAGATTTAGATAATAATTAATTGGTTAAAGCATGGGTAAAATTTTTAACTGTCTTTAAGAATACTATTTCCACCCAGAAGAACAGGAACCACACTCAAAATGAAGTAACTACATAATTTTTAAGAGAAGATAATTCTATCAGCACCTTCTCATAGTGAAGGCACAAAATAAGGGCTGCCACACAGACAATTTTCACCAGATTCAAGAGTGTCTCACATTTACCATTAAGTAAGGTCAGACACATTCAGAAGGTCTTTTCCTGAAAGGTCTTTTCGTCCCAGGACAGACAAATAAGTGCAATGGTACATACTTCTAATCAGGATGTACGTAATCAGGATCGTGTCTTATTAGGATACATCCCAGAGAACCTGTTTAGCTTAATGATAGTGAATGGTAATGACAGCTGCTTAACTGGTATAGTATTAGCAAAAATTTCACTTAATGGGATACATGCAGATTGTGTCAGGGGGTTAAGTGGCGTTTAACTAAGTGTGAAATTCTAAGCCCATGTCCCTTCATACAGAAAATGTCGAATAATAATTAAAAGAAACTGAAATGAACTGTAATGAATAAAATTCATAGCCTTGTATTTTATAGACTGCACTAGAGTATTATTTAGAAAAAAAAAGTACTTCATAAAAAGAATTTATTTTTTTCCCTTCCTCAACAGATTGCTATTTTGTAACTGTTTTCATTATTTGAAGTGACTTATAGACAGTTGTGCAAAATAACTCTTTAGCTGAGGCTAATCCAAAGCAGTTCATGGCAAAGGTTAACTCTGCTACATGTGGATGACTTTACCTGGATAAAGAGGCCACATGACAGGTTGCTGGCCTTTTGCTGGATGAACATAATGTCCTCTTGCATTCACAATAAGAAAAGCCGATATATGGATTTCATTATGTGATGATACTCTCCAATACTGGCTTAAAACTTAAAGTTTAGTGAATGTTCACCAGTAAATCCATTTGCCAAGAAGCCTCGTGATGAGAAATAAGCAAAGCTGCACTGGCAGGCAAGAGACAATATATTTTACACTTCACTGGCATTTCACTGAAAACTGTTTCTAATATTAACTCAAGGGTTGCTGCTACCTCATGACTGAGGTATCAGTTAGGCTCCACAGCAGAGAGAGGAGGTGGAGCACGTGTCTCCCCCTCACAGGAGAGGGATGTTCCTTATCCCTTGCAAACTACTCCAGCTGGAGGAGGACCTCTCACAGCTTCCATTCTCATCACATATGGGTGCAAGATATCCTCACCTTGATATAAAGCCAGTCCTGAGTATGTCCCTAAGCCAGGCCACTTACCAACAAGGAGAAAGTTGTAAGGAAACTGTAACTGTTGTATTTGGGGTAATGATACAACATCCTGCCTCAAGAGCAGGGCTCATGGGGAAGCTGTAGCAGAACCCTTCATCCCAAGCTAACACTGTATTTATATCATCCTTCTTCTTCTTATATGACTGCTTCAGATCAGGACAGCCTAATGAAGGACAGCAAAATGTTTATAGGTTCCCTTATTAACAAAAAATTAGTATACTCTTTCTACAGTAACATGCCCAGTAACATGCTTTGGTATTTTGGAAGAAGCTGGCATTTAAGATTGGCTGCCAAGTTGAGGAATCTAAAGATTCCCCAGCAAACTGTTCAAATTAATATTACTGGGCTGCATGAAGGATTGTTTGCAAAGTACATGGCCCAAATATTTCTCAGCTAAAGTTAGCTGTGCAGCCTATATGACTGGTCCTATCTACTTCAGAAGTGCTTCCATGTCATAGACTTAGTTGCTCAGTATAATGCAGAATCAATTTACACAGTTGAAAGAATATTTTTGGACAGTTAATTCTTTGTCTGCTAAGGTTTTTACTAGTGTAGCTGCAATGTGCAAGGACAAACATCCCTAAATATCAAAGAGGTTCATAGCAGGGACTAAGGTGTAGCGAGGCATCTGTCATGAGATATTGCTTCTCTAACTGAATGACTACCCATATCTATGCAAGACAAAGAGATCAAAATTACCTTTTAAGCATGAACATACATATATATGCGTACATTGTTTTAATTTTTTTTTTAGTTCCATGAACATCTTTTGAAGAAGAAGGATTACTGGTAAAAATGAAATAAAGATGCTTGCCTTTTTCTAAGAGTTTTCTGAATGAATCTTGAAAGTGACTTTTCTAGTAGCTTATATACCCCAGCCATCACTAGTAAACTGCAACATTATTTCTTGACATTTATTTCAATGGGTCCAAAACTGCACAGTATTTATTATGAAATTAATTGTCACTGATGAGTTTGCAGGTTTATGTCAATGTAAATGAAATGTTATGTTCTTCAATGGATAAAAATATGTGGATAAGGTAAAAGTGCTCATTTCAAATCCAGCCATGCACAATTATTTTATGTGGACTTTATGATTCTATCAAAATATAATCAGATTATGATAAATTAATGATAAATGATACATAAGTTATAAAATATAGCAAACTGTACAAATGTATATTGCTATGATGATATAGCACTAATATAATATAATGTTACTTTGAGATAATAAAAAAGTAATTCCATATTGCTACTTTCGTTCATTTCCTTGCTCTTAGGTTTTGTTCAGAAAGAAGTAATTTTCTTTATGCTTTTGATTATGGTTCGGAACTTTGTAAATTACACGCGGTTTGTCTGATTGTCTCTTCAAACTGTAAGGAAGCAGAGTTATTTCTGATTTACCAAGCAGAAAACCAAGCCTGAACATTTTAAAAAGAAATTATTTAAAGGTCTAGCTGTGTAGCTACTCATGCAGAAGATCTGGGTGCGGCCCATTCATTACTGGGCATTATTTGTCCCTCTGTGCTCATCTGACACAAAGGCTGTCTCTTTAGTGGACAGCTATAGTGATTAAGACTAATAGCTCTAGAGTCTCCACCTACCAAGCCGCACTAGAATAGCAAACATAGCAAACATCACACAAATGAGAGTTCCTTCAGGAATTAAATGCATTTACAATGTAAAAAAATCTAAATTATTTATGTGAAAAGTAATGTGGATAATAGAACATTATTGCATAAAATAATATTCACTGCAAACAAATTTGTGAATCCTTCTCCTGTACTCTTGCATTTTATTGCCCTGACCAAGAAAAGAGCAGTGTCAATTTTTTTTCAGATAACTGTACACAGAGCACCTTCAAATGCATGTGGATACTCTCGCAGCACCACAGTCATCTATGTGTCCTCCAAACTGAATAAAATGACACCCTACCAATGAGCAATTGCATGACTGTACATTGCAAACTTATTTTTATAGTGCAAAATCTCAGAACTCTTTCTGATTCTCAACTGTATTTCACAAGAACAGGACTTCTTAAGCCTCTGGTGGGATAAATACTCTGTAGGTCACAGTTGAACTATGGTTAACTCAGGATTGCTCAAGCATTCAGCCTATTTTCCCATGACATTTCCTATTGTTAGTAGCTTCCCAGTGAAGCAAACAAAGCACATGCCTCTCTGCAGTTGTGAGGAGTATCTTGAACTGTTTCTGGAAAAAAAAAACAGTCCCAAAGAGGAGACGGGGATGATGGAAAGGCATGCACATCACAGCTGTGCGAACTCGGGAGCCTCATAATCTACAAGGGTTGTCTTCCAGACGGGTGGGTAATCTTTGTTATGTGTTGGCTGAGTGGCTCAATCCTTGGATAAGCCAGCCCTAAGACAACGCCTGCGGAGGCGCTGCTGGGGCGGTCGGGGAGGGATTGGTTCAGCAGCCGACTCGGAAAGTCTGATTAAGTGATCTGCTGCCACTGGAGAAGTCCTTCAGTGACCTGCCTGCTATTTCTGTGCCTAAGTCATCTGTGAAACAGCCCCCAGCATGTGATGCCCCTGCTGACGCATGCACACACCGACTGGGCAAGGTAGCCTCTGGCAGCTAGGTAAAAAGCCTACGCACACCTGTGTCCTCTCAGTTATTTCTAATCCAAGGATTGAAAACTTGGAAACTTGATGGTGGAGGGGGATGGAAGTTTCCTTAAGAACAACAACAACAAAAAAGGAAAACTCAAAAAAGGGAAATTAAAAATATTTCAAACGAGATTTCAGATTCTTTGATCATCTCCTTCCCACAGCAAAACTGTCAAACCATTTCAGAGAATAAAACTAGCTTCAAGTATGGCACTCAGTCTGGAAAAGAACTGACAAAAAATAGCCTACAGAATAGCTAAGATACTTGGATCAGGAAGATGTTCTGAGAAGGATCATCTGAGAAATTTAGTTAATATCAACTTTTTGTCAGTGGCACATCAAAACCCTTTCATTCTCAGAAATGTGCTCTTCTGCACTCCAGATGATTCAGTAGCTTGTACTGCTTCATTTTCTCTTTGTGGAGTATTTATCTATTTTGGTATCAGAGCTAGAGGTTCTGTCAGACACAAATAAACCAGGACCTGCACATAAGTAGCACTTCTTTAATGAAGATTCTCTCACTTCAAAGTACTCACATGAAGGGAAAATTAATTCATTTCTTGAGTGGTTTTAATTCTGTAATGAGATTAACATCATTAATTTTAAAAAAATGAAGTGCTTCTGCTTATCTGAGTTAAGCCACTGGCAACATCAGAAACCCTTCCCAGCTAAGATGAGCAGGCTGATTTTCATCATCCAGCACATTCTTGTGCCTGCTTCCTATCTCTGTGACTTACAATTCAGCAATAATTTTGCTAAATAGGTTGGGAGCATCCTTATGATAGTGGCACCAGAAGGACATGTCAAGTGCACTGTGTTGATGGTATTCACATTTCAGCCTGCCAGAACTTCTTAATTTTCTTTTGAAAATAAAGTAACTTCCATTCCCAGGCTAGTCAAAAAGCACAAACAAATTAATATCTATTTTCTAGTGTGAGTAGGGATGGCTGTAAGCATGAGGGTACTGGTACATATTGAATATCCTTCCTCACAGCATAACCTGGTGGGCAAAATAACTTTTGTAATCATAGGAAAGATTTTCATAACTTTTGTAAAGGGTGAGGGAAATCTTTGTCTGTGAATAATCTCCTATTTTACATTGTCTACACTCACGTGGTATTAGTTTGGTGAATTTCTAGAAACTGATAAAATGGGAAAACCCTTTCTTTCTCTGCCAGTGCAATTGCAAGGCAGGTCTCACACTGAATCAATCCCTTTGTATGGAATTTCCAGGCACTGTAAGCTGAGGACACACATCCAACCTTATTAGGTGCAAAATCAGAGTTGGTGGAACATTTGTATCTGAAATTTTAACGTTAAGCACAAAGCCACAAAACCTCTAGCTGTTGCTACTCTTCTGGAACAATAAAAGCCTGATCATTATTACTACACTGCCCCTCATGTAACTAGTCAGGAGAGACCATGTCTCTTTCTCAGAGTAGTGAGCAAACTGCTCTTGGAGCAATTATATGGCCAACTTGAAGTAAAAGAAATAATCTTCTATGAGGATGAAGGCATCAATTCAGATCTGGCAGAGCCTCTCTCAGAACTGCTCATTCACAGCAGTTTAAAGCTGACAAACATGGTCAACACTTGTGCAGCCAGGGCTATCAGAACCTCTCATTTTTCTAAAAGAGACCTGAGCTGCTTCTTGACATCCTGAGACTTGGTCTCACTCAGACTGATATAGGAATAGAAGATTGTGTACATCTAGCCTTTTGGAAAGGCAGGACTGTAATGGAACTTGTTTTCATTACCAACAACATAGAATCATAGAAT
>VZTY01011754.1:235845-281694 GCA_013400935.1 Turnix velox | reverse complement strand
GGGATGCTCCTCCTGGTGTCTCTGCTGCAGGACATCACTGGTGAGTTGCATTTTCCAAGGGGACACGGTGGGAGGAGAAAGGCCGGGGGGCCTGCTGGCCCCCCGGTTGGTTAGGCAGGGGGAGGGTGATGGTCTTGTGTTTCCATTTCTTGTCTTAATGCTCTGTGGGGTTTGCCTGAGGTCAGACAAATGTTTAGCAGGAAAGCAGGAGCCTTGTGTTTTAGCTTCCTTAACCATCATAGAGTCCATGTATCAAATTCATAGTTCTCCAGCTTAGAGTGAATGTGAAGCAAGACGGGGAAGGAAGAAGAAGCAGATGACTAGAAAGGCTGACCTCAGCAGCTCAACAGAAAGCGCTAGAGATGCCACCAAGGATTTTAGCAGAGTACTTTTCTATCCTGTAGTATTTTTGCATGCACCAGCATTGGTGCTAGGGTATCACTATCTTGGCTATAAGCAGCATGGAGAAAACAAACATGGCACAAAAATGTCACTAAAAGAATTCTACTTGGGATCTGGAGCAATTATGTTCAGAACAAGGTATGTTAGGGTGAGGATATACCTGGACTGTCTGGGTAAAGGGGCAAGAGGAGAAGCTCTCTAGGACACTTTGGTAACTGGTCAGCCTTCATTGAGGTCAACTAAACAGCAACCCATAGACATAACTGGCTATAGGTCAAGTTCTAATCTGAACTGAAGATTGTGGTCATTACTAGCAGAAGGGCAGCAAGATACCCTGTAGCACACCAAAGCAGAGTTGACAGAAACTACACCTTATCCTAGATGCTGCTAATGACACTTGTCATGAGACTCTTATCTATCAATATCAATTCTCATGTACCTACAGCACATAGCTATAGGTATTTTGGAAAGTGAAATGAGAGCTGGGAGACTAGTTAAATAACAAAATGAATGGCTTCAAACTCTGCATCGCTGTTCAGCAGCTTATTTCAACCACCAAGTGTAAAAATGAAACAAGCATCAACAACAAAACAGTTGACTGCTTCCTTCTGTCCCCTCAGACAAAGACATTATCTAGATTCCTGGACGCTGTTAAGGAGAAAGCAGATGACTGAAACCAGACTCCTTGATTCTCGGTGCTCTGTTATATAGTGCCTATGGCTATAATCCTCCTCCTTCCAGGTAAGCTCCTCTGCAAAGGAGCTTACTGCTTCTGTAAATTTCTGTATAGTTTTCTACATTTCTGCCATTATGATGACAGCAGGCTGGTATGTTACAAAAACAGCATTATCCACAGTGTCACCAAAACACCTGGCCAACATGGTGATTCAAGACACAACTGAATCAATTTTCCATAGAGCACACCCTGAAGAATTAATTAGATACACAAATTCCATTAACAACTGCTGAAATCACTCGCATTCCTAATTTTCTGCACATCAATAAAAAACCTATCCAAGACATCAAATAATTATTATGTATTCTGGTATCAACCGTAGATCCAGTCTTCTTGTTCAGTTTAATTTTGTAACTATGAAATACAGTCCTATAGGTTCCTAAAGTGCATTAGTACTACATAATATCCACTTCATGCCAAGTGCTCCTTATCTACTGAGGGTAGATCTGAGAGCAGATGACTCAGAAAGATCAGTCAAAAGCGAGGGAAGGGTTAGATGCCAGGTTGTAAAAGGGTGAAATTGGTATTTTTTAAAAAAAGCAAATGCTTTCATGGTCTGTTTTCTACCTAATGATGTGACTTTATATTAGCTTCCTGTACAAGGAAATATCCATGATCTATATTTCAGACTGCAATGCACTGTTTGTGGAGGTCCCTATCTCAGAATACTTTTAACCAGTCTGTGATTACTGAAACTACCAAATCTGTCTAGCTTATCTAGTAAAAATCCTTGTCTTGAGTTTGCCTAGATTTTTCCTTGTGAAAGGGTTCCAGGTCTGTGAGAGTTCAAGCAGCTGAAGAATTCAGAACTGGGGAAAAATTATGTTAATTTCACATAGTATTAGTTCTCTGAGGCAGTTAGTTGTCTAGGCTTCTCTGTAGACACTCCTAGCTTTTTCTAACTGAAGAGCAGGGATCAGAGGATGCCTGACAGAAGAGAAGGCTGACCCTGAGACAACTTCACAGGCATCCTCTCAGCATTTTTTTTGCCTGGATGGTGGCAAGGAATTCAGAGTCCACATGAAATCTAATGCTAAAGGCTGTCTGGATCAGCAGTGGGGGAACTGAAGTAATTTTTCCCATTTTACACACAAAAAACACATGCACCTGGGGCTGAACACTACAGCAGACTCCTTTAAGGTACAATGGCCATCAGCTTGGATTACTCTGGATTACACTGATTGAAGCAAGCATTACCTGAGAAATGACTCCTTATGTTACTTAAGATTAGATCAACTGACTGTACACTAAGAAGTAATTTTAAAAGGGAAAAAAGGTCTCTATTTGGAGGATGATGGAACATTAAGAAACAAATCATCTTGTGCAGACTTTATTACTTTGTCAGGTAGATTAATAAAAGTAATGAATGAGAGGAGCAAGGCAGATGCTATTTGAATTCTAGTGATGCATTTCAGAGTCTCTCAAAATAAGTCTTACTTTCCTAATTAATACATATTACTCTGGATATGAACATTACCAGGAGGACTGAAAACTGTCTGAAAACATGAAAAAAGGTGATGATGATGACAACATACCAAGTAGTGAGAATGTGTCTACTGAGGATGACAGGAACCAGAGCAAGACATGGTTATTGCTGAGAATCCTCATCAGAGGAAGGAAATACAGTAATGAAACAGGGAGGAGTTGAGTATTGGAGTGTTGACAATAAAGTAAGACAAAGGGGTCAATAAAGATTAGAAACATGAACAGACTGATGGTGAATTATGATGTACTGTAGGAAAATGAAGATCCATAGGTGAGTAGGAATGTGTTTTAAGGCTTGTCTTCCTGTAAAAAGTTGCCTGTACAGAATAATTACATTGGTTAAACTGTCATGAACAGCCATTCCACCCTGGAATAAAAATTTATTTACCCTCAAGTCACTTTTAGTCCAGAAAATCGGTTCCCAAGGGATGCTATGCTGGAGTAACTGCATACAGCTTTACTGTGCCCTGGATGGGGTGAGGGGGCAGCAGCTCTGTTTCCAGTCTGTGCACACCAGCTGCATACCGCAGCCCCACATCAACCCCTATGCTGTGTATTCTGCATTCTCCTTACCTATACTGACAGGTCTTCTCTCTTTACAAAGCCCCTAAAAATCAGCAGGAGAGAATGCCATGAAGGCAGTAATGCTCAGGGAACTACAGCAAATGCTGTAGGCGGTATCTCAGATGTGATTTTGCAATGCAAAATTGCAGCAGAAGTGTGTTGGAGGTGCAGAGGAATCACAGCGGGAGAAAGAGAGGTGGCCTGGTGGTCCCCATGGTATTCCCTTTACATAACCCTTACTGTGGCTGTTCCAGTAAGGTGGCCCCAAGCTTTGCTCACTGTCAGAAATACTCCATGCAAGGGAGGGACATTTGAAGAGAAGTGATGGAAAGCGCTGACTCACGAGGAGAGACTAGAGGAGTTAAACATGTAGCTGGCTAAAAGCAGGCTGAGTGGGGAACCCTGTAGTACTTTATAAATACATGACTCTAGAGATGAATTTTCTCATAGTGACAGTGGAAATCATAGCATGCAGCTAAGAAAGGAAACATTTAGAGTAAGAGCCAGATAAAACTGCCTGACAAGGAACAACATTAGCCATGGCAACCCCAAAGGGAAAAGGAAGAGATGAAAACTCACTGAATATGTAGGAGATCAATTAACCTGGTTTTCCTGACTTGAAGGAAAGGTGGATTCACAGAAGGACCTATACTAAGAGGAAAGCAGAAACATTTAATATTTAACTCTTAGTATGAAGAGGTCAAAGCTAAGGTGATAGTCCTTTCTTTTTATCTTCATGGGGTCAGGCACATACAGAGAGTCTGAGTTCCTTTCCCAGAAGGACCACACTGTACCTGGACCTCTCCTGCAGCGCAGTCAGCCCTGAGGGCACAGTCCTGCAGCAAAGACTCATGAAGAGAAGTCTCATTCCCTCTGCCTTGCACTATTTAATGTTGAACACCCAGCATGCAGACAGTTCTAAGATCTTCAAACAAATTGAACAGGGTCAAAGCTGCTATTTCTTAAGTGAAAAGCACAGTTGAGCCTTGAGATGGCATTACTTCTGTCATGGGATAAACCTTGAGCACAAAATCCTTCTGTTGCTCCTCAGCCTTAAAGGACGGCAGACACACAAGAGAGACAGCCCTCCACTGTGGCAGATGCAGAACTAGGGGATTACACTTACCTGGATGATAAAGTGGCACTTTGCTCAATTTGTCTTGCTAATATTCTACCCTGCAGCATGGAAACTGTTCTCAAAATAGCTTTCTAATTTCTGTACAGATTAATTGTAACCAAGCTACTTTGCTTGCTGATAATTTATCTAATACCTCTTAACTGCGCTGTCACATTTGCTACAATGAGTTGGACAAGGAGATACAAGGTGTTGGGTAGAAATATAGAGAATTACTAATAAAGGAGCATGCTGCTTGGATTACACTTACATTAGTACCACTCTTCTAGGATGACACCACTAAATCCTTATTCTCTTGCTGCTGCAGCTACATCGTGCCCTACCTGTCAGCACCCATCATGTGCTTGCTAAATTCCTGTGCCATATCACAGCTTATTTTAGAGAGAAAGAACCAGAGAGAAAGGGCATAAATATATTGTGAGGGATCACAGTTTGCATCACCGTGACAGATAAATTCTATCCCAGCCTTCCTAAGGCACTAGCTGACGTGTTGCCCAAAGCAACTGGTATCAGGACAGTTTCCAGGAGAAAAAAAACAAAGCAAAACAAATAGTTTTTATTACTTATTCAGTAAATAAATCCATGATCTTACAAGTCTGAAGTTCTTACTTCTGGGCAGCAGAAGTAACCCTTTAGGATCACAGATCAGAACACCATACAGTTTGAAATTCTCACAGGATTTCTTTATAGGGATTTCTACAAGGAAGAAAGACCTTTAGGTGTAAAACCTGTTAAATAAAAATATTTCCGTGCTAGTTGTGTGTATCTGTAGGAATATTTTTACTTCAAAGCCATTCTTCTGAGCCCACACAACTACAACTGGGCCGAGAAACAAATAGCAAAGAACTCAGGGAATTAAAGGTGAATCAGGTAGAGTGTTAATTTTTATTTCATATAATGAGGAGCATCTGCAGAAGAAAAGTACCTATCTCAGTATTTCAAGTATGTGCTTCGCATTCTTATTATTGAGAAATACAAACTAGAAAAGAAGTTACTTCTGTTTTGTTGTGCAAAATGAATGCACAAATACAGAAAAATGCACTGAAAACCAAGATACATTTGTCAGAATTCAATGTCCAGAAATTAATTGCAAAGATCCTTCCCTACAATAAAATAATTCGGCTGCTGACGCTTATTTTCCAAAGTGTCAGGAGGAGTTTGAGAGACCAGTAAAGTTGCTTGCTCAAGCCCATCCTGCAACAGCTTCTGCTGGTGGGGAACCTCCACAGCTGACATAGAGGAGAGAAACTGCAGGTCGAACTGGAAGCTCAAGAGTCTTATGCAAGTTCTTAAGCAAAGGTTGTCAGGAAATCATGTTTTTCTCCTTTTTTTTGGTAAAAGCATTACATTACTACCTTTACATATCTTTCCCCTGAATCTCTCTTGCTCCCCTATTTAATCTATGTTGGAATTCTTCTATTTAGTCATTATGTTACTTTCTACTTTAAGTGAATTTGTGTTTTTCTCCCAGAAGGTGCTGGAGATGCTTTCAGGTCTCCTTGTATAGTGCAAAGCAGTCACAGGTAGAGAGAAATGAGATACACAGACTGTGAGAACTCCATGTGGCTCGTAATCATCTACCCCTTACAAACACCTGACTTTATTGTCTTTTAATTCTATTTTTACTTGTTTTTTCTGATGTATTAGGGTAAACTTTAGTATGCTAGGCATTTCAAAAAATGAGCAAAGATGTTTTCCCTCTACGCATTTCTTCCTGCTTATTAGAAAACTGATTATTTCAAATAAAGTTCATGGTATTAGTGATTGAAAGAAACACAAGCATTGTTGGCTAAAGTCTGCTTTTACAGCAATGTCTGGAAGATGTGACAGTGTGGTGGTAAATATTGCTTGCCATAGGACCATCCATTTAGAGATTAATAGAAGAAATATTAGAGACTCAGACATGTGGCTGGAAGCAAACACATGCTGCGAAGAAATACTTGTTATTAAAGGCTGGTAGTTCATTCAGTTTGAATTAAACTGTAAATCAAGGAACTATGGAAGTGTGGGAGGAGTGGATTAAAAATTTAACAAAAAAGCTTTTGGTTTCTTAATTTCATGATCTGTCACATCCCTCCATCTGTGCAAAATGCGTGGGCGATGTGGAAAAAAATCTGAAAGAGTGGGATGCTAAAATGATTTACACTGATATTCCTGTGCGGCGTGGCTGACTTCTACAATTTCCAAACAGCACAGTTTCAGAACACCTCTGCTTTTCTACCAAAGCAAGCCAGATATATTTATCATCAGTCAGACAAAAAGAGATTTAAATATCTGAACTGAAAATGGAAATAAAGGCCTTATCATGCATGAAAAAAAAGCTATTTCCTTTGAAGTGAGGTTTTCTACTCTGTGAGCACTAATGTGAGTAATGACTGAAAATGATACTTGATACCAGATTCTGTCACTTTGTATTCAGAACATCAAGAAAGAAAGACACATTATATGAGATGTGTCTAAATGAAAAACGACAAATGCTTCTGAGGTCTTATTATTAGTTGTCTTCCAAGAATGGAACCTGCTTTTGGTAAATTCCAGTGTTGATTTCACAAAATCAATGAAGGGAGGCCATTCCTGAAAATGAAGCAACAGTTTTTATGCAAAGTGATTGGCAGCAACACAGCTGGCTGCAGCAATGAAGCAGTACCAATGGGCTCTGTACTGCAACAGGCTCCCACATGTGGCTCTACTTCTGTCATCTGTAATAACTTCCAAGTCCTGAGCAACAGCCCATCTGGATGAAAAAAACAGGGGGGTAAAGATTATTGGTATATTGCAACTGTGCAGATCAAACTATATTGACCCATAAATTATCACTAATGGGTTTTCTCTTGCTTCAGAATGCACCTATCTCCGAAGTGATAAAGGAAGGTATTATTAATCACAATCTCCCACTACAGAATAGAATTCACAGAATTCAAAGTTACATATAGGCTGGTGTTTGTAAAGTTTCATTACAGACCTTTTATATTTCTGGCATCTCATTATATATGGAGGAGTTTCATACACTATTGGCAGCCATTCCAGCTTGTCTCTGACTGTGAGAGGGATACATGCAGCATCAAGGAGGTAGAAAAATAAAATAAAACCCACTCAGCAAAAGTGAACGATGACAACTGGAAAAAGCCTACACTGAAAACAAGCAAAAGAAGACTAATTTTAGATGTGGGCTATGTGTGAGAAATCCTGGTCCCTGATGACTTAAGTGGCTGGCTGGAGGGTGGGGAACTGCAAGGAGATACCTACAAGAGAAATACAGGAAAAATCAAATGAGAGATATTTTTCATTAAAAGGGAAAAGCAACTGTAAATGCAGATGTTAATTCCATACCTAATCCTTCTCTCCCCTTTTTCCATCCTCGGTGTGAAAATGCTGCCCTCAGTCCCACAGCCGTAATTGTTTTCATGCTATATGAAATGTATCCAAAGCCTCCTGAAGCCAGTAATTTCAATAGGTTTTATAAGCTCAATGGGGTCTTGTTTTGTGTCAAAATTCTAAGTGATCTCATGATCTATTAGCAAGAAGATGGAAAGGAACCAAAGAGCCCAGCAAACACAAATTTTCCTTTAGTCCTGACAAAACAGGCCAAGATCTCACAAGATCCATGGAGACATCTGGAAATTTCTGTTATGGACAATCTGCAGTTCCTGCTAGCTAGCAGGGATAAATGTGAACTAGCTTTTGGAGAGCAGCTGGAGCAGCATCAGAATTGTCACAGAATCAAAGAATTGTTGAATTGGAGGTCCAGTCCAGTCCTGATCAAGCAGGCTCTTCTATAGACAGTTGCCCAGGACCATGTCCAGACAGCTTCTGAGTATCTCTAACGAAAGAGAACTTACAACCTCCTTGGACAACCTGTGACAGAGCTCAGTCACCGCCCCCTTCCCCCCCCCAGTGAAAAGGGTTTCCTAATGTTCAAAGGGAATGTCCTGCATTTCAGTTTCTGCCCATTAAGTGTTGACTTGCTGCCTCTTCCCTCCATACAACCCCTGAACTGGTAAATTTAAATTTAGACTAGGTTTGCATTTAATACATTCTAGCCCAATGGAAATCTAAGGTACGTAACCTAATCTACCTTTTTTAATTTCCTTAAGCAGTAAGCCAGATCGCAAATATACTTATTCTGATCATTATGGTGCTTCAGTGTATTATTGTAGATAACCGTGCTCTCTGATGTTGCCTTTCAGTTGCAGACACTTTGCAGTCAGACAGGCATACCCAAAAAGTATGACATAATAACAGTACCTATGAGAAGACCCCTATATATTCATATCACATATCTGTGAGGCAGTAGCTCTTTCATCTTGGACCGTAGTGGTAATAGCTTCAAAAGAAAAATGTTTGCAATTCTACTGCATTCACTAATGAGTTTTCCCTACATTAGCAGTTTTAAGCTTGCTGTATGTATCTCATATCAAAAATACTCTTTACAGGAGCAGTCATGGAATATTTACAAGTTAATTAACAGATACTCCAGTAAACTAGGCTTATTATTGGTAGAAAAAAAGGGAAGGAAGACTGGGTTACTGCTATTTAATTTAATGGCACCCATCAGCTCTTTTCTCTGTAACTTTTCTACAAAAAATTTACTGCATAAAAATATTTTTTGTCATGCAAATCATCCTAAAATAATATTATACACCAAGGCTGCAAGAGCTTTTCAGGACAATAATAATCTTTAAGTGGTTTATATCAGAAATGGTTTTTCCAAGCTTGGAAACCACTGAAGGGAGAAACAATGCTCAGAAAAACTTTAACAAGATCACAATCTCAACAAAACAGGTCTAATTCTCATAATTTTTTGACACTACGACAGAGTTCAGGATTCCAGTAGCATTATTATAAGTTCCATTCCTAGGCCCTGTGCAGGGTCCCTGTCTCATGGATGCTGGGTAAAATAGCCTTGATGTAAATTAAAAGGGTCTTTCACCATTTCGAGAAAAGGAAAGAAGAAAATGGATATGCCAGTATGGTGCTTCTGAATGCTCCTTTTCTAAAGAAGAAAATGAAGGTAGAGGCACAGCTCAGTCTTAAATGATGGGCAGAGGGGAACACTTCTTAAGAAAAGACAGCTTAGAATATCGATTGGTAAAAATATGTCACAGCTTTTGCAGAATTCAGTGACACTTCAATAATTTTTCTGTTTTACAGAATTCACAGTATTCCTCATTTCTCTTGGAGTCAAAAGCTGAATTCAGAAGATGAACAATCATTTAAAATACAGTTTTACTGAAGAACTGTTAAAAAGAAAGTCTGAAAGAGCTCTGACATTTTACAGTTCCCTTTTTTTCTTTCATCTAGTTCTGATGATAAGTCACTAGTTACTTTCTTTAATGAATGCTTTTTATGCAGCTGGATGCAAAGAATTATGGTGAGTGCAAATAGTTGTAACATGAAAATTTTATCAATTATTTTCTTTCCCTCTATTTCCTGGATTTGGATTCTTTGAGATTCCTGCCCATGTTGAGTATGTCTCTTGTTGTAGTGAGGGGGCTGTCCAAAAATATGACACTACACTTTTTCAAATGTCTTACAAGGTGACATCGGAAGATGCTACGCTTCATGAGATGTTTTCCATGGAGATGGGGCCAGCTCTGTAATGTCTAAACTCCACCTGTGCAAGCCTAGAGGACAGAATTTTTCAGTCTTTTCAACATCTAGGCTTTGACATGCTCAGAGATGGCACAAAGAGGGACAAAATGCTCAGCCTTCATGAGCTTTCAAACATCCTGTGGATGTGGGGTGATCCCACACAGTTCTCTTGTACCACAAAGAGTTAAAAAACAACTTTTTCAGTGGTCCAGCTCTTGACCTCTGGATGAAGCTGCAAGCCCTTTGCTCTCTCATTGTTTCTACCTCTCCACCTGGAGCTGCAGACAGGAAGAAATGCTCTGTGCTCATCCAATCTGGGCTGTCTGGGACATGACTGCCTGCTCCCTGGCTGATTGATATACTGGCTAGTGATAGCTTGCTTCTTTTGCAGCACTAATTGCTTCCATGTCTCCCTTAAAATACATCTAAGTGGAGCCCAAATAAATCTAATGTCCTAATGTCTCACTGCCTCTGGACTCTGACATTGTGAACCTCTAATAATGACAAAATGATGAATAGCTGCATGTTGCAATTTAAACTTCTATTACAAATAAATTTTGAAACAATACCCTCATAGAGTCCATCTATTTTACATTGCATGTTTTAACCAGGCTTTTAAATGATTCTCATGAATCTGCAGAAAGGCCAGTTTTACAGTTATCTGAAAGGAAACACATATACTTTGACCAGAAGTTGAGAAATGGATTATAAGTTCATGTATATATTTGGTTTAATTACATTTGAAAAATTTACTTCACTTGCAGCCCTTTCAAAAATGTGTATTTGATTATTTTTCTAATATAAAATATGCTTGCAAATTGGATTGCAGTCATCTGTAGCATATAAAGAGGAAATGAACACATTTGCAAGGAAGGCTGGAAGAAGACTCAGGGAGACAGAAAAGATTTCTAAAGACTTGACGGAGCTTTAGTTTAGCAAGCGAATTGCTAAATAGTTACCGAAGAGACATTTCAGTAATGACTAGAGAAGTATTGTGGCACTTAGAAATGCTGAAAATGGCAATTTTTTATGGACATTATGCAATTACTGTTCCAAAACACATCTTTCACTTTTGCTGCATTATTTACTAGGCCAGTTGTAAACTATTTTTGTGAGAACTATATTCAAAACTCACAAAGTTAATTTGGCACTAACATCAGAGTCACTTTAGTAGTGGATACCTTAATAGTGGTGAAGTTCATGGTTACAGAAAGTCAGCCATCAGAAGATGGCCTCAGCCTGTACTAAAGGGCCTCCAGATGAGCACCTTAACACCTAAACCCCACCTTTCTTGCACCCATAGGGTGACAGTGCTGACACAGTGTGCTGTGCACCTCCCAAAGGACAGGAGAAGACACACATAGCCAGACAGTGGAATTCAAGTTTAATTTTGCCAGTGCTGCAGCCAGTAGGCTTTTAATTACATCATTAAGTTGTATTATCAAGTAAACTGCCTAACTAGGCAAAATTCCCAGGAGCAGTACTGGTCTAGCATCTCTGCCCATGCTGAGTGTCCCAATAGAGCACCAAAAGACACCCCAGGACATCCAGAGGAGCTTATGGGCTTCCTAGGCATGGTGGTTGCTGAAGTGTTCCCGGCTTCTCAGGCAGGAAACCTCAAGTTTGTCCCTAAAAAAGGTGATCTTGGTTTGCTTCAACTTCCCAGAGTGGAAATTATGAGTGTTTCTAACTTTGTGCATGCTGGATTTGTCATTTACTGAATAAACACATAAGCTTATTTCTATATTAAATATTTATACATTTTAAACATTTAAAAATGTATAATATTATGGATTTATACATTAAATACATATGTCTATACACAATATTTTTATGGAATTTTTAATACTGTCTTCCTGTCAAGAGAAAAGGTATTTAATATTTTCCCAGGATTTTTCTAATCTCTAATAAAGTATGCATACCTGACAGGCTGTATGTGTCACCATATTATAGCCTTTCAAGACTGTGTCATGCTTTAGGCATCATATAAATACAGAGATTGTAAGGTTGGGCAAGAGCTATCAACACGCAAGCAATGATGCTGGTTTTTTTCTTATTTTGGCTAAGATTTCTCATCAGCAAGTATTCTTTTGCCCCCAAAGCTTCTAATTCACAATATTTTCAAGTCTAATTACTTCAGATTCTGACCTGTCATATCAAGACTTTATTTACATATGAAACAGACAGTAATGCATCTACTTAAAATCTTCTTCAAAGCCAAAAGGCAACTTAAATTTCTTTATGAAAGTTTTCACATAGGTCACAAATCAAAGGCTGCCAGGCTCAGAGACCATTTTCACATATTTTTGATTGCAATATGAGACTTAGAGTACTTTGAAACAGGACTAAAGCTTTTTTGCAAACCTCTGAGACAGCTGGGTATGCCATGAGAAAACTTGAAGTGGCAATCTAACAGGCTTCAGCAACAGAAACAAATAAAACCCAGGCTGTGTCTGGGAAGCCCTGGAAAGCATCAGGGGTCAGACTGCTCACTGCTGATTTTGGTAAGCATGTTCTCATCTAAAGAGTGCTCTGACTTCAGCTTTCACTGGTTTTTCACTTGTCTAACCAAGAGCTGGTGTACAGGAACAGAGCTGCACCCACAGCCCTGCTTCAAAGGGGTAACAATACCTTGTAACCTTCCAGCATTTTTTTTTCAGGTTCTTAAAACCAGATGCTAGCAATGTTCCTGCCACTTGGCACCTGTGAATAAAATCACAACTGATACCTCTTCCCTTCATTTATTTTGAATGGCCTCTTACTAAGTTGTAAAAGTCTTTAGCAGAGCTGGGCCTTAGCACCTTGTGTTTCATTTCTGCAAATCAGGGCTCTTTTCTGAGCTTGTTTTTGAGTCTGATGCACATCCACAGCAACTGGGTGAACTGTTACTAGCTGCTTGGGTGAGAGTCACAGATAGGCCGGATTCAATGACCCCCCATCAACACCAGCAACCTTTGAAATGTCTTGCTCTGAAAAATATCATAGGGACAGGGACATCTCCAACTGGACCTGGTTGCTCAAAGCCCTATCCAACATAGCTTTTAACATTTCTGACCATGAGGCACCCACAGCTTTCCTGAGCAATCTGTTCCCATGTCTCACCACCCTCACAGTAAAGAATTTCTTCCTAAAATCTAATGAAACCACCCCCCTTTCAGTTTAAAACTGTTCCTCCTTGTCCTATTACCACACTCTTCAGAGTCTTCTATTCAGGCTGAACATAAACAACTCTCCTAGCCTGTTCTCACAGGAGGGATACTCCAACTCTCTGATAATTTTTGTGATCCTCCTCTGGACCCACTTCAACTGGTCCATGTACTTCTTATGCTAGGTGCCCTAGAGATGTCCTAATGGATGCATTACTCCAGCTCGGGTCCACGAAAGCGGAGTAAAGGGGCAGAATCACCTCCCTTGACCTGCTTCTTATTTTGACGAGAATACACAGTTACTCGGCAAGACAGGTGATAGGAATCCCGCAGCAGGGGGATGTGCATGCCCACCCCTCCTTCAGAGGGAAGCCGCAGTCACAGAAGCACTGTTAGGCTGTGACAGCAGAGTGTCTAATGCATTATGCCACAACTGGGTTGGCCTTGTCATTACTCTTTTATGTGGCATCCTCCTTCCTGCCCTGTGCTGGCATCATCTTCATAAAGCATGCTGCCACAGCTGACAGCTTACTCACCAGGGACCCAGGGCAAGGGAGAGATGGCCAGAGCTTCTTGCAGGGCTGAAGCCACTACATGGGACATGGCCTCCACGTAGGGGAGGTAGGGATGAAAAGGGGCAGAATAGCATGGTTTGGGTTGGGAGGGACCTTAAAGATCATCTAGTTCCAACCCCCCCTGTAATAGGCAGGGACACCTCCCACTAGATCAGGTTGCTCAGTGCCTTATCCAGCCTGGCCTTAAACACCTCCAGGCATGACACAGTAACTTCCTGCTGTGTGCTCTTTGCACAATTGAGAAAGGTCTGAAGCATCTCAGCAAATCCTATGACTGTGAGACTAGGGCTTTGCACTGAGTTGGAATGGACCTTCAAAGGCCATCTAGTCCAGCCTCCCCGTAAGCAGGGATATCCTTCACTATATCAGGTTGCCCAGAGCCTCATCAAGCCTGGCCTTGAAAGTCTTCTCCATCTCCACCTCTCTGGGCAAAAGGAACATCCTGAGGAATGAGGGCAACTGCATTTAAAAATGGGCTTGCAATGAAATTTGAATCTTTAACCTACGTAATAAAACTCTAATACTAATCCTGAGCACTTATATAACCTTTTTCTGACATTTACCGTCTCTGAAAGCTCTTTCTGAAAACAACTAAGCATAATGAGAAATGAAGAGCACCCCCTTCCTTGGTGCTAAATCAAGCTATATTTTGTGGAGTATCAACTTCAAAATCAATTAGATGTTTTTATGGTTCTTTCAAAGACACATAATATCAGAGGGCCAACACACAGGTACCATAACCACAGGCCAAAGCTACACAGGTCCCCATGAGAAGGTGCTGAAGGCTTCCTTACAGTGCTGCTGTTTCCAATTTTAAATGCACATCTCTACTGCACACTCTTTTTAAGCAAGTATTTCTAAACTCCTACTGGAAATTAAATCTAAAGTGCTATGAACTGATTTAAAATGTCATGCAGTTGTTTTAAAATTGTATGACATTGCCAGAGGAATGGCTGCATAATGAGAAGTGTCTTCCTTCATGTACAAATAAAAATGATGAAGAATTACTTGCGCTGAGTACAAGGTATGCTTTGAAATTTGTGAGATCATCTCCTGCATATAAAGATAGCCTGCAAGGTCAGACTGTTCGTGTACCTTCATGACAGAGACAGGTCACATATGGATCTTTTTGAGAACTCCTGTCACCCAGAATCAGACAGTCTTTTCCCTGCACCAGAAATCATAAGACTGGATAATCTCCACCTTTATCTACTGATGTGACAAAGATGATGTAGAGACAGGAGAAAAAGAGTTAGACAGGGTTTAAGATATAAATGTTAAAGAAGTTATGGAAAGAATAGACCCACTGAGCATAGGGTTGGCATTAAAAAAACAAAAGACTATGGAAACTCTTGGAGAAAGACAAAGAAAACAGGACTTGTAGTGCTGGATTGTGGTCTGGGCTCATGAAGAACAACACAAACTGAAGAAAGAAGAGGGAAAATGAAGCATCAGGAGATAGGAGAAAGAGGGAAAATGATGAAAATTAGGGAAAAACTATGCTGACAAATCCCTGCTATTCAGAGTATGCATTCATGACTCCTTTGTGAATGCTACCATTTTCTGAGTGCGTGCTCGACTTAATTTGCCATGAATGATAGATTTCAGAAGAACTTTAGACTTCAATATGTACTGTGAAATGTTCCCTGCTCAGCCGTTCCTGTAGAGTGAGGAAAATGGCACGAAATCATTGCAAACAACAGCAAGTGTTATTTTGAGGAAGACATAATAGCTTGTTTGGTTTGACATCCAAAACAGATATAACTGCGACAAAAGCATTTAAATGCTAATCTGTCATTTACAGCGGGTAAACAAAAACTAACACGCATAAAATCTGTGGTGCTTGTGAGCAAGTGCTCTGGAAGCCTGAAATACTGCTTAATTTAGAGAAGACAGGCATCTCTTTGCAGGCAGAATTTATACCTGAAATATATGAATGTCAAGAGCAAATCTGAAGTACTTAAACCTCTGTTTCTTGGTGGTGGATTTGGATCATACAGTTAGGATCCCACAAAGGAGTGATTTTTCATTTGCAGTGTATTTCTCAGAGGTGGAAACATGCAGGCAAATATTTTCCTGAAGCAGCTAACACCTGTGCAGTCCTATCAAATGTACCCCCCATGTGACTAAAAAATTCAACAGATCCTAAATTCAAGACATTTTTCTGCCTTCTACATAACCTCAAGCCCAAAAAGCAATGATAACTCTGATGAAGGGTAAAAGGCAGCTCTGGCAGAGTCTGGAAGAAATGTGTTTCCTTGATCACAGGTGAACTCATTTCCTAAGACACTTCCCTGAGAAAAGCTTGGAGGATGTTTCTAAAATCACAGCACCTGCCATGAGCCTCCAAAGTGTCATTCATAACCAGAGGTCACCAGAAATGATGCTACTGTCAAATGGCTCCTCCAATTGCAGTAGTGGAAAGAAAGGGATTCTTCCCACTCTTAGGTCAGCAATTCTAGCCTCAAGCTCCAGCCAGATGAGAAAGGAGCAGATCTAGGTCCTCAGCCATCATCTTTCTCTAAGTCAAAGGACTGGACTTGAGAATTCTCTTAGTGTCACAGGTTTTGTCTCTATTGCAAGGAGGTCTCTATGGAATTACATTTTCATAAAAGCTTGTAAAAAGAATAGGAGAAAAGAGAGACAAGAGTCATTTAGTGACACTTCCAAAAACCCCAAATCCTGAAGTCCTTACTCAGAGAGGCTTCCCATTAACTTCTGCCAGGGCTGCCATGCTGTACAGATACACAGGCATAAAGAGAGGAAAACCTCACACTGTGTTGTGCACAAATGGAGTTTGAGAAGGAAATACACATTTTAAGATTCACCTGGTAGTATATAATTCACTTGAAAATTGTATTAGTCTCATTACCCTTCCTGCCTTCCTCCCACAAAGCTTCTTAAATATTCCATTATGCTCAAGTTTGTGATTAGCTTCACCATTCCAGTTTCCTTCTTTTTAATGCAATTTTCTTTCTCTTAGGCCTGCTTATGTGGAAGTCTTAAATGCACACAAAGACAAAATTTCTACAGAAAGATACTTGGTTGCCTGCTCCTTCTCCTTTTAGCATGGCATGGTTTATCTGCTTATTAGCTACTTATATGGCTTTTATCATGGGCAAGTCTCTGGGCTCCTGATAATTGCTGGATAACTTTCTCCAGAAAAAAATACTTCTATAGAAGCAGAAGAATACCTTAATTTCCAGTTGACTGGCTGACAAGATACACCAAAAAACACCCTAAAGCAGGTAAAATGAAATTCTCTAATGATCTGTCCAGATCTGACCTTGACATGGTCAGACTACCTGAGACAGAACTAATTTTAGTCCAGGACCTCTACTTAACTTCCCTTTGTCTTTTCCCCATTCATGCTCTTCTGTAATGCAGGAAAAAAAGCCATCTGTCCTCTTTGTATGAGGAATCAAGCTTTCTTATGATCTTAACATGCCCTGGTCTATAAATATGCAATAGGTAGCCCTGGAGTATTAATGTGAAACTTTTGTTGATCTGGCAACTTTTTCAAGCCCCTCAAATGGGTGATCATTTGCTCTGTGTCATAGGGATGTGCTAGTTCATGGGAGTTCTCCTGAGCATCACTTGTCAAGGATTCTGTGACTGAAAACTGAAGTAAAGACTGTGCCCTTCCTACATGTCAAGAATGCACATTAAAGATATCTTCCAAGAAATCTTAGATGAGAGTTAACAAGTTTAGTACCACATCATTCTCCACTTATCTTGAGACACTTATCCATGGGAAAAAATGTAATCATACATTAGACAATCATCACCAAAGTTTGATGTGCTTTGTGATATTCTATTAGTGGATGCATTCTGCATTTAAAAGCATTGATAGGATAAAACGAAAGAGAAGCTGAAAGAAGAAACAGAGTTTCAAGGTATTCTGGAACTGCCTAAAAACTATTCTGTAGGATAAACAAGCCAATACAGTATTCAATACCTCATTTTGAGAGTCTTGTTAAATCCCAATATTACTTTAAAATGTTTCATTATGCCTATGTGGGCTTTGACATTGCTCTTTTAACTGACAGACATAATCCCATAGTGTGTCTAAGCCTCTCCACACAGATCTTACAAGCTTTACTCTGTTGTCAATATCCTGCCTTGGGTTTCATGACCTAGGTTCTGTGAATACTTCAGGACATCCAGCACATGGCATCAGACATCTTGATGACACCGAACCTTGCACACTGCTGTTTAATGACCTCTTGTATTATTTTTGTCTGTTGACTTTCTAAACCCATCAAAGCAGATTACAGCCACTTACAGTGTTCATGTCTTCTGAGTCCTCTGCTCAGCTTAATTCAGCAAGGAAATAATCTTATCTGTCAGTTATTCACTGCACCCCAAAATCTCTCTAAAATACATCATAATCCCTCAGTTGGACTGAGAGAGAAACTCTTTTCAATGTGACAGTCTGATTTAAACATCTTTTACATTTGGATATACATCAAGGATCAGGTTTTACTTCTTTCTCATTTTGTTCTCTGAGCAGTTCATTGATGCCAAAGGTGTAAGGTATGAATACAGATGGCAGGGCTATCACTTTTAATTATATAGTTCTTGTTTAAAGTCACAGATCTCTAATATTACTCCATGCTGGGAACACAACAAAATAATGTACAGAATCTGAGCCCAGGCAACACAGGTACACCAATTTCTCAGGCATGATTCTTGGTAGTTTTGCATACTTATAGCTATATAAGGGGTATATAGGGGTAAAAACTGCTGTGATGAATAAAAATGTGTTTGCCTTGTTTTTGACAGCCACATCTTTTTTAATTGAAATGGTGATCACATGGAAAGGGGATTACAGCGGGATTTACTGAGAGCTGTTGTTGCATCCCCATCCTCTGTTGTTGCCCCTTCTCAGGGTAAGAAAAATTAATAAAGATATATGTTAAGGTGGTAGCAGTCAGAGCTCTTCAGTTGACAGGTATTATTTCAGAACACATTATTATATTTAATGGGAGAGGAAGAAAATATAAGAAATAATATTTCAACCCTTTTGCTTGAACATTCTTTTGTTTAAGATGTAACCTGCAACCACAAATCCCTGCTTGTGAAGAGAAACTGAAGCTAAAGAAAATGAAAATTCCTTTAGGTAGCAGCTGATGTTCTGCATTAGCAAAGAGGATCATGTAAGCAGTATGTTCAGTTGTTTTGTTTAATTCTCAAAGAAAGAGGATATGCCTCACTCATGCACGAAAATTAACTGCCATCTGACTAAAATTAGACAGTCCACCTTTATGCTTTAAGTTTATGTCATTATCCCAGGAATGGTGTGGGAGTTTAAAACCCATAATCTCTGCATATACAGGCAAAGGATAAGGACTATTGTGAATAAATGCAACAGCCCCAGAAATTCAGGTCTTCTCATTTGAGTAATTTTTTTTTTTTACTGAACATAAAGCAGAGGTGCTGGAAAGCAGAAGTGGAGGGGAGAGGAAGGACAAGCAACCAGGCATACCATCTGGGTATTTAATGTATCTGCTCACCTGCTGTTTAACTACTCTGGAGTCTTGTAATAGTATTAGCTGACACAGACGTGTGACTGCGCTTATCAGACGTCACTGATGGGCTAAGAGACCTGCTGCAGTGGTAAGACCCAGCACTCCAGTTTACATTGCATGCTGCAGGGCTGGGTGGGAGCTGATTTAGCTCCTGCTAGTCATACTTTCAGGTGGCCAGCAAGGTGCAACAGCTTGTGACATATATTCTGAATTTCCTGAACTATTGACAACTGCTTCACAGTATTATATGGCATGGGGGGAGGCAACAGCAGCTCTCAGTAAATTACACCAGTTCTCAGTAAATTGATAGTGTGGATTTGTCAGACAACATCAAATTTCATTTCTAGCCCTCAGACCTGTCTTGCCATGGCAGGTTTGCATCCTGCAGCATATTGCATACTATCCCTGCTTCCCACAATAGGCAGTAATTCAGAGAGGCAGGAAGCAAATACCTAATCCAAATCCAGCATCAGTGTTACTCTCTTTGGATCCTACTTCACTCGGCTCAGCTGCACTGTATCTTTACAAAACCAAGCTCTTACAGTGAGTTCATGTTACAAAAACAGGTGCAAGGCAATATTAAAATGCAATGAAAAATACTGCTATTTCCTTCCAACCTGAAAAACTTGAATACTTTCTAACTTACCTGACATGTCTGTCTATCCTTAAACCTGATATCATGTGTTCCAGATCTATCATAATCCTGCTGGTTTGGCTCATGATAGTTCCATGATGATGATGATATCCCTTGAACAATCTTAAAAGTAATTCATAAGCCTACTGAAAACCACCCGCTCTTTTAGTTTGCTAAAACTTCTGTGCTAAATGTTTAAGAGAGTGTTTAATGGACATAAAAAGGTTTTCAGAAATTCCCGAGAGGCTGTATCACATCTTACAAAAGGAAAAGCAACTATTATCCTAGAGAGCATGCAAACAGAATGATTCATCTAAAATCCAGAATACAACAACCCTCCATCATGAGGCCCTTTTTGGATTAGTCAAGCTTTGGCTTTACTATTGTTTCTCCACTATGTTTCAGTCAACATAAAGACAAAGTAGAGCAGACACACTCGTTCCTTTGTTTCTCCATGAAATTTTTAATTAAGTAGGCAAGACAACAATTGTGCATCTCTTCTGTACACAGCTACAGTCCTGTGCATCCATGTTTGTGCATGGGTAAATAATGTGTATATATGTTCACTACAATGACTTTTTAGTAAAACTAACAAGGAAAGCCCTGCAGGGCTAATTATTTTTTACTGCACAAAATCTTGGCAAAAATTTCTCGTTTCCTCCCATTTAACAGTTTGGATTTGGACTGGTTCCATTTCTGTCCAAGTCAAAATCTAGCTTCACTGTTTTCAGCCACAATGGAAACACCAGTCTTCAGTGATTTGATTGAGTGATTCAGAACCTTGGACTCATCTTTTATTCTGGAGATGGCACAAGGTCAGAATAACATACTTGATTTCAGTGGCCACTTCTTATCTATTCAGAATGAGACAACCTGTAAAACGTAGTGATTTGTCATTTTACTCCAGAGTTAGAAAAAGATACAATTTCTGTCATTCTTTGCCATTCTCTCCTTCAGTCAGATGGCCATTGATCTTTGCCTACCATTCTCCCACTTCCCTTAGCACAATATGATTTTTTCTCAGGTTAGATGTCAACATGGAAAGCGTATCAAGGTTGTGCAGCTGGAGTAGAAATGTTTTTTTCCATGTGCCCTATACTCCCAGTTCACTATGCAGCATGTGTTGAGTCCTGAGAATACATCTATTCTGAAGTATCTCATGGCTAATAAAGTAAAACTTCTAGCAACACGACTCACTTGAAAAAAACATAGAACATTGCCTGTCCCTATGTTGCTCAACAGAAACAGCAACAGAAACGCTTAAGCAGACTAGCAAATTATTCTCACAGCAGAAGACATATTTAGAGACTCTGAATTAAAAATGAGCACATACGCTTTTATTCCTGGAAGCATGACATCCACAGTATTGGCAGTTTGGCAACCAGTGGAACAGATTTTAAAGCAGTTTCCACCCTTCTGGAGTACCAGATTAATTCTCCACAGATGAATATGATGTAAATATGAAACACTTGGCTTCAGTTCGAAGCAGTGAAAAGTGATTTGCTGACTATCCCTTCAGCATTTCAGCAGGCTCTGAGCTACCTTATTATTCCTGTCAGCAAACTCTCAGATTGCCACTTCCAAAAGCTTCTGCTCCCTTCCCAACAACGTGACAACTGATGGTGAGATACTCAGGCATAACTAACCCCAAAATGTCAATTAATATTGATATTTTCATTCAGTTTCATTTCAGATTCAATGTCACTGGATCAAAGTCAGCCATCTGAGGGGACAAAAGACCTGGCTGTTCACTCCAAGTATATAAAGTGCTGTATCAAGTCTGACAAGGAACTTTGAGGGCAGCTGTGATCAGCAACAACATTGTACAGGTGTGCTGCTTATGTGGTGAATGCGCAATATAACTTTTGAATAGTGACTGATGAGAAGAAAACAGTATTTTCTTCACTTCCATTGCAAATCCATGCTTTGATCTATAAAAAAAATAACATCTCAGCTACTTCTGAATAGTACAGATTCATTTCCTAGTTGATGACATGACATAAATCTTGGAAATTTGTATCTTTGTGATATCATTAGTATCAATGTGAGACAAAAGTGATTAGATTATAATGTCACCAGTCTTACCATTCATACTCATACATGTCCACTTTTTTTCCTTTAGACAGAACATGTACAGTATCACATTGACAAAAAATCTTTAAATCTGTTCTAATTTTCCCAACAATGCAATCAAATTTGTAGACTTCCTTCTTATTTCTCTTTCTGTGTCTTAAAAAAATATACCAATTAACAGCACTACTTGGAACAATTCAGCATGTTTTGATTTAGTTTTTTAGAAGTCATAACCTTTTTACCCTAAAGGCAGCTGAATCACAAAATCTATCACATTTCTACAAAACTACCTCTGCCCTGAGTGACATATTAAGGATTTAGAAAAAAGCTGGTTCATTGTTTGCTTATTTTATGCAAACAGTGCATTATGAGACAAAAAAACCTGCTGTATCTTATCTCTGCTTCACTAAGCCAATCATTGTACTCAAATGCTCAGTTTTTCAAAATGACTCCACAGGTACATGCTTAAGAAGAAAATGCTCCAGGAGACCATGAAGTCACCTACCAGAACCTGAAGGGGGTCTATAATAAAGCTGGGGAGGGACTGTTTGCAAGGGCATATAGCAAGAGTAGGAGAGGCAATGATTTTTAACTAGAGCACGGCAGGTTGAGATTGGTCATTAGGAAGAATTTCTTCACCATGAGGGTGATGAGACACTGGAACATGTTGTCCAGAGAGGTGGTAGAGGCCCCATCCCTGGACACAAACAGGACCAGGCTTGATGAGGCTCTGAACACCCTGATCTAGTGAAAGATATCCCTACTTACTGCAGGGGGCTAAACTAGATAGCCTTTGAAGGTCCTTTCCAATCCAGAATATTCTATGATTCTAAGATGAGATCAAATAGTGCATATGAAATGTAATCCACAAGTACCACAATGTGATGAAAAGAACAAGGTATTCCCTATTTATTCCTTAGACAGTGCAGTCATTAATTTTAATATTCATTGTCATGGTTTCAAGAAGCATGACTATAACATTTCCAAAGAAGTGGTATGATGTATGCATGTGACTGAATTTATTGCTCTGTTGGTATAATGCAATAGAACAGCCCTCAGGAAGGAGTATGCCTTTCTAAGATGAGCTGCCAACTTTTTCTTCAGAAGCTAGGGACAGTTAAAAATTAAAAAAAAAAACCAAAACCAACACAAATAATTAAAGCATGAGTATTTATTTTGCTGCCTTCCAGTATTTGGCTACATTTCTGTGGAACACACTTTGTAGCCTGTTAGATAATGGATATCCACTGACAAAAAGTTTAAACCCATTTACTTCATCAAAACCTGAAAATACTATTTGTAGAGAATCCTCAAAGCTTTGTGTCAAACCCAGCTTTTCCCTATCAGTATTTTGGAAAAGCTGCAGCTTTCATCTAAACAGAACAGGATAGGGAAAGCTATGCAGACAACTGACCTTGTTGCCTCACAGGATGAGAAAACTGGGAGGACTTGCCAACTAATGGTGAAAGTGAGTGGAGCAGGACACCAAAATCTATTTTCTCTCCTCTGGTGAAGTCAGTCATGCTGACAAGAAAACTGATGCTCTGCCCCAGGTCCATACAGAAGAGCCAAGGTTCTACTCAAGAAGCTTAATTTTTTTCTGCACTAACTGGAGAAGGGCATGTTACTTAAGGCTACATTTAGCTCTGCTGAACTCCTGTCTTCTCCAGCTATATGGTGGATCTAGAGACAGACAGAATCCTGACTCAGCCACCTTGGTTTAGGTGCTGGATGCAGCAGTCCTGCAGCAGGACTGGGTCTGAAGAACAGTTCAGGTCCAAGAAACAGGACATAAAGGATGGATTAATTCAGTTTCATCTTGCTGCACATATTTCATGCATTTAGCAATGTAACCCAACTGAGATAGCAGTTACTAAAATGCATGTAATGCCTCAAAATTGAAGTCCAGTACCCAAATTATTTAGACACCAAAGTAAAATTCAATGTAAAATGGTTCAATGAGAGGTTAGAGTGTTCACTGCTTCCTTCTATTCTTCACACTCTTTCACAAGTGAAAAAGCAAACTCTTAAAAAACACCACTCCTCCTGCAGACTGCTATTTCAGCAGCAGCTGAAAAAGCTGGGAGTAATAGGTCAGCTACCAAGCACTTACGGAAAAATATTACAAAATGGTACAACTTGGGATTTATGTAAAAAACATTTCTGAAGGAAATGTTTATGTTTCCTGTGCTTGAAACTGCTGACAAGCAATAGAACTCAATATACAGATATACATATATATGAGCACAAACACATACATATATCTCTCTGTAAGTGTAAAAGGACAAAATTCATGGTTTGAAAGCTAGATCCAATAGCAACACATGGCTCATGTCAGGATAGGGCTGTGGCTTCTGTCCTGGGCTGGGGCTCTGGGGGCCAGTGGGGAGATGGGTCTTGGTGTTTAGGTCAAGTCATACATCCTGGCAGTGATGCTGCAGAACTGAGACACCTTTAACATGCTGCTTCTTGAGCTCACTCTAGGAAAATTCCTATACCTTCTATAGCTCTTCTGTTTCCTGAAATTATATATAAGATTTCATTGAAGGTTTTTCTGGCTTTACGTAATGTCTCTAGGCATTGTGAGATGGGAAAATATCAATGAATGGGATTACTCTCTATCACATGACCTGCGGACACTTGAAATGTTCTTTTGAATCCCCTTTTATTTGCACAGGTTGTAAGACTAAAGAGTCAGACACCATATCATTTTCCTCACACAGATCACCTTATTTCCTATTGTTAGAGAAACAAAACCACCACATACTGTGCCAAGTGACATTTCTTAAATGTGTAAGATACAGAAAAAACCCTATTCTTTTGTATTTTAGATTGATACTTTGACTTCTGTTGCATAATTCATTTCACTAAAGCACTTAAGTCTACTCCTTAATAAATATTCCCTTACCAGCTCTTCTAAAATCTGTACATAGGGACTAAAATTTGCTCTGAAGCTGACTGATTCTAAAGGACAAACAAGTGAGAGATTATTTTACTTTAGCAGCTTTCCTAACCACAAACTGCCTTTGCTCCACTAGCTGAATATATAATGACATCCTCTAATAACCACCATACTTCAGTATCTCTAGGCTTCTGGAATGGAATTTTTATGAAATCAGAGGCAAGAAAGAAAATTTGAAATGCAAGATTCCGGATACAAAAAATACGAGCTCAAGCCTTGCCCAATTTCTGCTTCCAGGATTTATTCTATTCTAAATCCAGTGCAAAAATTACAAATTTTAAAATGAAATAATTGTGAAAAATGTTGGATATACCTCCCATTACAGGGAGGCATGGGGGAAACTATGGGGCTTTTACATTCTCTCCAGTCTTGAACTTACTGTCTGTGGCTGTCAACTTTTATCCTGCTGTCTGAGAAACTGCAGAAATGGACCAAAGAGATAATTGCTGTCCAAATTAATCTTGGGGTTTTTTTCTAATCTCTAATGAAATCAATGTCTGTAGGACAGAAGGAGCACCACTGTACAGGGAGGCTTCCACATCAGTCTTGCCTGAAAGCAGACACTCCCCTAACATGTGCCCACACAGTATTTGCTTTTCACAAGAACTGCTATGATTAATGAGGACCCATTTCTTTGCTGTTTGTCAATGATTCACAGCGTAACTCTAAAGAAAAAACATTCTCCTTTATTTATCAATGCAAACATTTTATAGCCATGAGAAAGCCAGGTACCTAAATGTTTCCAAGCCACAAAAAAACCCCAACCTTGAAAACATGACAGGCTCCAAAGATCAAAATCTGGCTTTACCAAAGAAAAACAATGGTGTCTCATGTAGATCAAACGATGCAGCAGTGATGCTAACCAGCTGTCAGAGAGCAGCATGGCGCCATCTTCTCTGTCTTCTGCACTGAAGGAAATGGGCTTCAGTTGCGCTCTATCACTGGCCTCAGAACAAGGGGAACTGCTGTGATTTGGGGTAAGAGGGGGATAGGGTGCATTTTTCTTGACATTTCCCTTGAATGTATTTTTGTAACTGTATTTCTGCTAATTAATGTCACCTTGGAACTGTGCAGAGTTCTGCTTCCCCTCTAAGGTTGCAGAATGACAAAAAAGTCCCCACAGTCACACCTTGTACGATCAACTGTTTGGGCATGAACAGTACAAGGACACAGACTGACTAAATACACTCAAGCAACCAAAATAGCAATGCTAACCAGTAACAAGCAAACAAACATAAAACTCAGCTGGGGGACCACTTGACCTTGAAATATCTGAAAAGTCCTCAGAAAACTCTGAGCGCACTGTGATGGCAGTATGTGAAGAATGAGGATGAGCTTTCCTGTAAGAATAGACAGAAGAACGCCCACACCAAGGCAGAGCAACAGCTTATCTGCCTATATATCTCAAATCTGTAAGTGCCCAATGACAGTGAAGGAACATAGAAAGGAAGAGCTCAAGGGGAGCTTTCTCCTCATTACACAGTTCCAACCTCAGCAGCCCATGGCTGACGAATTCCAGAACAGCATTTGAGGGACCTTTCCATAATCTCTTCAGTTCACCTGTTTGTGATACAGAAAAATTACTAAACACATTAGATGAAGACTTTATCCAAGCTTACCTACTGCATCTGTTCTGCTCTAGCCTTTTTCTAAGTCATGCAAGAGTGAGAAATTGGAATAAGGTGAAGATAAAAATAAGGAGATGCTTTACATCTGCTTACTGACAAAAGGAATTTTCAAGCCAAAAGACCAAGATGGTATTAAGAATCAATGACTGTGGATAAATATCTGATGAAAAATTTGGATGCATCTGAGGACTCCCTTACTCTTTTATTTTCTCCTCTTAACATTTCTTTCTGTTTTTCCACCCACAAAGCCAATTTTATTGACTTTAAATTAAATATTAATTCAATTTTCAAGCTACACTGATCAAAGGCAAATGGTTTCTATGATAAGTAACAGTTAAATTCCTTAAGTAGACTATAATCTATAAATTTTCTTTTAAACATTGGCCCTGAACTAAACACCCAGACACACAAAAGATTCTAAGATCAACCAACATGCATACCATTGCACAGATATACCCACAATATATTGGCTGAAATTGCTTATTTCCCATGAAAGAAATAGAAAAAAGACAACTTAATCCCTGAGGTTTGTAAGCTTGAAAATCTCTGCCAGCATTATTAAATTAGTACATTATTTAATTAGTAACAGTAAGGGAGGATAAATTCTGCCTGCCTTTGGTCTAGAATACGTAAGATGCATTTCCTCCACAGAAAGAATAGATGGTCCAGAGTGTGGGGGGCTGTGCAGGGCATGAAAGATTTGGATCAGGCTTCCTGCTTTGTGATAGACCTTCTGCATGAACTTAAAGTAGCTGCAGTGTAACTCAGGTCCATGTTTGTACAACAGGGCTTCTCTGCTCAGTCAAATGACTGTAAATCTCAAATCACTCAATATTACAAGGCACTCAGTACTGAAACAATGACATTAAGGACTGATGAGATGATACATCTACTTGCCTGCATTTAATTTGTAAGCAAGGCTCATTAACTTTACTCCCCAAATACTATAAAGTGCTCATGCTTTCTTTAATAGCCGTGTTTTCACCCCAGAGGGTGGGCTTGCAACACTAAATCTTTACTAGGAGTGAGTCACGCAACAAAAAAGCTGGCAGTATAATATAATATTTCTCTCAAGCAAAGAATATACCCCTCTCTGGGGTACCTCAATTTCAGGCTAGTGTGGAGACATGGTGATGGTACCTAGCACAGCTGCAAAGCACCTCATTTTGCATAAAGCAACTTACCTCACTTCTATATGCATATGCCTAACATGCATACATGAGCTGTCAGTAAACATGAGGGAACAGCTGTCCCCTGCTTAGTTTAAAATTCTGTCCTACACAGTTGGAGAAAACACTGCTTTGCTTTCACAGAAGGAATAATCTCACTCACAAGTAGGTTAGTCATCAGACCTCCTCTTTCAGTAGATGGCTGTCACTACGCTGAAGGTCTGCTCAAAGGACTAAGACATGGAAAACTGTAGTATATTTGCATGAAACCATAAGGCAAATACCTCACCTTTTTGACCAAAAGTCCACTACCTTCTCTTCTGAACAAGTTACAGGAAATATTGAGCAAAGATATTTTAAGAACTGTGTAATATTGCCATGGCTTTCAGGTGCCAAATCACTAATATGCACTAAGATTTCAGCACATTTAGATACTTGGTGACTATTTCCATCTTACTCCGTGTCTTGTCCCTGGTCCTCTTTTTAAGCAATCAATTCTATCCTTAGAGTAGGGTACCTAGTGGCTTATATTGCCTATTCCATTTTTTTTGAACCCTTACCATAGGAAAGAATGTCAGTTCTGCAGCCCACATATGAGGTTACTTACACAGGATGTAAACAGAACACGTGTTATTCCAACCAAAATGCAGTTTGCTGCTGATAGGGGTTTCCTTCCTTTGACACGACAAGCCAGCCAAAGCACCTATACCCAGCTTAGTCCACAGAGCAGCTGGTCTCCAAAACGGGCTGTAGCCCAGCTGCCCCAGAAGAAAGTCCTCCTGCACAGCCATCAGCTTGCCCACAGCCTTTAGGTGGCAAGGCTCCATGCAACAACAGCTGCTGTGAGGCAGCTGAGCTCTCAACATCACCACGTTTCCCTTTATCAAAGGACTATAGTGGAGATCCACACAATTGTGTAAAAGAGCATTCCCTGCCACGCCTGCAATCACAGATTTTACATGGAAGGGAAAGGTTTCTTCTGTGCTTCAGCCACAAGTTGACTCTGTGTTTTATGTCTTAATTTTGATCTATTATCTCACTCCCATTTTTTTAGACTATTGTAAATTTCACTTAACAGCAACTTTGTTTCAAAACATGCCCTTAAACCCTGGAAATCTACCTTATCTGTGTCAACTCACCAAACAATGAATGAAAATGTATTTGACATAATTCTATAAATTCATCAGGGCTTTTCATCTACTGAAAAACATATCTTCCATTTCAGTTACACACTAGATCAATACAGTGTATCAACCAGACTCAATGAATGTTTGTTTTTCTGCTATGAACACTTCAGATTAACTTACATGATCATCCCACTGTAGGGGAGGTTTCACTTTTAGAGAAGCTTTAAAACAATGTAACATTAAAAAATAAATGTTTTAGCAAAAATCATCAAAACATTGTGAGATTCTTCTGTATAGTCCTCAAGAAGACAGGAAGATAACAATGTGGGGTTTTACTTGACTACTTGCTAGTTGAGTCCTTCATGCATGAAAGATGGAAAAGAAAATGGCAAAGTGAAATCTAGCTATAAAAACCCATTCCTCTTTTGAGTTTTACTCATATACCTCTGTGCACACTCAGTGTAATTTCTGTGACCCTAAGAGCTATTTGCTAGGTGCAGTGGAGGGAGAAAATCAGGTTGAGGGATGGCTAGCGTGTGTAATGTCATGGCTAAGTTGTCCTGCCTTAGGGATTCCCTGGCTAGCACATACCTTTGATGCATAATTCTTGAGTTCAGCCTGGTTCCCAAGTTCAGCCTTGTTCCCAAGGGATAAGACTCCTTTTAAAATAACTGGAAAATGGGGAAAGGTTCAGAGCTTTTGAAAATATTCTTCTTATCTTCCCTTGTAAAAAGGGAGGGGGAATAAGCATCGAACAGGTTTGCAGTTGTGCCTTCTGCTTGCAGTGCCTGACACAAGCTCTCCAGCAGCTTGCACTTCGACTTTCAGCTTGACTTCATAAGCAGAAGACATCTGTGCCTGCACAGTGCCCTTTGCAGCTGCACTATCTCTCTCCAGAGAAACCCTGGGGAAGGAAGCTTCCATAAGATTGGCAGCAGTAAAACCCTGCTAGCAACTGTGCTCTGTTAACCATTTCTCTGCCATACACCCATGCTTAGGTAAGGCTCGGGTTAGGATTTTAAATCAAGTTAGAGAGGAAACGGATTATGCTGGAGCTACAAATACTGTTAAAGGGGCATTAATGTGAATGTAGTACTGCAAACACATAAGAGACACACTATCAGGGATTCAGTTCAATGACTGATTATTTCCAAGATCAGGCTTATACTTTCAATTTCATACCACTCTGAACAAAAATCTTCAAATAATGGAAGAAATCAGCCTGAGAGATAAGGACATCTCTGAGACAGTCATATTAGCTCTCTTCAAAGGGAATTAGTTTGCTTTCAGAAAAGAAAAGAGAAGTACTTCAGAAGAGTTTATGTTCCATATAGGCATTACTAACACCAGTGACACAATATTGTATTAAGACTTATCACTCTATTCTATCACTCCTGGTGTTAACAAGTACTAAGAATGCTTCCTGAAGAGCTCTATTCTCTCTATGATACAGCCATCAAGCAGATTACTCTTCAGTCCAAGATCCCTCATCTCTGTTAGCTACTCTTGTTGAAAAACTCTGTCTTCAACATAATTTTTCATCCAAAACTACACCAGTATTTAGCTACTACCAGTATGTAACAAATTGCATTAATTCTTCGGGAATTCAACAGACTGAAGAAGTTCATGAAAAGCTGAGGGGAATTATTCACCACATGAGTGTTATTACAGTAGTTACAGCATTTCTATATGTAGTTTAGAATGAAACCCGTGCACACTAACCTCACCATCACGAAGCAGATCATACCAAGCTAAAATTCAGATTACAGTAAACTACTATCAGGTTCACTGAACCTTTTGACCTAAGAGTCAAAGCTGGTTAGCAAAAATACTTATAAAATACATTATTTATAAGAGGCTGTATAAATCAACGTACAAACGTTTTTTCACTTTGTTTTACTACTTTGAAAAATCCACTTTTTAAGTGAACTTAAAAAAAATTTTTAAGACTCTGAGAAACTGTTACTTAGCATTCAGTTCACAGGTTTTAGCTTGTATACCTTCTAAACTAATTGGTCAGCTCTATTGAGCTTTTCTTTTTTCACTTATTCACCTTTGACAGGATAAACATTAGAATGCTGGAGATTTCTTACTCTATTTCTTTTAAAAAATAACTGGGAATTTTCTCAGAGTATAATGTCTTTTGCAATAAACTTAGGTCTAGCATGAAACCACATCATACTTATGTCTTCAGCTCCAAGCCTTCACATATGATTTATTAAGGTCACAAAACACCAACCTAGATTTCTAATCCTGTTGGAGAAACATTCTCTTTTTTCCCAATACTCACGCTGCTCATCAAGGTGATCTACAGGACCTTCAACCCCATTGCTTACCTCCTGAGGAATTAGCTCTCTAATTGACCTGGTGCAACTCTCAACTTTGCTGAACACCAAGAAACACATCAAATTGCACCGCACAGACTACAACTAGGTACCAGACTGTAAAATCATAGAATCATAGAATGCTTTGGGTTGGAAGGGACCTTAAAGATATCTAGTTTCAACCCACCTGCCATGGGCAGGGACACCTCCCACTATGACATAGAAAATCTTGAATCATAGGATGAAAAAAAGCCCCTGCTAATCAAATGCAGATCATGGGCCAAAGGAAAGGCATGAGAAACTAACTCTACTCAATGTGAAGTTCTTCTGTGCTTTACCCTAACAAGACATACTTGCACACACACATACATAGAACACAGACCAAGATAATTTTAGAACAGCTTTTTCTAATGGCATTTAACTCCACAAAAGAATTTCTATCGCAATTTTTTTAAAAGACAAATATATGAAAATATAAAGCCTTTCTGAAAAATAATAGAAATGTAAATGAGCTCAAAATTATTCTCTGAACAAGCCTGTAACACTTCTAGAGGATCTTTTACAGCCTGCAAAAGAATTACCTCAACTATTTTATTTTAACAGTATACACTGTTCTGCAGAAAAACCTTCCCCAAAGCCAAACACAATGGTCAACATTTCAGTCAAGCCAAACAGACAGACCACCCAAGGAGCCTTCACTGAGCAATCCAAAAGCAGATTACAGTGTTTGGGCAAGAAACTGTGTGAACATGAGTTTGGAAACAAATCTTGATGCCATTATTTTCTGTCAGAGAACCCTCATTGACTGAAGAAGCTCAAAAAATGACACCATCTCAGGAGCTCACCAAAAATGCCTTCACTGTGGGGAACTTTGCAAGTTGCCAGTGACACCCATAGCTGTCACTTCAACCTGGCTATCCCTAGATTGTGCCATACCTGAGCTATTTAAAGCAAAATATACCCCTTACAGCTGCATAAGGAGGAACCCAATGAAAGATAACACATCGAACCCTGGAAAACAAGCACACCTCAGAGTTCTGCAGTGATGCTGATTACTGCCTTGAAGGAAAAAAAGATTTCCCTTGAAGAGCTGTTTTGTGAAGAACTCTACTCCTATTGGGCTTTCATTTAACTTGCCTTCCAGACATTAGAACAGAAAAGGCTAGATAATCCTAGAAGTGTTTTTTTCAGTCCAGTTTTTAGGTAGGAGCTTAAAGGACCTTTTCCCACAAGTAGGAGGTATAAAAGGTTCTTGTGTGAGGAATGAAACTGGAATTCAGAGACCTATTCAAGCTTGGGAGCTCACCTTCTCATTCAGACAAAAAATTCAGATTCATATCCTGTGTTCTTGCTCCTGCTTTTACCTATATTTTGAAAGGAATCCTATATGAAAGCTTGTAACAAGGAGCTACAAGGTGACTTGAGAATTCAGCAAATATGATTCAGGCAGTTTCCAGGTGATTAAATACTGAGAGAAAACCATTTCTCTGATTGCTTTCACCGTGTTTTTTCCTTGTGCAGTATTATGAGTTAAAAAAAGGGCTCACCTCTCAGTATTAGTTATACTAACATATAGAATATACATGTCTAACTGCTCCAACAATGCTGAATACACTATTTGGAAATAAGGGCTTGCTTGCTATTAGGTAGATTTAATGGTTACACTGTCTAAGGATTCTTTTCAAGGAAAACTTGCCCTGTTTCACTGTTGCTCACAAACACTGGAAGACATGTCTCAAGAATGGTACATGGAGTACAGGTATTTGCTACCTCATAATGCCATAACTGAGGCAACTGAGACTGAGGATCCTGTACACTCAACCAAACAACTTCAAACATAAAGCTGTCATCCCAACCAGTGCAAACCAAATACACTTAAATAGAAATACACTTACTAATCTCACCTGAAAACCTGGCCTTACTGAATGCCTCCCCACAGAGAGAGCTACCAAAGCATTTAAGGAGCAGATTGTGGTGGCTTCATTAACAAAATAATTTTAAAAAAATACTCTACTGTATTTTTGATCCCAAAGTCACTTTAAAACAGCTGTGTCAGTGTCATGTGCTCATTTTTAATACTCCCTCAAAAGACCTGGAGTTCAGTGCTGTGTGTCAAATATTCCCATTTTTTATAAGACAAAAAAATTAATGAGTTTGCCATATGTCATGATAAATACCACAGGGTTGGTTGGTTGTTTTTTTGGGTTTTTTTTTCTGAAATAAGGAGAGTGCAGAAATCTCTTTTGCTTCCTGGTCTCTTGGGAGTAGTGTTTTTGCTCTGATAAATCTTGTAAGAAATCAGAGACTCACAACAGAAAGGCCAGTTTGCAGATTATCATATAGGTTTGTTTTGTCCTCAGCTTTACAAAGGCAGAATAGAGCCTGTTCAACCAGACAGTACAACTCTTTCTTTGCTTCCAACATATTTGGTCTGGAGAATCCTTCAAATAACATCATTTTCACATCCTTTAATTTATCAGTATTATTGGCAATAGTACTACTAGTATATCGCCCTCATATCATACTGGTTTCCAAATATCCACGAGAAGACAATGCACTGGCAGCTGCTTATGAAAACAATGAACGGAAACACAACATTTTTAGGACATATGATCTGCCTCTGGGAGAAGGGAAAGGCACAACACCCTGGTCTGTCCACTCAGGCATGAATACAGCTTAAATGACATCTCACAGCTGAAAATCCAGCTTGTGAAATGCCTCTGACATTACTGAGAGGCATGTCGTAATGCACAAAACATTACCATCCTAACCAGAAATACCACATTACAGATTTTTAAAGCTATATGCAATTGATGCTGGTCTAGACTCAATTTATGGTAACAGCTATAAAAAAAAGAATATGTTCTGAGTTAAAAAAAAAACAAAACAAAACAACAGTTGTAGAGTAAAATTGGTTTCCTAACTTAGGAAGTGGGAAAGTGGAAGCCATTATGACAGATTGTACCTACTGGCAATTCACTATCTCCTATATTCTATCTCCTACATTGTAAATCCTAGCACATTTCTCCATGCAAGAGCTACATGCAAGTGTGATTCTGTCAATGGTGTCAAGTGCAGACACACTCTGGTTGTGATGCTAAATTTTATTTTGCAAAAATTTACCAGTTATATCTCAGCTATAAATACTGAGAATGGATTTTTCTGGTTTTGGAAATGTGTTATCTGAATATAACTTGCATATTTTCCCCTAGATCTGTTTCCAGTATTTAAGCATCTGATTTACTGAGAATTAAGCCTCAATAATAAACAGGCCAGTTCAAAGGAAATTTAGGTTATTTTATTTCAATAGTAGTTTTTGGTAAGTTTGTTTAATAAGTTTAGAGCAAGACCTTTCATCTCATCAAAGGTAAGATCTCAAGGCTGGAGGGAATCAGTATGGAACTGAGGTATTAAACACCTCTAAAGCAAGACAGATCAGATGGTAGCTCTATTCTCATCATACTCAGAATAGCCAAAAATGCTGAGTCATGAGTTACATGATACTTTTTATAAGAAGGTAAATAATCTTTTAATGATCTACTCAGCAGTGAGCAAACATGGGCTCTTAAAACAAAATCAATTAACTACCAACAGTCTACCGTGTTTCTTGATATAATATCTATTGAAAAAACAATATAATCACTTATCTTTGAAGACATTAAAACACTTTAATTATTAAATATGAATGAATAGGATCAAATATTATCTCTTTGTCTTACAGTCGCATTGACTGACTTTATCATTTGGCACAAAAAATAAATTCACCTTAAAAGCAAAGAGTGGTAATAAGTGTCCTGGTCAGAAATGATGGTGAGATGAAGAAAAATAAGAAAAATAATTATTACCAGTGACCATCCTCTGATCTTTACCATGACATAGTTTCAGCAGCCATTTTTCTTTAAAGTATTGGGAGTGATAATGCAAACTATAACATTTCTGACAGTATATTTAGATAAAGACACATATCAGGACTAACCCAAAAAATAAGTTGAAAACAGAGGTCAAAGACAAGTTCAACCCACACATTTACTAGAAAACTCCACTTATATTCAATGACTGTTTTCATGATCTGAGATATACAGTACACAAAACAGAAATTTGAGAGTATTAAAATAGAAAAAAACCATCCCTTGTACTCTTAAAAAGAGACTGTCACAGTTCTTCGTCATCTTCATCCTTGCTTATAGTTAGATGGGAAAGCACAAAGAATTTAAGCTTCTGTAGAGAGCAATGTTACCAAAACAAGGATAACAAAGAACATGTAAACCTAAACTGAGAAGATGTCGTAAAAAAAAGTGTTTTGTTTATATAACATAACAATGAATTTAAACATAAGAAAAAGTACTTCTTTCACATGGCTTCAATATTCTTGATGCAAACATTCAGTTTTTGACAGAATATTTTCTGCCATCTGATAGCTCTTCTCTGCAATACAACCAACAAAATGAAAGCTTTCCTGAAGTCCTCTGAGTATATGTCATATGACCTCTAATTCAAAAAGAATCATTTTATCATTAATTAGGGTTTACCCCAGAACAAACAGTGTGGGACAATCTAAGACGCAACTTAGAAGGACTTGCAGAGGAACACTGAAATGTCTTACATGATTCTCACCTCTGATCTGCAGTCATGCATAATGACTGCTAACTTGCTTTCATCCCAAGACCACTCTTAAGCTGTTCTACAGAGTCAAAATAGGCACAAGAATCAGTGTGAATCATACATGAAACAGACTTGGGGAAATAAAAATCCAGTGCCTAACATATAATAGACATGCCTTCTCTTGGCAAGCTACTGCAGTAAGCCTAGCTATAATGTACTTGGTAGCTAAATAAGTACTAGTGTTCCGAATCTCCTCTTTCTTAGCTTGGTGTTTTGTTGTTGGGATTTTTTTGGAAATAGTTTTTTTCACTTAGGGGATTAGTTACTGAATGCAGCACACAAACTTCTCACGATTTCCTGTCAGGCTTGAGATAATTATACCTCCTAGAATCCACAATCCACTAGTTAGCAGATAAATTAGCGTGCTTTTCACAAAGGAGGAATACTCATGATGCAATCAGTAATGCAAAGCAAAAAATACCACAACAACAAACCAAAGAAAAAAGAAATAAAAAAAAATAAAACAAGAATAAATGAGCCATGTACTCAAATACAAATTACAGAGAAAACTTCCATCCCCATCAGGTTTCACAAAATTCTAAAGAAGCCAAACGTATTTATACTACTCTTTAATAATTTTCACACTAAGACCTGTAGAATCAATCCCAAGAAATTACTCTCTATTCCTATCCAAAGGGCCAGTATGTGCATCAAAATACAAAATGCAAAATCAGAGTGATACTTATTGATCATGTTACTGCAAGTTACTTGACCTCTAACATTCCTTTCTTACTAGCTAATCATAGTTCCAATTTCTTATCACAGACATATCTCTCTCCCCCTTGTTTATTTTCACAGAACCTGTAAAATGGCTGCTGTTCATACAGTGTCACCTCATTGTGTCTCACCTTGCTGTAAGTGAAGTTAATGGCATGCCATCAACCTTGAAAGGAGTGGCATTTGTTCTGAGATACTTAATCCAAAGCAGGATTCCCCTTTAATTTGGTTAGCTTTGGATCAGACCTAGAAGGGATATCAGCAGAAACAAGTGGTGAGAAAGACACACCAAAACCACACCTGAGTGTTTGTCTCACATTCTGAATCGTTAACATGAGAAAGATTCAAGAGCAAGCTGTTCCTGTCAACTGCTTGGGTACTGAACAGGCATCTGCAGGAGAGTTATCCATATTGACACAATTTCACCTCCATAGAATCTGGAAAAGGAACAAATATCTAAATCAATTACTTTACAGTGTATTTCTTCCTTTGGTTCCAAACTTTCTGCTCTAGAAGTGCTATTTTCCCAACATTCAGATAAAACCTTGCCACAGAGCCAAACACAGCCTGTGATTGCTCCAGACTGCTGGGAAGTACATCCAACCAATTCCGGTGTATCTTGTAGTACACGCAGCTCTGCTCGTTTGCTTCTGTTTCCCCAGGTCTGAATATGCTGTGACAGACTTTGCTCTTCTTTATGTCATTCTGCCAAGTTTCTACAGCCATTTTTGAGATCCTATGGGTGTAGCTGACTACAGTTTTGGCTTGTACATGTATTTGCAGACTGAGGGTCACTAGAAAGAGAAACTGAGTGCATGGTGACTTCCATCTGCTAGAATCACAGAAATCACATCAACTCACACTAATTTAGGCAGAAAGAAACTGAAATTATGCAAACCATTGGAATATGCATGCAAGTGCAATGTGACACTCCCTGTAGCAAGAAAGCCTAGAACTACAACATTCAATCAAAGCATGGAAATAAAAAAGATAAGAAATACATATTTAGACACCTTGAAAAATGAAAGAAACGGCTACTCTTATTTGAAAAACCAAGAGAAATGTGACCAGAGTGGCAAAAGGGAGATTTTCTTAAAAGCTTGTAGTTGGGCAAAACCTTTTCTAACAAATCTAAGGCAGGGCACTGTAATCCATGAAATTAATTCATACACTGGTGAGCACATCCTAAACTTTTGCATTTATCCACCAAGCAAAAGAATGATGCTAAACAGAGTCATAGACAAAGAACCTAAAAATCAGTATTTCAGTTATGCCCTACTCACCCATTCCACGTTAATCTTATGATTACTATCTAGTCTTAGGAAAACAATAAGTATGTGTCTCCAGCCTTAATGGTAATAGCCTTCTTTTGTATTTTAATAAAGAATAGCCTGTCCCAGCTGGGTGATTCCAGGAGGAGGATCTCCTCCTACTGTGTCTGGGAGGAGAAAAGGTCTGTTTCAGAACGTATCAGTGATGTTCAAGCTGTGCAGGATTGACAAGCCAGTCCCTGACTCCTGCAGGTTGTGTAGCAGCTGAGTCACAGAAGTGCTGTTGAGGTCAATAGATGTTAGCTTGTATCAGGGGACCATGGTGTCTAATGCAGCCTCCCTGAGCCCTTTATGGCACAACTTATGCCCATCTGCTTCCCCTCTGATCCTTCTCCTGGAGAGGAACATATGGACTAGAACATGTATCTTGGAAGCAGAAAATGCATTAATATATTTTTCTAAAATGATCTTAATACTTCTTTCTCCTACAAGCTTTTACTCATTATGAACCTTGTATTCTGGCACAATAAATGACTTTTTTACAAAAGTTCTTGCTTAAATAGTCAGACAGCCCACAATGAAAAATTGAAAAAAAAAAAAAAGAAGCATTGCACCTCAACAGTAAGAAGTTGCTACTGCAAATAAAATCTTTGCCAGGATTCTATTTTTTGCCCATTGCACCATCACAGTTTAGTACTTACCTTAGTCCAACAGGATTACACCCAATAAAAAATCAACAACAGAAGAAAATAAATCCACAGTTATGCTTAACATGAAATTCTAATCTCCAAATATTTTTGCTCTGAATGGTTCAAACGAGAAAAGCTACACGATTTTCCTCACATTAAATAGAGGCTAATGTGCCAAATAGAACAATGAAGTTCCTCAAGATACTAACATATGTATGTGAGGCTCAGCTTTTCTCAAATGGGTAAACTATTCCATGTATCTGAGACTTTTGCAGCTTGCCTGTCTAGAATAAGGCTTCATCTGAAGGTTTCTCATTTCAGACTGAATATATACAATTTTTACATATATTTACATGTGGTTTTGTATAGTATAGTTGTTTATATATACATATGTATATTTGAATGTGTATATACATGGCCTTTAGTATTTTAATACTTAAGATGTTTATACAAAAAAGTCTTAATTCTTGATCACAAAGATGTGGTATAAGAAAAAATACATTGTAATCTTTGTCCAGTGTAAACCTATACCATGTTACTCTTTGATGATCTGTCCTGTACATCTTATGAGACACTGATATTACACTTATGCAATGCTTGCAGTAGGACAAGTAGCTATACTGAAATGTATGTTTCTCATAACCAAATGTTTTTATAACAGAAAAGTAGGCAGTGTCCTCCATCTTTACTTTCATTGAGCCCATTAGCAATCACACAGATGTTTCTGGTTATATACAACAAAATGAGTGTAGGAGTTGCCTAAAATCATCTGAAGTCAACAGGAGTCCTTCTGCTGAATTCAGAGGGTTTTAGGACACATTTGGGTGTACTGGCTTAATGATATCCAGATTTTTAGATTCTTCTTCTCTGTAAGTATTGTTGTGAAAATGACGAGTCATGCATGTCACAGACATGTGGTCATGAAACCATTTTCTACTGTCTTTGAATTAAGCAGACTATTTATCCTACCTTTGCTGCCACAGATGAGTTGGGTTTCTCCAGCAAGTCCCAGAGCTTCTTCCTTTTATCTGGGCAGCAGGTGTTATCAAACTCTTCCCCTTCTCTTTCACGTAATGTTTCTGCCTCTCTCCTCAGCTCCTCATTCATCTGCTCTTTCTTTTGATGATATCTTGCCTGGCAGCAAGATTCTAAATATATCTCATCAATCCCCCAGTAATCAAGCTCCTGGCCAAAAGAAAGAGCACACATTTCTTCCATCATATGTAGTTTCCCTGTCCTGTAGAAATTCAAAATGGAAGTGAAAGCCCCTGGGTGTCGATCAAAAAAATACTCATTTTCATTTAGATTATAGTCATCGCATACTTCTAGCAGAGATTCGTGAGTATTGCAGTCTCTGAGCTTTCCTAATCGTGTCCTTGGAAGTCTGTCCAAAGTCCTCCACAGCACTTCATGGTTGAGTCCACCAACATTTATTTTAACTCTCCGTGAGCAGGCTTTGCTCCTAATGATCTCTACTGGTTCTGGTGGCAGAGAAAGGGTAGACCTTGAAGACTTTTTGTTGATCCCTGGTGGAGCCTTCTCAGCCATTCTGAAAAGGTTGCAGTTGTAATACCAGAGTCTTCAGCAGAATAAGCTTGGAGACTTGGAGAATAAGCTTGGGTAGAGACCTCTTCAGATAGACAGCTCCATTGCTGAAGCTAAAAAAGACAAAAAATTAGAATATTGCAATATAAAAAAATTCTCCAATCTTTCTCTGTCTCTCTTTCATATGTAGATGAAAATTTAATGATGGTAATTTGCTCTCCCTACAGTGAGACTCTTTTGTGGTAGTATACAGAACCACAGGAACAACTGGAACACCTAAGAGCACTATGTTTAAGCAAAGGAAAAAATTCTCTGGAATTTCTGCATTCACAAAAGTTAATTGAGACAGATTGTACAGAGAACTCAGGGTTTTGTTTTTTGTTGTTTTTTCTGTTTTGTTTATTTTTTAAAATCAGTTTCTGATGTAGCTATATTAGCTTAGTCTGATTACTTGCCAATTAACATGTGAGGTATGCTAATGGAAAGATTGTAGAGATACCCATAAGGAGGAAGTGAAATGGGGGTTAGCTTCCCCTTTTATTGAATAATTCAGATTTGGGTGATATTTTCTGAAACTGAATGACAGCTGGAGAGCCTATAAAAAAATCTCCTGTGAAACCAAACTGCTTCCCACCCCCCTCCCACCCCCCCCCCCGCCCTACTNTAAAGAGAATGATCTGATTATAATACCAATAAACATATTGCATGTTATCATACTCCCATTAAAGAGTGATGAGAATAGTGAGAAGGAATAGTGATAAGTTTACAAATACCCACCCCCCTCCCAACCCAAATCCTGATTTACTGTATTTTTTCATGGCCAAATATTACTCACCAAACAATTCAACTGCCATTCTCACAAATGAAATTTGCTAGCAACAGACACTCCCATTTCCTTTACCAACAGGTCAAAATAATCTTCTGTAGCCAACTGAACAGTAATACATGTTATAAAGGCAAGGACTGTGCATACCATCCCCTGGCTTCTCAGAAAGGTTCTGTTCCATTCCACTTGTTCACCTATCAAGCTCTCACAGGGACATGATTGCACAACAGCTATCAGCAGTCTCAGTTATAACAACCCACAAGCGCATCTTCACTCACTATGCCTGGTGCTTCAGTGAACTCTGAAGTGCAGTTTGTCACCAAATTCGTAGTATCAGTACTAAACAGGATGGAAGGAAACCCACTCACTACCTCTACTATGGTCAGTTATCTGAAACAGTGCTTAAATAATTACCTAGCAATGGTGGCACAGCCCAAAGGGAAGAATGTTAAGAATGCTTAGATTAGTTTCTCTCTCAAAGAAGGAAATCCTTCATTAGTAATTTCCATGAACAGACATCTCCTCCTCCCATTCTCTGCAAATCAACAATTCAGTAGTCCATTTTTTTTGGGTTTTTTTTTAAGTGAAATAACTCCAGCTTTAAGAAGCACTGGATATAACCAGGAATTTGATCCTCTTTGCAGAGCAAGCACGAAATCTGTGATGTGAAGGATGGTTACCTATAAATAAATCAGAGGTAAACACCAGAGGGGGAGAAGAGCTATTTGTACTAAAGGGCCATGGTGGCACAAGAACAAATGGATAAAAATTCACTATGAAAAAACCTGTAAATTTGAAAGGCAATGAGAAGGTCAAAAAGACCAGAGCTTTAATAAAGTGCTGAGCATCTAGAATAATACTTTACTAAAAGCACCAGGAAAAACAAAGAATTATTTCAGCATGTCATCTGATAGTCTTATGACAGTGTTATTATCTTGCTAGTATTTAAGCTAAACTTTAGATGTTTCTCCACCAACACATAAAGTAATAATAGGGCACAGACATGTATAACACAGGTATTAGACTTCCTCATCCAAAGACATCAAGGGAAAAAAAAGTACACTTCAGAGTACATTTACAGATTTTTTTTTTGGTTGAGTGCATAACTCTCTGTCTTGTTAACTCTCATGATGGCAACAACCCAAAACACCACCTTGTTAGCAGCATTTCTGTCCAGCTGAACCTACTTCAAAAACACAAGGGCCAAAATATTCTCCAGCACTGAGCTATCTGCCAGTGCAATCCAGAGTAGCTCTGCAGCTCTTTACATAAGGCTTTAAGCCTGTAACATTTACCTCAATTCATGAAAATATAATCTGGTAGCCCTACAAAAATGAATGTCAAGTCATAATCAAACATTGTTTTCTTCTTCACCTGATTCTTTCTCCCTCTTCATTGTCAGAGATGATAATGGGGATGATAAGGGAACTTCCAAGAAGGGGGAAACTCAGGTTTTTGCAAGGTGTCCTCACTCAAGTATCTCGTAGCATTCTTTGAATAATTTATCAGTTTTCTGACATAGAGACAATCACACAAGCACTAAGCAGTTATGAGAGGCGATCTCTCCACTGAGGAAATAATTACAACCCTTTTAAAAAATTCTTTTGGACTTTAATGCATGATGATGTTTCTCCTTTAAAGAATATCTTACATAACAAAACAGAAGAATTTTATAAACTCCTAAAAAGGTTCTGTCATTCTCCATGAAATCAGTCAATTGTTTTCAGACAATTTCTACCAAGGTTTGATAGTTTAACTCACTGTTGAAACCGCGGGGATTTCTTTTTTTAAAAAAAAATTATGTTTTCCCTGTTATTAGAAGTGTCTAGTAAAATACAGCAGAAATCAAGCATTAATTTCACTAATCTTAGATTAACCATACCTTCAGTTGCTTTTCTGATTACAGAAGCTAAAGCTACGCAAGGCTATGCATTGTTTAAGCTTTTATGCACTGCAGTTACCAGACAGATTTGTAAAACAATGCAAAATTATATGTCACCAAGGCTGGTCTAAAGCTGATAAAACATTTTCTGATGTGTCAGTGTAGTTATTGGTTGCTTCTTCCTACTTGAGGAAACAAGGCTTTCTAAGGAGCTTTAAAAATTATGGTTGACTGTGGTCATGCTTAAGTTATCAGTGAAACACCATTAAGTTTAGTCTGTAGAAGACAGGATCCAAGGTGTGTACCAAGGGATGAACCACCATTCATAACATCACAAATAAAAAAGCATTTAACTAAATGAAGAATCTTGAAATGTGAGGGACATTTTTACCTCGTAACAGAGCTCCTTCCATTGAAAAGTATAAAAGCAGTGGACAATGTAACTCAACAAAAGACTGTTAGCTTCCTTCCTAAGTTCTTTTTTTCACACATTACTTTGTTCTTTGATGGCAAAATTTAAAAATTCCATCTTGTTCAACCTCAAGTCTGGATTACAGAGCCTGTATTTGACTGTGCTTTTAACAAAAACATAATCAATACCTTCTGCTTTAACTAAATAACATTTTAAATTTTAAATCCACATTATAAATTTCACACCAGTTCTTGCATTATAATGAAATTATGGAACCATGGATTATGATTATAGAATAGCATTATCTTTACCATTCATAGAATAACCTTTCTGGGTTTTGGCTGCAGCAACTAACTCTTCAGATACTGAAATTTTTTTCCTTGATGAGGCTTAAAATATTTTTTAAATTTAGTTTACTGTGTTATCCTTGTGGCTGTGTGCAACTCCATCAGGCACTTTTTTCAGCCAGGGGCTAGTGAGAAATTTGACTATCCCTCAGCAGTTAGCTCATGCTAGACAGCTTCTCACCAGCACTGCTTAGCAATCTGTAGAGAAAGACACGAATTCTAGCCACAGATGCATAATAAGAACAACTCCAGATAAAAGTGATTTTTTTTCTCATAATAATAGAATAGCTTTATAGGAAAATACCCATAATATTGAGTAAAATTCATCCAAACCAAAGCAAATTCTTTGCATTTAAAAAAGGTAAAACTTGCAAGGATGATTGCTGCTCAAAAAGCTAGGGAAAGGCAGGACAGAGGTTGTGTCATATAGATTCCAATGGTGTGATGTGCCCCAATCAATGCCATCTGCTTTAAGTGATCATCTTTATCATTCACTTTGGCCTCTGAGGTTATTTAGCATGTCATACTGCAAGCAAGCACTACATGCAAAGTGATGAATTTCTCTCTGGGAACTCTCACTATCCTAATCAAATGCTTCCAGATTATACCAGAATCTCCCTTTTCAACACCACCAGAAGGTCATTACCATCATTGTTATATAAGGGAAAAACTAAGATCAAGGTCATAGATGTCTGTGATATCCAATAATTTTGGCAGCTCAAATAGCTGTGTTTTTCATAGTCCTAAGCATTTTCATCACACTTGATGGGCATGCTCATGTGAGCAGATTAAACCCTCAGGCAGAAGAACTAAGTTGCCTGTGCTGTCACTTCACCAGAGCATTGCTTGGCACACATAGAATTCTCCCAAATAATTCACAGAGATGGCTGGAGCATCAGTGTGTTTCAAGGTCTGCTCCTGATAAGTGGTTTCTCCACAGCCATCTGCTTTGGAGCCTAGGTGAGTTTAATGGCATGCACAGAGGTCATTGTGCCAGCTGGCCCCAACCCTGCATGTGCAAGACCTCCCATATCCAAACTACTTTTGCATGCCACAGTCATAAATCTCCCTCCCAATCTCTGCCACGTAATTTGCACCAAGGAAGGGGGAGATGCTGCACTACTTAGACACCCTTCACTGTTGGAGCATGCCCTCTCTGGGCACTAAAAGCACCAGGAGAAACAAAACGTACATGGTACATACAAAAGGCATCCAGGAAAGGGGAGCAAACCTGCTTTTTTCTTACTTTCAAGAGACATCCTTTCCTCCATCTTAGTATCTTCAAGCATTTTTGTCAAAAATTGACAAGTTCTTTACAAGGGAAGTTTGTATTAATTCATTCTCTTGCTTTGGAAACAAATGGAAGAAGTTTTCAGAATTTGTTGAAATGCTGTCCTTGACATTTTTAAATGCAATCTAGATTTCTGGTTCTGAATGTAATGATGATCATTGTTTTTAAACATTAGGAAAGGGCTAGATCTAAATGAGATACTATGAAATACAGTAAGTTAGTCAAGAAAACAGAGCGATGTAGTGATGACAGACTAACACATTTCTACCAAGTACAGTTTTATTTGTCAGCTTATTTGATTGTACAATTGTCTTTTTCCAACATCTGTTTTGCTGTAATAGCTCTGCTACCACATCAAACCTATAGAATGCTTGGGTTTTCGGTTTCAACATATGAAGACATGAAGTTTTTTTTATTAACAGCATTTCCCCTTATTTCCAGAGTTCTTTTTTTTTAAATGGCTGAGAAGAAAAACACTCTGCTCACATGAGGTGCTATGATTTCCATTTCCCACCTTTAAAGAAGTCATACCTCATAATACAGTTAAGGATGGGCAAGCTGGAGGCAGGAAGTGTCAGGAAACATGTCAAAGTGTTCCTGACCATCATTTATATGTCTCAGATTCATACTCATATGTATGAACATGTGCATGCACACACATAGGAGAGAGGTTGCTGACCTTTGATTGTCCAAGTTACCTGTGAAAGCTGTGTCTGCACCTGGGCTCAAGTCCTCGGGCCCAAGGGGCTGAAACCACTTGAAACCACATGGCCTGAAGGGGCAAAGATAGAGCCCAAACCCCATTCCCCTGTCACAGCTTCCCTGCAGACAGTGACTGTCCCACATCAGACCCCATAAACATGGCCAGAGTCTTCACTGATGGATGGGGACCCTGGGAGAGCTGGGTCCTTCCATGAGCTAAGGCAAAATTGGAGCTGTAGTCTTCAGATCATTGCTTATAGCTACAGGTGGGTTTGGCTACAGAATCATAGAATAGTTTGGGTTGGAAGGGACCATGACGATCATCTAGTTCCAACCCACCTGCCATAGGCAGGGACACCTCCCACTAGATCAGGTTGCTCAGTGCCTTGTCCAGCCTGGCCTTAAACATTTCCAGAGAGGGG
>VZTY01011754.1:200281-235727 GCA_013400935.1 Turnix velox | reverse complement strand
CCCCTCTGAGCCTTCTCTTCTCCAGGCTGAACAACCCAAATCTAAGTATGGAGAGTTAGGTTTTGCTTTAACAGTAAATCCTACAAAACCAGCTTGTGGGATGTAACTATGGCCAACCTGTTATAAACCAATGATTATTTCACAACAGACCTCAGAGATTATTTATTTCTAGTATGTGAAAAATTCTGTGTTGACTGCACAAAGTATCAGAGACCAGCAGGAAACACTCACAAGGATGGGGCCTTTTATAGAGGGAACTTTCGAAATCAGTCCGTCTGCTAACTCATTGTTTGCACCATCTTCTGCTCAGAAGTGGCTTTTAGATGGATGAGCTGAATCTGGATTTGACTGGGGAGCAACAGACTCTTTATATATTCCCTAAGAGCATGCAATAAGAAAAGCCAGACAGAAATAGGTAAGGATACAGAATATAGATAAAGAGGGAGAGTACAGCCGATAAAGCATTTGTAAAGTCTTTCAGTCACAGAAGCTTGGCAGCTTTGGCCAATCTGAGTTTTCTTAGACAGCAATTACTGCAGTTTTTACTCGTGGTCAAAGCTGCATGGGTGGGCCCAAGACTCCACCATAGGTGATGTGGACAAATCAAACCAAAAGGCTGAATGTTTTTGATGGTATTTAGGGTAATTTTACCTCAAGAGTTTTACATCAGGCAGTTAGGACTCAAGTGGCCTTTTCGAGTAGGACCTCAGGGGACCTCTGGGGTCAAGAGCTGGGTTTGGAGCACCCCTGTCAAACAGTGCTGAGGTCTCCAGAAAATAATAGGCTTGGCTTTAAAGGCCATCCCAGCACTGAAGCAAGATCTCCACCAGGCTTCATTCCTGGCCAACTCTGCTTTTTTGTCTTTTCATATAAACAGTGAACAATGTTCTGCTTGCTGTTGATGCTTATGCCAAAGGGAGGGTAGTGTGATCCTTACAAAAGAATCCTGATGAGTTCCTGCTTGGTTTCAAAACCACTTCCATTTCTATTGCAGCCCAGGTTGAAGCATCTCTTGTTTAGGATGTCTGTGGTGTCTGTACTTTACTATTTATGTTTACAATTGGTTGCCAAGGGCTGAGTTACTGCTTTCTCCAAAGATGCTGTCTTTCTCTGCATATTTAACCTTCTCTGGAAACTTCAGAGAGAATGAGCTGTCACAGAGAAGTACGAGGTCAAATGGCAGATCATTTTCTTTAGTTTCAAATGACCAGATATTACAGGAATGTGATTATGCAAGATCCTTAGTTCAGGGCTAAATCAGACTACATGCTTATATTCTGACCAGCACTTTGGATCCACAGTTATGATTGGTGCTTTTGTACAATTCTTTGGAAAGATGCAGGATATGATAATCATAGTAAATACATTAATATTAATAAACTACACCTTTAAATTGCAATTTATTCATCCACTACTTGATTATTTGTTTTCTAATTGCATTGCAGTGCATTAAGATGATGGAGGAGATTTGTCAGTGTATCATTTGTTTTTTGGGGAGGCACTGTTATAACCAATTGTCCTAAAACAATTAGTTTTAGGACTTTTCTAAACATGTTATCTTCTATAACCTTTCAATCTTCCTCTGCTCCCTACCAACAACATTGCTGCCAACTAGCTAAAAGCACAGAAGAACTCCACAGATGTCTTTTTGTTCTTCTGAACAAAAACTTGCACAGTGTAATACTGAATGATGACTCTCTCTTTCTAGGCAGGGAAATATTACAGAATATATTGTCTTGATAAACAATGATGTCTGAAGCAAGGAGGCTCACTGAGAAGAGCTGAATTTTATCCCACTTTGAATGAAACTGCATGCAAAATTCTGGCTATGTCACTTTCACCAGAATACTAGTATACTGATTTAATTTTCTAGTAGAGGATAAGCATGCAACCCCTCCATTTGAGATCTACAGTTATGGAAAGCATTGTCATATGGAGAAAAGACATCTTTGGAAAAGAAAACATTTAGGCTGAGTTTTTACCTCTCTCAAAAATTTCATTTTGAATGCTTTCTAACTGGACTATTTACTGATTCAGTCAAGGAATGGCTGGACAACAGACATGTCCAAAGATTTCAGTTTGACATAGGTAGATTAACTCAAGAGATTCGTATCTCAATACAAAGACTCTACCCAGTAGGACTACAGTCTATGCTCCTGTCTCTAGTGCTTCATAGATACACTGAAGCTGGGAGGAATGAACAAGATCTTGTTGATTTTGACAAGCACCTTTGTACACAGCTGGAAGTGTCCCCAAGGTCATAGCATCAGCAAGACTTCACAGAAAGCTTTTGTCATTAAAAATTAAGACAAATTTAATCTAGGCTTGATTCTGGAGAACTTTCCCCTCAAGTTTTTGATGTCTTAAACTATGAAGTGCCTTGAAAAAATGCCTCAACCTACTACTAAAAATTGTAATTCCAGGGCCTATGACAACCTGTTATTTTGTCCATCTGAGAGAAGGCACTACCCAGAAAGCAGAAACAACTAGTTTTGGGAGGGGGTAAGGGAGTGCAGTTCTTAGGAACTCCAGTTTAACACTGTAGACAGGAAGCTACACTTCATTTTCATACCCATTTTTACTTCCTCCACAATGGTGACAACTAAAGTTTTGGAAAGCAGAATGTGAAGCCTAAAGGCAGCTGAGTACTGATATTTTGAACCTCTAATTGACTCTCAATTGACCCTTAAATAGAAAAAAAGTAAGGACTCACTATCATGCACAATCCCATGCTACTGTTGCTGTAATTCTGAAAATAAGAAAGGCAAAAAAAGACTATAATATATTCATCTCTATCAAGCCAAAATGCATTTTAAAAACTGACAGCATTCTCTTAAAAAGTTCCAAGAAGTTCCAAGAAGTTCCGAGTTCAAAGAAGTGTGTGGGAACCTCTAAGGAGGGATCAACAAGATACTTCATGGTCATGAAGAAGATAGTCTGAACTGTCATCCATACCCAGTGCACAGGCAGGACTGAAAGAGACACAGCTCACCCACATGACATTCTAAGTCTGGAAATCTTCTTTTATACAAAGCATGTAAGACACAGTCCTGCAGAAGAACTGAACAAAGTTCACTCTTTTTGAAACAGAACCATAGAATTGTTTAGGCTGGAAAAAATCTATAAGATCTTTGAGTCCAAATCTTAACCTAGCACTGTCAACTCCAACACTAAACTAGGTCCCTCTGCGCCACATCTACAAGTCTTTTAAATACCTCCAGGAATAGTGACTCAGTCAGTTCCCTGGGCAGCCGTTTCAAATGCCTGACAAACCTTTTGGTAAAGAAACATTTCCTAACAGCCAGTCTAAACCTCCCCTGGTGCAACCTGTGGTTGTTTCCTCTGGACCTATTATCTTAACACCTTGAGGTGGTGGTAGCTACCTATTGATAAAATCACCTGGTTTACCCAGAGATCATGTTCATCCCTGGTGATTCAGACTTGTGGTTTACATTTAATAGGCTACTGCTGCTACCAGTAAACCCCCAAAAGGCTGCTGGAGATCATCCTCCCTGTTCCAACTGAGCAATAATGAGGCAGACTGTGTTGAAAAGGAAGAAGGAATGTGCCCATAGCTGAGAGGCATGAGAAACTCTTTGTCTAGAAGCAACTTTGGATTTCAAGAGGTCAAATATTTGTTTGCATCGTATTAACTTAAGAAGGGCCTAAAAGCTTTATTTCTTACTTTTGGGTGACCACCCTAACCACAAGGCTACTGAACAAAAGCCAAAGATTCTTGCTTCTGCTAGGTAATCTATAAATATGTCCTTATTTTCAGCAAGGCCAAACATTCTCATCTCTTCCTTAGCTCAAGGGGAGCAGAATATACCAGGACTGCTAATGCTACTTTAATGAATTGCCTAATAAGGACTAAAGTGACCATCTATTGGCAGCCAGGTTAGTCCTGGATACAAACATAAGCACAGGGGTAACCCAGTTAAGCAGTTTGGTCTATGCAGGCAGTAATGAAAATGAAGAAAGCATGAGATGAAAATGTTCTAGTAGGCAAGATGTTTTAGATGACACTGCTGTCAAGGTAGATCAACTCTGTCCATTATTAATCTCAACAGCCACTGAATGAGCACAAACAATTGTGTTCATAGCTTTGAGATTTCATGGCTAATTAGTTCAGTTCACTGTTTTAAGTCTGCTTAAATATATTAGGGGGCTTTTTCTAGATGCTGCAGCCTGCCAGCACTTTCTGCTTAAACTACACCACCTTTTCTCCGATATATTTAAATTCACATGACAGGTATGGTGATAAATTATAGCAGTCATATAGATTCAGTCATCTGAGAGAACATCCAAGAGAGATCATCAACCTTGTATTCAAACCAAAACCTCACACTTGAAGAGAGCATAAGGTGCAGCCGAAAACTCTGTAGAAAGCAGTGTTGTGGTCTCATTTCGAGTTGTTGAGTTTGATTGTAGTTTTGATCGCTTTACATATAAAATACAGCTAGTTTTCTGAAAGTTAACTATTGATGAGGCTCACTGAAAAACTATTTTATTAACTGCCTTGAGATGTCTGAGGCAAATTTATTCTGTATTTGGACTGTACTGCCATGACTAATTTCTATTTCTTAACTTGTTAGGCAGTCGGGGGGAGAAGCTCATCTCCAGTGTCATCAAAGAAGATTACGTTTGAGAGCTTTGTTCAGTTAATTATCAGCACAGCTTTGCATTTGTTTCCTTGTTATGTGATTTCACCTAAAGAGCTGATGTCTATTTCCTAACTCAAGCTAATGGCAAAAAATGAAGGCAGCAAAACCAAACTTGACTTCCTAGGGAGAAGCACTGACCAACGGCAGAGGCTGGTCCTGTGACAACATGCGGGTGCTGAGATAATAGCCCAGCCCCTCCATGGAAGCTCAGATTATATCAGCCTGATTTTGCAGTCTACTGAGGTCTCCCTGTCATGGCATCATGAGAGGTAAACTGGGAGATTGCCATTGTTCCTCATAAAGACTACAAGTGCTGCTTATCACAGCTTTCTCCTAAATACTTAGAGCTGCATTATGTCAGTGTGAAATACATTATTTATTAGCTAATAGGTTGTTGGTTCTGACTCTCTTGCTGCTGCCAGCAGTGATGCTACTAACTATTCTTAATAGTCATCCAGAGCAGGAATAGGGCCATATAGAAGCCAGACACCTAAGTCACAGCCAGTCTGCCATTATGGCTAAATATAGATTTCCTGCATTAGAAACAAAACAACAAAAAAATTAAAATCCCCATAGATTTTAGCTGCCTGAGACTTTTCCACTACTGCTTCCATATTGCTCATATGGTCACCACAATCCACAAACAAATATATCCAAAATAATATTCATTATTTACTGATGATGCAGTTTATGCTTTCATACTTTTTATACTGATGAAAAAAAGTAACTCCTCAGTTTACTCTGTCCCCCAGACTTGGAGGAAAAGAGTAAACAGGGAGCTGCAGGAGGATGCCAGTGTGGAAATTATACTGAAGTTTCTGAATGTGCTGTAATGAGCACCGGGAAGGGCAAAAAGCAGAACAGCCTTTACAGTCCTTTCAACTTTAATGGAGAACACTGAAAGTTTTAAGCTTAACAGATTTTAAATATCTTCACTGGTGCAAATTGTATCTAAGGATTTTACAGTATTTAGCAATCTGGGAAGCGTTACCAGGACTGTCTTTATACCTAACCAAGAGAAGAGTCTTCCAAGTTCAATCAAAACCAGAGTTGTTCAGTTTCTCTGTTCTCTTTTTATATTCAATCATATGATTTATGTGCATTTTACTTAGATTGAATTTGAGCATTACTAAGCAGTCTATTTACTACAGCATGCAATAGGATATCTAAAACTGCACAATAATCCAGAAAAAAAAGTAAAAAATAACAAATTGTTTCCAAATCCTTTCCACACAACCAGAGAATTATAGATAAATAAACATAGGAATCTATGGGATTGCACAAAAATTACATTAACAATGAGAAAAAAAATCTAGTTTATAATGTCCCAAGCAATTTCTTTTTGCAGCATCCCATAGAGCACTGCTGCACATCTTAGAGATCTCTGCAATAAAAACTTGGAAAATTTATTTTGCTTTACAGTTATCATTTGGAATAGATACATATTGCTACATGCTAAAGTGCGAGTGAAAACGTGTCTGCACACATTATTATAAACTTCAAGAAAATAAATACCCAGAGACACTTTTTCAGCAAGAACTGTAAGAGAAAGTTGTCAGGTAGTTCTCACCATCAAAAACACTTTCTCCTTGGCTGCTCACATCTAATATGAGCAGAAAGAGCAGAACTCAACATAGTAAACAAGGCCTGTTTTTATTGTGCATGCAAGTTTATAATATACAGACACCTATTAAGTAAAAAATCCCTTTATTTCTAAAACTGAAAAAATCTGCCATCACAGTACTACAGAAAAAGGGAAAGTCCTTTCAGAGACAACTGTTACTTAACTCCAGGAGCTCTGAGCAACATACTCAGATATTGCTGGGTCAGATGTTATGCAATAACGTGATAAAATAACAGAAATGATCCCTGAAAACATCATAAAAATTTTTTTTAAATGTGCGTATGTCCACTGTGATGAAACTGAAGTGAGGGGGTTCACAACTTTGAGTGTCTGCCTTTCTGACTCCCAGTTTTCCCTCCTAGGCTGTCAGGAGCAGCAGGTCTGTACTTGGGAAAAGCAAAATGCCTTTCTAGGGGTCTGCAGTAGGATCTCACTCCTGCCCTCAGCTACTTCCCCCTTCATGGGGTACCTCAACCTGCATTCACTAAGACTCCTTTCCTCTAAACCATGCAGACTCCAGACCAGACAGCCCTTTCCCAACCTGCTTTTTATATAAGAGTAATGTACAGAGTGAAACACTACTAAATCTCCTCCAGCAGGTAGCTTCAAATATCAGAGCACCGTAAAAAACATTTTACCTGTGCTTTTAGTAACATAAAGGTCAAGGAAGTCAAGGAAGATCAAGCTTTCCTTCTACAAATCACTGTAGAAAGCTGTTTAGCAAAACCCAAAACACTGGCAAGAAAGCTATTGAGAACCTTGACTCCTCGTCTTGCCAATTAACTTGCACTTAGAAAAAAAGGCTGAGCATGAATAAATAAATAGATATGATATGGCATTGTTATGGCAATGGGACATTTCCAAATGCTGAAGCCAATGGAAATGCTCAGACTGAAGCATCCTGGTCCAAACAGCTCTTCTCCCTCATCTGGAGCTGCAGATGTTTTCAGTTTTACTGCCTGCATATGTCTGAATGAGGACAACCTGCTGAACTCCACTGACACCGTCCAGCTGAGACAGGGAGCATTTCGAATGCTGTTGTGAAAGCTGCCGGTAGAAACATCATTAAAAAACCCCAAAAACAAAACCAGAAAACCACAGAAAATAATTTAAAAAAACCCAACCAAACACCATAGCAGCTTCAAGTTCCAGTAAGTCTGAGCACAGAGACAGTTGTTATTTGAATGAAAACAACACTGGTGTTAAGAATCAGCAGCTAACTTTTCTGGGTACTGCACCTCAATCCCCTTGGAAAGATTTTCAGAGCTCTGCTAGCACACCTTGAATGATGCCAGAGCAGATCTTGCAAGTGCCATGAACTGATAGATCCTACTCCCTTCAAAGTTTCTAGTAAAACCCCCTGGGAGGAGGATGGTGATCCAGGCTTGGTAGGATATTTAGTTTCTCTTACTTAGCCAAGCCCCTAAGGCTGGGTCCTGGCTCTGCAGTAACTTGTCTAGGACTTGTCAGCTGAGCAAACTTGAACTCCTCAGTGTTCTTAAAAAGTAAAACCTCACCAGACAGGCTTTTCCCACTCCCAGACCTGTTCAGCCCGACTGCTGTTCTTCCTCCTCTAAACCAATCCTGGCAGCTCCTTAGAGCTACAGGCTGGGGTCACTGAAATCCTTCACTCAGGTGTCCTTTTAATAGCAAGGTCTTGATGACTGTGTATTTGTGAAGGAATGTTGCCTCCACCTGATGCTACTGACACTTCTCTTTCTACACAAACATTTTTAAAGCAACAATTTTGGCAGTGATGCTAGAGACAGTCTCATCTGCAATGAATTAAAATGAAATAACAGATATACCACTTATTTATATCTTAATCATTATGTAATGTGAGTTGAATGAAGTCCAAGACCTACTATAAATACAGACAGGGCATACATAGGGTACAAACAAGGGTCTACCTTCATGGGACAGTCAAATTCCTATATGAGAAACACGCTGAATGGTTTCTAGCAACCAGAGACATTAGACAGACATTTAGGTGTTTAAGTCTAGGGGACCACCAGCATTCTACATATCTACAGAAAGCATCTGAGCCGGTATTTTTTAGACCAGCACAACACTACAATTTCCCTTCTTTAACAGGGGGATTTTTCAGTCCCCGGGTCCGTGGGGTAATTCAGATGACAGCCATCTCCCAAGAAAGCCGAGGTTTTGTATCATCAGGTTCCCACAAGCACTATTAGAGCATCGGAAACAAACGAAGAGCCTTTATCTTTAAAGCTAACCCACGGCAGGAGGTAGAATACTACGAAATGTCATTTCTTCCCCCCCCTCTCCTTTAGCAGCTCTGAACGAACAAAAATACGAGCCACCGTTTCCAAAGCGCTCCAGCCTGAGAGCTGCATTATTCCTCCTCAAAGTGATCCAAGAAAGAAAATCCTTGCGTGGGTCCAGCCCCACCGAAGGCGTCCCTTCTCCCGCGGGGTTTCTCGGCAGGAGAACGGCGCATCCCTACAGCCCGGGTGACCCAGGGGCCAGTGTTCTCCTCCCTTGCAACTCCCACCGGTGCGAGACGCGTGAATGATGCTGTCTGTATTTAAAAAGGGGGAAAAAAACAAGCCCACAACAACAACCCGATAAATAAAACCAAACGGCGGCGGAGAGATGCCCGTCCCCTTACCTTGCTCGGCGGGAGCCCGGGGCACCGCCGGGGGCTGGAACAGGGATTCCCCGGCGCTGGCAGGGGCTGCTCGGGCTTCCCCGGGCACTGCGCGGCCGCCAAAGCCACGGCGAGAGGTTTGTTTTGGTCGCTCGTTCCCGGGGAGGGTTTTGCTCTACATTCCCGTCTCCTCATCACCGCCCCCCCCCGGCACGGAGAGGACGGGGGGTGGGAAACCACGGCAAAGGCATCTCCCTCCTAAAATTATACACACACACAGCCGGCGGATGAAAACCCGCCGACCGAGCAGCGCGGCGAGCGGCTTGAGGTGGCGGGCGGAGGAGCTGGTGGCGGGGAGGTGGCGGCGGGGGGAGAAAGGATAAAAGCCGAGCGCGCCTTGCCCTCGCCCCGCTGTAATCCCTGGCTGCATGCAAGCTGCCGGCGCGGCCGCCCGTGTCTGCGGCTGTGCGTGGCGGTGGCGGGGGGAGACACGATACGATTGCTGCCGGTCGGAGAGCAGGGGGTGCCGCGGGAGGTCGAGAGGCAGGTCCACACCCCCTCGGACCACATATTGATGTTTTAAAGACCATCTCGTCTCAACATGCACCCCTCCCCGCCATGGACAGTGATACCTCCCACTAAGACCGGCTTCCTCAAAGCCCCATCCAGCCTTCACTTGATCACTTTCAGGGATTGGGCATCCACAACTCCCCCATACAAGCTATTCCAGTGTCTCACCACTTTCTCTTTCTTCCTAATATCTAATAGAAATATCACCTCTTTCAGTTTAAAACCATTATCCCTCATCCTATTGCTTCACTCCCAGATAAAAAGTCCCTTCCCATCTTTCTTGTAGCCCCCCTTTAGGTACTGGAAGACTAAAGTTTGCCTGGAGCCTTCTCTTGACCAGACTGAACAATCACAACTCTCTCTGTGTGTCTTCATAGCAGAGGTGCTCCAGCCCTCTGGTCATTCTTGTGGCCCTCCTCTGGACTTGATTCAACAGGTCCATGTCTTTCTTATGCTGGGGACCCCAGAGCTGGAAGCAGGGCTGGCTCCAGGTATGGTCTCACAATAGCAGGGTAGAACAGCAGAATCATAGAATTGCTTTGTTTGGAAGGGACGTTTCAGGTCATTGAGTCCAACCATCAGCCTAACTGACAAAAGCCATCACTCACCCGTATCTCGAAGCACTATGTCTCTTCCCTCAATCTGCTGGCGGTGCTTCTTTTAATGCAGCCCGGGGTGTGGTTGACCTTCTGGGCTGCCAGCTGCCATTGCCAACTCATGCTGAGCTTCTCATCAACCACCATCTCAAAGTCCATCCCCTCAGGGTCATTAATCTATTCTCTGCCCAGCCTGTATTAGTGTTTGGGATTGCCACAGTGGAGGTACAGGGCCTTACAACTAGCCAGGTTGAAATTTATGAAGTTGTCATGGGCCCACCTCTCAAGCTAGTTCAGATCCCTTTAGATGGCATTCCTTCCCTCCAGTGTGTCAACTATGCTATACAGCTTAGTGTTGTATATACTACTTGCCCTCCCCCTTCCCTCCCCATCACATTCTCCTGGTCTGAGGTACACCCACACCCGCTTTTTTCCTTTTCCTGTCCCCAGACCATAACATAACAAAGGACACGTGGTGTTCTGACACAGAGTAGCTTCTCCCCAAGTCCAGCTGGCATCCTGACAGCCTGTCCCAGACTGACTGTTGAGATGCTGGGGGCCTGATTAGGGACTGAACCCCATGGCAGAGATGTAGAACCTAGGGAGCCAGGAGGAGACTCACATGCTCTTCTCATCAGGTCTTGATGGACTGGCAGGCTGCAATCAAGACTCCCACTTCTGCTGCCTTTTCCTTCTTCCCATAGGATTTAATAGTTCTTCATAGCTTTTTAATGGAAAGACCTTCATCATTCCTGATACTGGGAGGAAATCTTCTTCCTCAGTGATACCCTCTGTGTTTTAGGTATACAATTAGAATGCTGTTCTTTTCAAGCTCTCCTCTCTTTCTTAGTTTCCATAACAGTTCCTCTGTAGCTTTGTGTTGCTCAGGCTTCATCTCATCTCATAGCTCTGAGACTGAGATTCTGCCTTCAGTGTTGCACATTCCACTGCTGGGATGAAGGCTTTCCAACACAGTGTTTATCAGCTTCCTTCCTTTTTTTTTTTTAATTCTGTTGAAAGCCATCCAAGAAACAGATTGGGCAGTACTGGCACCATGATTGTAATTACAGCCAACTAAAAATTAGGTTAAACTTTGAATGCTCATTTACTGTATTAATTCCCCCCTTCTTTATTTATTCCTTCACCTTGGCAACATACAGATGTGTGATTTTTTAATAAGATTGACCATCTTCTCCTGCCCTGCCTTGTGAAGTTTTCTGAATGGGTGCACAGTTCTAAGTAGGAGTCCTAAGTGGTGCTGATTTCGAGGTGAGCTTCCTATAGAAATTATTTATGTTGAAACTTCCAGCAGAATACACTTTGTCTAAAATACAAACATCTGTGACCAGCATCTGTGCTACTCATCCCAGTTTATCCTTATGGTCAATCAGGGAAATATTACTCTAAGTCTCATATATGCTATACCAAGTTGCATAGCTGTCTATTCCTTTCCCAAACTACTCCCAAGTTGAAATATAGACATCTACATATTCCATACATTCAGCCCTTGTTGCAGACTTCAAAATCTGCCTGTGATATGTCACATCAATGAGAAAAATTCAGCTGGAGCTAGCCATTGCAGCTAGTAAAGCTCATGAGGCAGAGCTGTAGGAAAACTGAGTTCATTCATTTAGATGATTGTGGAATAATAGATTCTCAGGAGCTGCAGTGCTGCTCTGCTGCTTTTTTGATACTGTGAGTGATTTTGAAGGCTATTAAGCATAGAAGCCAACTGTTTTTGTGAGACTGTAATATTTGATCTTTCATTATTTTTGACTGAGAGGGGCTCTCTTATTTTTCTTTCTTAAACACTCACACACTAATAGGACTTGCATATTGGGAAAGCTGATGTAAAGAGCAATAAATAAGCAAGTTCCTGCAGTTCTCCAGCCACTCCAGCATGTGTAGACACTGCTTTGGGAAATATATGGAATTATTCGAAGCTAGTAGGTCCTCAGTAGAAACAACTTTATTCTGGAAAAGAATTTTTGCACATAGAGGTATATTATATATGTTTACTTCATTATGTCTGTGTTATTCAATTCTCCTCCATAGAAAAAAAAAACCAACTAAATTCTCATTGTACTTGGCTTGCTCATTTTCTAGACTTTAGACTTCTCTGCTCATGACTGCATGTCTTCTGCCCTTATACCTGTGTGCCTGGAAGATGAATGCAAGTCTTTGTGGTTCCTCTATTTACCAGGAGGAAAGTGCAAAATGTATGGCCACGGTGATCAGTATTGTGCAGATCACGTGGGAAAGATTTACTTCAGGGGAGTTTTGTTTCTATTGGTCAGATAAGGGAAAGAAAATTACAGTTTGAATGAATAAGAATTTTATTTTTCTACCAAGCTTTCAGTGGCAGTATCTTTCTCCTTCATTACAGATGCGTTCTTCAGAGCAATTTTCACCAAAGACTAGACCCATAAAGGTTCTGGACCACTTCCTTCTCACTTCACATATGGTTTGCGAAGATGAGCTCACTAGGTCTCTTTGAAGCAGTCCTTCCCAGATTCCTACCTGGAGTAAAAGGAGGAAGTGGAACAGAGGTATTTGTGAATGGTGGAGGGCAAAAAGGCATTGTTAAATCCTGGTATGCGGAAGGAAAATCACTCAAAATCTAACTATCACAAGAAATAATTTTCTGCTTCACCACTGGCTGTCTGGACCACACTGCTGAACTCATGTGACCCACATAGCTGCTTCTTTTTGAAGAAGCAAGAGTGGATTTGTGTTGATCAGGGCCCTGAAGGCAAGACAAGGGCTGCTGGTCCTGCCCAGCCTCTTCTGAGGGCTCCTTCAACCCCTGCCCATGACTTAGGACCCGATTTCAGCTCAACCTTGTCCCTGCCCCAGAAATAGTGGTGACATTTCCCTGTGGAGAAGGGAATGGTCCTTTAGTTTTATGTCTGTTCCTCACTTGTAGGAATAGATATTAAAATAAGAAACAGAAGAGCTGCTGTGATCAATATCAAAGTTGACTCACCTGTCTAAATAAATAGTTAATAATTTTCCTGAATGTAATCACATCAGTTACTGCAAGGCCAAAACATAATATTAAATATTACAGAAATTTCTCGTAATTGCCTTGTAATGAGTCCAACATAGGAAAAGGTTGAGTTGCAGGAGAAGAGCAAACCTCAACCTAGTGCCCTTTCTATCACCAAAGACATCCAGATAAAAAGCAAGTCAAACAAAAGCAGCTTCTTATCCCAACCTAACATTCTCTTAGAAAAAAACATGAGATCAGATGCAGCATCTGGCAATAGTGCAGCCCACCACAGTTCAGATTGCATCTTGTCTGCATTAGGGATGTCCTGAATCATGGTGCAGTTTTTCATGCTTCCTGGTGATTGGTTTGGGCTTTTCCTTCCCTTCTTTTTCAAATTTTGCTTTCCTTTTATCACATTTTTTGCAGCTCATAAGGATGTTTTCTTTTCCTGTTGCCAAATCAGATGCCACCACTACAATTTCTTCAAGCCCTATATTCCTAGAGGAGCTCCCAGAATAGGCTCCATCTATTCCACTGGATGCAGTGGGACATCAGTCCTCCTGGTATTTGAAGGCTATCTTGTAGTCACACCTAGGAACAGTATGCTGTGGCACACAGGAGCAATAATGGCTGCTTTTTATTCTCTAGTGCAGTAAGTGGAAACTTACAGGGCTGGATATCACAAAACCAGCAATGGAGCTGAGCAAGACCATAGCCAGAAACGACAGATCATGGGCAAGAGATCATTGTCAAATTAGCCACAACTTGGATGGGTTTAGAGAGGTTTTCTTGAATGTTTGTAAAAATGGATTTATTGTTCCTTTCTCCTCTCGAAGAAGGGATGGATTTTTATTTTTTATTCTGGACAAAGCTGCACAAAAATATAGTAATTTCTGTTAGGGCTGAAATCAATTGTAGACACAATGTAATACAAACAGAAAGCAACATTTAACTAAAAGGCATATCAATGTGATTACAGTTGAATCAGAGTTTTACAAAACGATTTATTTCAAATAAATCTGGGCATCTTTTCTTATGTAGAAGTCAAATAGATAAGATTTACTGGCTGTCTTTTTTTTTGTTGTTGTTGAGCAGACAGAATGTTTTCTGAGTGACTCTTGGAGCACCAGCCTGCAACATTTGGACAAAGGGCTCTCTTTTGTGTAACACAAGATGACAATGATTTCCAAAAATTCAAAAGTCTTTTTTTAGCCTCCTCTAATGGATTAGTGCAGCTTATATTTTGATAAAAAATTAAATTATATTTTATAATAAAATCCTTATAGTTGTTTCTTTTATTCAAAGCGTGAGCTGAATATTTGTCCTCTCCATCAATTAAAATTTAGCCAGTGTTACTCACAAACCTTTAAACTGAGATCCCTTGTTTTGGCCCCAGGCCAGCCTACAATCTGAGAAATGATTCAGCTTTGCTCATGAGTCCCAGGTAGAGCATATCCCAGGTCTAAATTTGCTGTGCTATTTCTTGCTAGAGGTCACAGAAGCTTGGTCCACGATTATGACAGAAGAGCAAGTGAATGAAACCCAATCCTATCATTCTAGAGACCCGCTATTTCCTGATTCTATTATATAGGAGGAACTAGGGGATGCTTTGAGCCAAAAGCATATTTCGTGTGAGGGGTGTTTAGATGGATCAGTTGTTTCCTTCTAGTTTTGAACTCCACAATCTCTGCAATGTAAAAACATGTTTCCTTAAATATCATCTCTGAGGAGGTGCTTTTTGAATCTTCATAAAAATCCACTGCTTCTTTTGCAATCTCTCAGGGCTGTGGTGTGTAGGGCTGGGGTGCTGGCTCTGTCCCCCTCTCCATAGAGGCACAGTCATATCAATGGAGCTCTCACTTTCCCAAGAGAGCTGTTATGGAAGACATCCTTTCCCAATTTGTTTCAACATTTACAGTACCCACCTGGGTTTTTTTGTAGCAGGCAGCCTTTTTTCTGCCTTTCCCCTGTCTGGTGAAAAGTTAGACAGTATGTTTAGGTATTTTGCATTGGATTATTTTTGCTCTGTGTCACATACAATTTCTTGATTGATTAATTAAAAGTAATCTGTCACAATAACTCAGACACAAGCAGAAAGCATTTTCTGTGCATCTTCGGGGCAAAGCTGAAGGAAAACAGCAAAGACTGGAGTGGGGGGATGTCCAGCAGCCACTCTGAGTTAATGGCTAAATACTTTTCTTTATTAGCAAAGGAGAATGAAACAGCCAGGACCAGAGGATTTTCTAATGTGAAGAAGACAATTGGAGAGAGAGAAGGATCAGACTGTGATTAGTTGTGAGAGGTATGAAGCTTCTAATTATAAGGGCAATCCCCATGCTCCTCCCCTGCAGCTAGGAGGAAGCGGATAGAGACAGAGTGGAGAGGAGTCAGGCACCCAGGAGGACAGTGCTTTCTCCATATCTTGTACTCTAACAGATCCTTGGGGAATTATATGGAGATTAATTTTCCCAAAACACAGTTTGAGGGTTTCCCTGAGCAGGTACCTGTGGAATGACAGCATAGTCTTTCTCTGAGGTCATGACAGGAACTGGGGAGTGAGCTTCCCAGAGATTAGACAGAAGCTGTTTTGAATGCATCTGACAAACTTGTGCTGCTTATAAATATGGTGAATGAAATGTGGATTATTTGTTTAAAACTTAGTGTGTTCATGAGCAAAGTGGTAGACCTTGAAGTTCTCATTCCCATTATTATTTTTCATTTTCAGTTTGTTCCCCACAGATTAAATCTCTGGACTGAGATTTGGAAAACTTGTGGATATTACCGTTTTTAATGAAATGTCTTGATATCACCAGCAAACACTGACCCAAAATCAAGCTCATGTTTCCTCAGCTGTGAAAAACATTGCATAGGGCATAGTTCTGCTCCCAGCTTGCAGCACACAACAACCAGCAAGATAAAAAATTGCCAAAATTACTTTAAGCTATTTTTTCAGTGTTAATGTAGACTTTTTTTTGTTTATTTCCTATGGGATTGTATATGAATCTGATAGAGTAATAGGCTAGCCTAATTGCTTTTTTCTTTAGCCTTCGGCCCCTGCAGCATTTTTTAATCTTTTGTAACATCTGGGAAAAAAATGGGGCACTTAGCCTGAGTGGAATCTCCTTGAAGACAAACAATAATGACATTGTTACCAGCGATGGTTTCAACTTGTAAATGCTGTTTGGGAAATAACCATATTTTTTCATAAAGCTGCTCAAAAAGCAGTTTCCTGTTTTTCAGAACTCTTGCTTTCTTCAGATGGCCTCGATTCACAAAAATGCCAGCTTCCCTGACAAGATGCAGACAAATTTGCTAGTGGAATGTGAGCCCAGCCTGGACACTGGCACACTGAATTCATCTAAGTTTTTCATGTTTCAAGCCCAAAATCTATGAACTCAAAAGCTTGAGGAGTGAAGGCTCTCTCTGGCTTCCACCTTCCTGCTGCAAAACTGGAAGAAATCCTATATTAGGTGGATGATTTCCAGACTTCCAGAGTCCTGCCTCAGGCACATCTGAACATAGTACTTGGGGATCAGCCCTTTTATGGGGGGCTCCAGAAACCTGCTAACCAGACTGATTGAGGTATGGCAAGCTAGGCTTCTCGGCAGGATGTAGTAGTCTTTGAAGAACAACAAGATTCTGAGTTCCAAGTCAGCCTTTCCAGGAAGGAGAATTGGTTTGGAGCCAAGTTCCGAGATCATAAAAGTTCATCAAACCAAAGAAACTTTAAATGAGTATCTTGATACTAACATTGGCTTTGCTGGAACATTTCAATCAGCAATGTGTTCATAACTAGCCTTAGAAAATACAACCACTAAGGGACTGACTTTTTGAAGTAATTTCCTGAGTGATACATGGGTTTAGAAATCTTTATTGTGCAAATATGCGTTGCTGCTCTGCTTTTGATTCCACATATCTGAAGATGCTGGCTCTGTGGGGTTTGATTAATACCATAGGGTGCTATTGAAGTTGAGGAAATGTAACTTTTTAAAAATTAGGTGTCAAGTCCTCAGAATTCCCTGCAATATATCAAAACTCAATTGGCAGGTTACATGCCATAATCTCTCCTGAAATGTTTCATTAGACATTTTTATTCTTACTGTAGCTGTTTTTAAAATTCCTGTAGTGTAGGATAAATTGCAATGTGTTTAAGAAACTCCACATTGGAAGTGTAAATTTACATATTCACATTTTCCTAAATTGGCTAGAATGCATTTCTCATTGTTCTCATAAAAAAAAAAAAAAAGGCAAACCAACAAGTCAACAACAAAAACTAAAACTCTTCTTAAATGGTTTATGCATTTCCTTGGCAAATCTGAAAAATACTGCATAGATACTGCAATGAGGTAACATGATGACTTAGATGTGGAAGCTTACTAGGACTGGGAGCAGCCACAGAGTTTTATATTCTTTATTTTAAGTTAACCCGGGGTTTTTTATGTTTTAGTGACTTTTGTTTCTAGCTACCTTCAATTGTACTTAAAATTTACTCCCACAATCTCTGCCACTTCACACTCCTGCAAGACTCCTTATCTTGCACAGGTAACTCAGTCTCCTTCATCCATTGTTCCTAGTCCCAAGCTGCTGCTGACATATGAAGTGGGTGATTTCCACTAAGTTAAGCAAATACTAAAAAGATGTATTGCAGCCTCAGCAGAAACATTAATGTGTGTTCCTCTGCTGTCACTGCTTTTCATGAAAGTTGATAAGATGTTTTGAAACAGGCTAATGGATTAGAAGCAAAGCGGAAGAAACTGTGAAGAGAAAATGAACCTGAGAGGCAGATTTTTCCCTAGGAATCTAGGATGAGCTATCTTATGCAGAGCTGAGCAGGCAGATGTGTTTAGTGGGGCCCCTTGCTCACTGCCATCTGAATACTCATGTTGCTGCAAAGAAACTTCAAAGAAGGTGGCATATCCTGCAGATTCTAATTTGAAAAATTACTGCTGAAGATGCAACTAGCAGGCAGTCAGGCCCTGTACTTTTCTAGTGACTTATGCACAAATAGACTTGTGTGATTATTAGTAATTTGCTTATTAATTCAATTTGCTTGCAATTACCTAGACAAATATGTTCATGAATTGTTTGCCTGGTGCACAGTTTTTGCTTTAAATGTTGATTATTAATATTTGCTATGTGAATACTGTTCTGGTATCATGACAATACGTTGTGGTTTCATGATTTTGCTCCCTCAATAGGCAGTTCCCAAACCTGCCTAAGACTCAAGAAGGCAACATGAACCCTTCCCCATAACACCTGTCTTTCTGCCAATTTTCTGTCCATCATTTTGGTATTCTGTTTTTGCTTATTTGATAGACCGATCTGCTGTTATTATTACCCTGGTGTTCCATATTTTCCTTTTCCCATTTTCTATCAAAAATTCCCTGTCATATTGAAATATCAGCACTAGTTGGCATCATGGAATTGCTTTTATTCCTAGAAGAAACATGAATCACAGAATCTCTTCTGGTTAGAAGGGACCATTATAGGTCATCCTGACCCTTCCTTCTGTAATGAATAGGGATATCTTCAGCTACGTCTGGTTTCTCACAGTCCCATCCCATCTGATCTTGAGTGTTTCCAGGAATGGCTCATCTACCATCCATTACATGTTCTTCCCAGGCACAGAGATGAGGCTGACAGGTCAGTAGTTCCCAGGATCCTTCTTTCTATAATGTTTCCATCTTCTAGCCATGGGGTACTTCACTTGACTGCTATGACTTTTTAAACACCATAGACAGAGGTTTGGTAATTATATAAGCCATCTTCCTCAGGACTCTGCAATGCATCTTGTTGAGTTCCATAGACTTCTTGCTTCAGCAATACCCATATCTCACCAGTCTGTCTGGACATTTATGGCCTTTTCCACACACTTTTGCAAATGAATGTTTTCTTCTAGTATAATATTTATGTAAAAATAAGTGCTGCAAATATGAATGCAGTGGTCTGCAGTACTATGTATTTGATGCTTCGATAATAGATCACAGTACTGAGATGTCACATATTATGATAGAACCACATGTCACCATAAAGCAGCAATCCTCTTGCCATTGCTCTGCATTCGTGTCACTGGGAACTCACATGCACTACCACTAGGATTTTAATTGAGGAAGTGTTTGTGCAAATAAGTTGTACCACGCATTCAAAGCATTTCTTGAATTATTCTAGCAAATTGGTTGTTGAGAAGCTGATCTGCATTAGAGACCCAAATAAGATTATGCTAGTAATTCAATTCATCACAACATAGAAGGCTAAAAGTCTGTGTCCATTTGAGACAGAAGGAGACCATGACTGTGGAAGAGAAAAAAGTTTATGACAAGTCACTGCTAGAACTTGTGGAGGGACAGACGCGAGGCCATGGGACTTGTCTGCTTTTCTATCACCATTCTTTCTTGGCAGTTATAGTGAACACACTCTTTTTTATTCTGAAAGACAGATGTTAATATAATCTGTGTTGGATAAAGTGTAATCAAATAGATTAGGGTAATATATTAGAGCAGACTCTTGGACTTAAGTCTTTAATCTTGCAATGAAACACAAGATTATGATAAAAAAAGGGTTTTGTTATGGGAACTGGAACCTAGATACACGCTATCTTCAGACTGATGAATGGCTGTGACCCTAATTTGACAGATCAAGTTCATGATCTAAATGTTACATTAGGGTATTTAGGTGAGACTCCAGCATAAACTCTCAAAGGGACATTTCTGTCTCTTAAAGGGATGCTTTATTTAGTGAGTTTTATCATTATTCAAAGGAATTCCTGCCAGCGTTTAAAGACATAGCCATCCATTCTATCAACTGAAGATGAATTGGCAATTTTTGTCAATTCTGAGGCAGGAAAGTATTTTCATCTCTTTATTTTCCCACATGACAGACTGACTTTCTCTGAAGTATAAACCCAAGCAGATAAAGGAGCAGAGCAATAATATCTGTTTCTTATTCTGCAAACCAGAGGTGGATTAGCTGAGTCTACAGTACTGGACTTCAATGTGATGCTTCAATGAGTATAGTCCTTCTCTCCTCTAATTTCCCAGTTATTTAGGATGAGTAGGAGCAACATTTGGAACTCTGTACTTGGAGAATGCTTCCCAGAAAATACTTTATCCCTTTCAGCTATTGCTACTGAAAATGCCTAATGGCATCTGAATTTTTTAAGCAGGTTCACTCAGAGTAAGGCAGATCTACATTATTCTATTTACCTCCTTTTAGCAGAATAATCCTTCAGTGAGTGAAAAGCCCTAAGGCAGCAGCTGGTTCCAATTTTGCAAGCAAATCTTGTGGTTTTTTCAGATAGTGGAAAAAAACCCAACCCTGTAACTATGGAAAAAGCTGCCATGTGAGCTATTAGGCACCAAATAATTCACTCCAGAGAAGCCATCATAAATATTCAAGTTTCAGAAAAGAATTCTCATTTAGATTCTATACCAATAATCAGGCAGAGATCTTTAGGAAATTTGGCTTCATTGGTTCCAGTGTTCAAAGAGTTGCTGTTTGCTACATTATTTCCAGGTAAAGAATATGCTGAATGCTACTCATGGGTTTGGTTTGTTTTTTTTTTCTTTTCTGGTACAAGGCAGAAATTCCTCCAGAAGAGCAGTTTAAAATCTAATATGGCTGGTGTGCAGGGCTTTAAGAGCTACAAAACACCTGGGACATGGGTTCTTACAAGGACTGGGTCCAGCATGAGGGAACTTTCCCATCCCTCCACTCCTCACTGCACTTGTATTCACCTGAAATGGAGCTGTCCATTCTCTTACTACACAAACCATCTTAGCTCTGTTGAATTATATCTACAGAGTGCCACAAAAGTCCTAGGATCACTGTATCCGCTGTGCTTAGATGCAGTAGCACAGCTGGATGGCTTTCAGTATGGGGCATAACTCTGGCATTTTATGTACTGCACAGCTGTAATCTGGGAAATTGTTCCATTCTATGCCCATGCTTTAGGTTAAGTGTGAGCCTCAAAGGTAAAATCTTACCAAATTTTAGGTGGCATTTAAACTGATTTCCAGTGGAGAAGAATGTCCTCAACGCAATACACTGCTGATTATGCACCACAGCTACTGCAACTCTGTAGCTGAGGCTGCCATCAGTGCTAGTCAAACTGTCTATCAGACCATGATTGAATGTCTCAAGAAGAAATCTCACTTGCCTTACTTTTAACACCAGTTTTGCAAATTGAAAGTTTTGAAATGTGATGAAAACATGCCACTTCCATGGATATTTGATTCGACTGTATTGGTTTTAGTAATAAAGGTGCCTGTTAAGTGAGAACTGTGTGAGCAGGACAGAGCATATAAACTGGGGGAAATTAATACCTTAATTAAATGCATTAAAGTTCACCAACATGATTAATGGTTCTCTAAGATTTCAAGAGCACCCCAATAATCATGTGTTAAATCAAGAAGATTTTTTGAATATGCTATGATGGCAGATGTTCATTGAAAGCATGAAGTTGTTAAGGATGTATTTATGTATTTTATAAATTTCTTGAAAGATTAATGATTGCTTGTAGGCATCTGCCTTCCTACAGAAAAAAATCCCTTGAGCTGCAGTAGTAAACATGGGCTTGATGTGCTTAATTTTGTAGGCTTCTTGACTTGGCCCAGTCTCATAGCTGGACATCAACCTACACAAAGAAGGTTATGCTTTTCTATATTTAGACAAGCAATTCTGTACAAGCTGGCTCTCCTCCTACATTACATGCATTATGACTCTTGAGCTTCCTTATTTACATTATCAATCTAGTGAACTGTACTGATATGTTGGATCAGTGTGACATTAAATCAGAGCAAAAATTTGTTAGCTGGGGCCTGAGCCAATGGCTTTGCTCTGCCTGAGTTGCATCATGCTCTGACACCAGCTGAAAGCCACTCTGCTGATGGCAGAGGTAGAGACAGCTCAAGGACAGCTTCCAGTGAAGGAAGGCTGTCATGTGGGCTCTTAGAGCACTGCAGCAGGCATTAGACAAAGCATAGAAGGACAGAGAATGTGTATACACCATGAGTCACAGGTGTCTTGAAGCTTTTGATGAGCTTCATAGGTGCACATCATATCTTAGCAAGTCTCACTTATCAGAAACTGGAAACATGAAATTTTCACCTGCTAAAAAATGTGCTGGCATGCTCACTCTTGCTTTTACTGGAGTCTTCCAGTGTGTTCCTCAGATATAACTGGAAAAAGATCCCAATGTGTTTAGCTGGGCATCTACACAAGCATGAAAATTTCATGAATAGTACAGAATCATAGTATCACCAAAGTTGGAAGAAACCTTCTAGGTCATCCAGCCATCAACCTAACACTCTAAAACCATCACTAAAATATATCTCTAAGTACAACATGTACCTCCAGGGATGGTGCCTCAGCTGCTTCCCTGGGCAGCCTGTGTCAATGTTTGAGAATCCTTTTAGTGTAAAAATTTTTTCCTAATATCTAGTTTAATCCTCCCTTGGCACAATTTGAGGCCATTTCCTTGTCTTATTGCCTCTTACCTGAGAGATGATACTGAAAGGTTAGAAGAAAGTATGCACTTGAAACCCATTTTATGGACATATTTTTATGATATATGAAACAACTGAGATATGTAAAGGTTGATTTCTGGTGTATGATATTTTATGACTCATGAAATGTTTGTGCAGCATAGGAAGGAACTGAGTCAGGTTTGTGATCTTTCTTAGTGTTTTGTAAGGTTCCTCTAAACTGTTATAGATGTTTCAAAATTCTTCTTGTGTTTAGGAAAAAGATGTATTAGCACAACTTATGACTTTGGGACCTCTTTTAAGACCTGCATCTCAATTCCCACTATTGTCACTTAGTTAAATAATGGAAGAACAATATCAGAACACAGAAAAAAAGCTTAATTATCATGAGTTTAATCTGTGGAATGAATCTCTCTAGCCTGAAAGCAGAATAATTTGATTAATTCCAATAACACTGCTTTGCCCTTACATGTGTAATCTACATGCAAATATAGGTGCAGTCTGGGAAATGGCGGGCACTGATAAAGATGTCAACTTCATTAGTAGAACAATCTAAGAGTTCAAGGTTAGTAATTAATCTTTTCCACCATCTTTCATATCTACTTCTCAGAGTTTAGTAGGAAATTAGCCTCTCTTAGAAAGAAAAAAACAGAGGTCACAAAAATTACCCTCCAAGCACCACCACATCATCCTTTTTTTCCCTCACTGATGTTCAGAAGAAGCGTCTCTACATCCCATTCACATAACAGAAGTCAGGTATTTTTGTATTGGTAGGGAGTGGTTTCTGTCATTTTTTTGCCCTGTTTTGGCATGGGGGAATGCATTTTTGTTTAACTTAGAGCAGAACTCTCAGCACATGTGTCCTCCTTGGTACTGTTCTTGTGTCTGGTCTTAATGTCTTGGCCATTGATGCAGTCCTAAAGCTTAGACTGCTGTGTGGTCTTAGCAATTATATTGCAATTTCATAGGTGCAGTTATAAACATTTCATCTCTTATTTTAAAGGCCTGAAGTTAAACTGCAGGCAATATTAGCAATATTTGCAGAAGCTAGTGTGGTGTCTGTGCTCGTGGCTTATTTTGACCTAAGCATGGGAGAAGTCCCTTCCGGGATCACTTTATAGCACCTTTTTTTGCTGATCAAAATGCAAGATGTGCTTATTGTGTCACTTCCATCTCATCATAAATTAGGGGGAGTTATTGGTATGTGTCCTTAAATCAGGTTGTAAGGATCAAAAAGATCTTGCATTGTGTATCATATAATTCCTAGGAGGGAGACATTTTGCCATCTGTATTTCCCTTTTTTCCTTTGAAAATTGGAAGATAAACTTTATATGTTTCATAATGGTTGGGCTAGATGTTCTAAAAGGTAATTGTCTAAAAGACAGTTCTATGATTATTTGATTCTTAAGTTGTGCTTTATCCTGGTTGCAGTGAATGTTTGTTTCTTTCTGAAAGAAAAAGGTGATGCCCAGGGAAACTGTCTTTTCAAATTCTAAGAGACAGATTATTGGACTGTTGTCCCTGTAATAAAATTCAGTGCATCAAGTGAATGGCTTCTTGTTCAGTGAAACACTGCACAACATCGATTGAAGCTACCCATTAAGTCTTGACATCAAACATACCCTTGTGACACTACTAAGAATCATTGTTGAAATTGCAAAACTTGCTAGTAATAGCAACTGAGCTCAAGATAAACATTGTCCTTAACTCATGCCGTAGTGACATTAATAGCTGATGATATCACTCAGTGATCAAAGCCTTCTGGGAAGACATAGATGCAGAGGGACAATTTGCTTGGTGATCCATGTTCACTTTATCAAAGAGAGTACACTAGATTTGAAATTGGATGGATATTTACTTTAAAATATCTAATTCTGATCTGTGGGCTCTTTATTGTTTTTTAAAGCTTCACAGAAGCCTGTACACTGATGGCTCTAAATGCAAGAGCTTTCAGAGTGTTTGTCAATTCTCTATTAGATGAGGAAAAACAAATAAATATGTTACTATCTGGTTCCTCTAAATCTGTAAGAGTTTTTCCAAACCTAAATTTATAAAAAATGCATCAAGAAATTCAGGCTGCGATTGGGAATCTGATCTTGAAAACCTTAGTTAAATACTCATGTACAAAAAGTTTCATCTTGCAGTGAATCATTAGCAAACCAGACATTCAGGAACTGATTCCCTTCATGCAGGTGGCAGCAAAGTCCCAGCTGCTTTGCAGCATCTCTTGGGTGATTTATCTGATGACTGATCATCACCTTTCTCTTCATTGTCATTCTTCTTGGAAAAAGGTTTAAATTCAGCTTGGGATCTGAGGACTTTGTATAGACACCCTGCCTTTCTCCCCATCTGATCATTTCCATTCTTCCAACTGGAAACCAGTGACGAGTGGTGTTCCCCAAGGATCAGTACTGGGACCAGTGCTATTTAACATCTTCGTAGGAGATATGGACAGTGGGATCGAGTGCACCCTCAGCAAATTTGCAGATGACACCAAGCTGTGTGGTGCAGTTGATACACCTGAAGGAAGGGATGCCATCCAGAGGGACCTTGACAGGCTTGAGAGGTGGGCCCAAGCCAACCTCATGAAGTTCAACAAGGCCAAGTGCAAGGTCCTGCACCTGGGTCGAAGCAATCCCAAGCACAGATACAGGCTGGGTGGAGAGTGGCTTGAGTGCAGCTCCGTAGAGAAAGACTTGGGTGTGTCAGTTGATGACAAACTCAACATGAGCCAACAGTGTGCACTCGCAGCCAAGAAGGCCAACCAAATCCTGGGTTGCATCAAGAGGAGTGTGACCAGCAGGTCAAGAGAGGTGATTTTACCCCTCTACTCGGCACTGGTGAGACCCCACCTGGAGTATTGCGTCCAGTTCTGGAGCCCTCAACACAGGAAGGACATTGAGCTGTTGGAGAGGGTCCAGAGAAGGGCCACGAAGATGATCAAAGGGTTGGAGCAACTGCCCTATGAGGACAGGCTGAAGGAGTTGGGGTTGTTCAGCCTGGAGAAGAGAAGGCTCAGAGGGGACCTCATAGTAACTTCTCAGTACCTGAGGGGGTCCTACAGAAAGGCAGGGGAAGGAATTTGTAACATAATAACGGGTGGGAGGACTAGCAACAATGGATATAAACTAGAGGAGGATAGATTTAGACTAGACATAAGAAAGAAATTCTTTACAGTGAGGGTGGTGAAATACTGGAACAGGTTGCCCAGGGAGGTTGTGGATGCCCCATCTCTGAAGGTGTTCAAGACTGGGCTGGACGGGGCACTGGGCAGCCTGGTCTAGTGGGAGGTGTCCCTGCCTGTGGCAGGGGGTTGGAACTCGATGATCTTTGGGGTCCCTTCCGGCCCAAACTATTCTATGGTTCTATGGTTCTATGGTTCTACTGGTTACAGTAGATATTCCACGTACTGGCAGCACAAATGTTATCCCATCCATAACAGCCCTCTAAGGGTGTTGTCACAGTACTCCAAACCAACCAGAAAGGATTTCTGCCTCCCAAGTTTAACAGCTGGTACTAAATATGCCATGACTCCTGGGTAATCACAGTGGAACTTTTTATTTTATTTAGGATGTTTTCAATACATATTTCTGGAAGAAAGCCAGGATTCTAGAGTTGGCACATGTTAACCCCTTAATGCCGAATGAATTCACAATGGTTTTTACATTTCTGGTTTCACAAGTGAGGTGTGCAAATCTACTGTAATGGCTGCTACTGATATATATTTTGATAAATGTTAATTCATGTAATAATTTAATAAGTAAATGCTGGTTTGAAGCTTTACTTGTAGCCTTCAAAGCCAGTTTACTTCCATCAGGAGAGAGCACTATCATTAAATACAGCTTTGCTTATTTATGAAATCTGTAATCCTTTGAGGAAAAACATCTCACAATTCAAAGGAAATAATAAGTTGTCTTCGTACATGAAAAACACAAGATTATCTCCTTCGGTCACTGAATTTAAGTTGTTCCAAGCAGGAACTTAATTTTCCACCTGCCAATACACCATGGAGAGTCCAGATTTTCTATTTATTAATACTTTGATCCTCCAAATCTGGAACTATGGTCAAGTAATTTCATGTTTCTGCTTGCAGTCTTCTCACTCTTCATCATCTCGTCAATAATAAATATTGCTAATTATCAGTATCATCTGAGGAGTGGTTTGCTAAAAAAGCTCTCAGAGGTCTTCAAAATACTTGATTTCCTTTTGCGAACAGGAAATGCAAATGTTTGCACAGAAATGTTTGTCTGAAGACCAATGCAATTTCATAACACCTTCTTTTGATATGTCACATCTGATGCTTGATAATAACAAAGAACAAGAAGTGCCATGGGAGATATTACAATCTAAATGGACCGATAACCAGAGCATTCTTTAGGGAAGCAGCACAGTAATTAAGACCCATCACATCCTTATATTCCCTTGAGAGACTCATGAACTGGAATAACCACTCTGTTTTCTACATGCAGCTGAAGAGATGCCATCAATGAAACTGCTGAATGAAAATGTCATCACACCTTCCATTCAGAATCACTTCTCAGCACTGGATCCTGCAGGTAACATTTGAGCACTGGAAGGGCATTCCCAGCTTTGGAGGAATTTGTCTCAAGAGGAATATGTAAAATTTAACTATTTTCTTTAGTGTCTCCTGATCTCCCTGCCAAGTACAAACCTACACACAGTGTGATTAGTGACAAATAGCTCCAATCTATTGTTGCTCAAGCAGGCCATAACTTTATAGTTCACTTACACCTGTTTCTTCTTTTCATGATTGTCACTTCCAAAAATAGTTTTCTTATTTTAACACACACAGGCTTTGACGTACCCAAGCATTTTGAAGGCACAGCCAGGGACCAAATACAAAAATGAACACTCACTGAGTAAGTTCGTCACAGCCAAACACCATGGTGGTAGAAAAACAGTATCAACCACTCATTGCTGTTCATATTTTTTGGGCTTTATCTGTTTTGTTATGGAGTCATTGCAAATATATCTATTTGAGTGAGTAAACTGACACTACAAATTATCATCTTGGAGATACAAATACTATTTTGGAAGGAAACAAATCACATCTTTGCTATATAAAAATGTCTAAAATTGGCACTGGTAGAAGTGCTAGAGATTAACATACCTGGAAGATGGCTCGTTCTTTGATATATAGTAAGATACCAAAATAAAAATTAAAGGAGATTATGAACATTTGAATAGCAAACTGAAAATATAAACTATGACATGCATGTGAGACACAAAAGATTTGATAAACTTTCTGCATGATAACCTTCAAAAACTTATGAACTCAAATATACCTAAGAATTTTTTTTGTATATATTTGGAAGTTCTTTGATATGGTCACAAAATATCTCATTTTGAAATTGCTACTACAAAAGCTATATGCAAATTTTAGTTCAAATATGCTGTTCATACCTATACTCCAAATCCTAGGAAAAAAGTCTTGCTAGATGGATTCTACTTCCCATTAAATATTTCCAATCTTCCTTCTTGCTGAAACACTTAAGTGAATTATCTTTCTCAGTCCATCATGTGAGCTGGATTGCCCCAATTCCCAGCAAAACAGACCTAATAACTCCAGTCTGACATTGCTTTGTTGATTTTCTGGTTTTGTCTCAAAGTTGTAATTTTCCACACAAAATTGTGAAAGACGCTGTTCAGAAAAGATGATTTTTTCCTAAAATCTTCAAAATTTCCAGTTGGCTTTAGCACCCACATCATTGTGGATCATGTTTTGGGAGATAACTGAAAGTCTGCTACTTCTTCTATGGGTTGCAATTAGTATTTTCTGCTAATGGATATAACACATCTGTAAAATAGACAAAATCCATTTCAATAACTTCAGATTTTCACTTGGTGAAACCAGACTTGAATTTATCCCACTATTCTCATCAAATAAAGAGGAGAATAATGCTTTATGCTGTGATATGTCACTGTATCAAATTGTTTCTAACCATCAACACCAAAATCGGCTGCATTCAGAGGGCTTTGACCCCATGCTTATTAAACAGAGATATTTTTGTCTGCAGGTGGATTCTTACTCCTATCCTGACAAGTCTCTAGAATTAATATAAAGATTCCTAGCCATAGCACAATCCTATTTTAACCCAGGTTATTTTTAAAAACACAGTTTAAAAAACATGGCAAGCATCGATGCTTAATGCAAATGCCTAGCAATGCGTGTTACCTGGTAACCAAATAAATGGTATGTTGGAGAGGGAAGTGGCAACAGCAAATGAACATATGCCAGATCAGCTCCTAGCAGATATAGAGGTGGTCACCATGGATTTTGCCACATTGAAAGAAAAGATCAGCATGACCTAGCATCATTTAATGGAAGAAGAAAATAGGATTTTCCTTTTACATCCTCCTGTGAAAGCAGAGGACATTCATAGTTTCTGATATCAGAAGCTGCTAGAAGCATCACTGTTATCAGTCCATGAAGAAGAAAATTTCCCACAAGTAGGGAAGAAAATGTGCCCCATTTCTGCAATGAAGCAAGGCTGGAAAAGTGGACTGTGGTATCACAGAAGAGGCTGGTCACAGTAAAAGTTCCTGAGTGGCAAGTAACACTTGCATTTTGTTGGCCAAAGCAGGGAACTATTTCCTGGAGAGATGAGGATCTATTACTCTTATTGGGTTCAAAGATTTGTATTTTTTACCATGGTCTTTTTTCAAAGTAACATGCAAAGTTGATTTGCTGGAGATTTATAGTCTCAAAAAACCAAGGCTTTGCTTTTGGATGGGAGAGGCAACCTGGGAATTCTATTACAAGGATTCATGAGGGGTCATGTTCTAAAGCTGAAGTGAAAGCTTGAGGTAAGGTCATAGTATCCAAATAGATTGTTTTCTGGGAAAACAGGAAAACCGAACCATTTTTCTAAAGAAAAATTTTGCTTTAACATGTTTTTAAAAGGTTTGCCAGAATAGTCTACAAATTAATGCAGATTGAAACTAAGATACTGGAGCATCATAAAAATATTTCCATGCATCAGCATATGGGTTTTTTTATTTCCCAGTCATATACAGGACAACCACAGTTTATGCTGCCTTTGAAGTGTTTGGGTTTGCGAAGCAATCTGAAAATAGCTTCCAAAAATGGCTGTTTTTCTGAAGCTATTCTTGGCTGATGCCTTCTGTTGCATCATTTTAGACTAACGCTGGGAGCAGAAGTGTCAAAGGCCTAGGTGAATGAAGGAAAAATGCCAAGTGCCAGACAGTCTGGCATGCCTTCACAGAAATGACATGCAGTTCTTGGACATGCATAGTTAATTTTTCTCAGTCTTTACCTAGTGTCATAGTCTCCACTTTCATAGGAGCCACAGAATCCAACCCGTCAAGGACAGCTTTCTAATGATCTTTGTTACTGGGGAACACAATGCAAAAAGCCGGTTTAGCAATTCTTCATCTATGAAATTTCAGGCTTCAGAAGGAAGAATGAAGTCCAGCTGTTAGCAGAGAAGGCACTAAATCTGATCACTAGCACAATTAGTGATAATTAGAAAAAGGCCAAAGCCTGGAAGAAGAAACAGTGCCCATTCCCCAAGGAAATGCTTCTTCACAATGGATGCTTTCTGCTTCTCTCATGAGACCCTAAGAGCACAGTTTGTGCTTGTCCAAGCTACACTCAGAGAAGTCTACTTCCTTAACATCTGCATCTATCTGTTCTTCAACTATTTTCCAGATTTGCCAGTCCAGCCCATTTATTAAATATATCCCAAATAACTAATCAAAAAGCTTTTAAGAGTGTTTACATGCAAAGACAGGGAATAAATTATTCAGTATCTGAAATCTAATCTGAAAAGTACTTAGCTACGTGCTTATGTCCTTTCTCAAGAAAGCAACAAGCATTCACCAAGGAGACACAGGGCTTATGCCATCCAGCTCTGCTGCACAGCCACACCCTGGGAATAGCTTTCATGCTGCTTAACTGTAGATGTCCAGATAGCCTGTGTGGGGAGAGAGAGCCTGCAATTTGCAAGAGACATAGCACTGGATATTGATACTTCCCAAATCAGCACACAGGATTGCTGGTTCCCTGGCCTGCCCATTTGTTTCATCATGGGTGGTCAATTGATAAAACTCAGAACATGTAGGTCTCCGTGGAGGAGGGTTTTAGATGCCCTCTCTCCTTCCTTCCCTGATGGCTTTTATGCTGCTGGCATCTGGTGTCCCTCCATGCTTCCATTCCAGCTCCCAGGAACACTTCTGCCCAGACTATCCCGCTACCAGTGTTCAATGGTCCTCTCTTGAGCATGTTAGTTGGTGGCTGGCACCTCAGGCACCTAAGTAATCATCTAAATGCTTTTCTAAGTACATGCTTGTTATTACTTTATCATTTGAAATAATTTTTGTGTCTACATCATTGATGTGTCTACATTAATTTTGTCCCTACATCAAATCCTGTAATGTGTGAAATACTCTGTTCTTCAGTTTTAGGAAGAAGGTCTGAATCACACATCTGCCAAAAGAGGGCATTTGACACTGGAAAAGTATATAAGAAGTAAACAAAATGAAAAAATAAATCTCGCTTTAATTCCAACAGTGGAAAGATTGGCACCAGGTTTTTATGCTAGATATGTTAGGCAGATAACTTGATGACAGTCCTACAAAATTTTGCGTTAATTTTCAGAGAATATTTGCAAAACCCTGTTTACCTGGAATTCTGTAGGCAGAGATCTCAACCTGATAATTGCACAGGGAAGGTTTATGTTCATTCAGCACAGCAGTTTCTAAACATGTTCCCCATGTTATTTCAGGAACCCCTGTTACAGCTCCACCGTGGTTTATTTTATCCCCTATAGATTTACTCTGATCTTAGCAGAGAGGTTTTTGTCATTGCATGTTAAATAAATGGAGTTGCTTATTTTTTCTGCTAATTAGGACACCAAACACTGAGCTTCCACTGCAGCTTTTGGCTATGGGGATTTGTTTCTAGCAATATGTCATCTCCAGTTCTCAGTTACATTGATGGCATTACTCAAGTGACAAAAATAGCAAGATTATTGCTCATGTATGTATGCATTGGAGATATTTGCATGAGATTGACAGGGAATGCCTGTGTGTCCCTTAAAAACAAGCCAAAAAAGGAAAATACTGTATGATGTGGCAAAATGGCACGTGAATTACCTCACTTGCTCATCTCAGTCTGTCTCTCACTACGACTCGTGTTATAGACACAGTGAAATACTCTAAAGCTTGAAATGGATCTACCACTGACAGCCAGAGGACTCTTTTAAGCTTCCTAATCCACTGGAAAAATAGCTCATTCCTTTGACCTGTGGACACTATCTATTGGAAACAGTCTCAGCACTGAGATTTTACAAATCAAAACATAGATACCTGTACAGAAATACAAACATTCATACATGTGTATGTTTAAATATTTCATATTTACAGATAAAACACAAATTTGTGTGTGTATTTTATGAACTTGAGTATATCTTCTGTATACCCATATACTTACATACAGAAACAAAAAACTCTTCCTACAAAATAATGTGTCTATGAATAAAAATCACTTTTCTGCAATAGTTGCAATTAAGCATTATGGAGCTATAAGCAGTGAAGTTAAAAATAAAAAAGATGCTTCATGTTAGGGGTGCAAAGAGAAGAAAAAGTAAAGTGAGGAAAAAGCTAACGAGTAAAAAAGGCAGTAAAGACCAAGATGTAAGATTTTATTTTTAGCATACCTACAAGTAGAATAAGCTGTGCTTGACATAACTCTTGTATAGACAGAGACCTGCCTCCTACAAAGCTGAGTATCTTCTATGGGAACTTCACAAGATGCAATATTTAATGCCTAACAATAAAGGAAAAAGAATCTAACAAATTCCAAGCATTAGCAGAATTGGGTGAGAGCCTACGTGCATGTCTATGGATGTGTGTGCATGTATACATGAAGACAAAAAGAAGGAATCAAAGAATCTGGACAATCTGGTCAGAAGAAATAGAATTTTTTTTTTCTTTAATGGCAAATTGCTAGCAATAATGTTTAATGCTAGTGTTTTGAGACAGATTCCAAAGAATTAATTTCATTGTGAACCACATTGAGAACTGAATGCTGGCTACTTTCTCTGTGAGCTGTATTTCAGTTGAGATCATGAGAAAACCTAGCCAGTAGTCAGCATTAATGAGAGGGTTGTTGGATGTTGCCCAGAGAGGCTGTAGATGCCCCCTTTCTGGAGGTGTTTAAGGCCAGGCTGGACAAGGCACTGAGCAGCCTGATCTAGTGGGAGGTGTCCTCAATGATCTTTAAGGTCCCTTCCAACCCAAACTATTCTATGACTCTATGTTTATGGTATCCAGCTCACAGCTGCTGAGGAAAAGGCAGAAGTTATTAGCACAGGAATAATTTACTAGCTTCTACATCAGTTTCTGTGGTGGTGTATTTCTGAATATTCCTCTCATTCTCCTCATTGTAGCTACTAGCTCAGTGTGCAATAGGTAAAAACATGAGCATCTGACTGTGAAAAAGCCTCTATTTTCTGTCTTCCTGTTGCCTTGTGGATAAATGAGACACACAGGAGAAAAAATTACCTTGGGTCAGTGCTTCTGTGCCCTTTGGATTATAGTTTCTAGAAGGCTTCTAAGAGCACTGAAAACTAAATATTATGTTTTCTTTGGATTATCTCTTTAACTGTAGCTTCTCAGACATAGCATTTTTAAAGGATGACATCTTAGATGCAAGGCAAGAGCATGCTAGTGCACTCAATCATTTACGTATATTTATTAGTTGAGTATTTCCTTTCATGCCCTCTGGCACATGAGAATTTGGCACATACATCTGTTTATTTTTCCTTTCTACAGCCCATGTTTCTAAACAACAGCTGAAGCAGTACTAAAGGCAAAGATCTGACAAGCTTAAAAAATGTAGTAGGATAGCCAGTTATAAAAGCCAACACTAAGAAAAATAAAGTGGTTCAGATGCATAAACCCCTCTGGTTTTGCAGCTAAGTTGTATTAGTATTCATCAAATTATTTGATAGATTGTCTTAGAATAAATTTTGATTGTGGAGTGCCCACAAGCAGATTACAGCATCCTCTACTGCCTCCATATCTGCCTATCTCTCACTCCTAATGATATATTTATTCCTCTTAATGGCTTGGATACTGAGATGATTTCCAGTGTAGATTTTCATGGGGGAAGGGAGAACAAAGAAACATTCAGCATCCCTGATAGACACTGATAAAATTATTGAGATATAAACAGGCAAAAATGGTACTGGAAGGAACAGGCACAGCCTGCTAGACATATTTTTCCAAAGTATATCTTAATTTCTCTTCACCTAGACTATAACTCAGACAGAAATGCTCTGGTAATGTGGCAGGATGTTAGATTTCTAATTTATGAGAGGTCAGTGATACCAGGATTCTCTTACTCTCTCTTTGGCACTGATCACTTCAAATGACTGCAGCACAGATGTTTTCCTGGTCTGTTGTTAGCAATACAGAATTTTTATCCTTCACCTGAGACCCTCTAAAGCCATTGTGCCCAGTTTTAATCATATGCATAGCTAATGCTACAATTTCTTAATCATCACTCAGGCCGAGCCTTGGACTTAACCCAACCTGTTATGGAAACTCAGTGTCTGTTTAACTAGCTCTACATAGCTCTACATAGTGATAAACCACCTACTCCTATTTTTATCCTGCCAAAATCCATTTCCTTGTAATTTCTGTGGCTGTCTGCAATTGTGTATGTTCTTGCACTGATAAGTGTATAATTGTGAAAATTAAAACATTTATTTTTAGAGGAAAAAAAGGACTCTTCTAAAGTCCTTCTGTAGAAGTCTTAAATGCTTCAGCACATGTTAGAGTTGTTCCTGAGACTGGCTTAGTCACTATTCTGGCTCAAATGTATTTATATCCCTGGTCTTTCATATTTGGAAACAACGATCAGAGGAAACTATCAGAGAGTTAATTATGTTACCCATGGCATACTGAATACTTCCTCTGGATACTACAGTTTTCACCTTAGACCAAACATCACCTTCTTTGACAATTTCTTGTATTTTTATTATACTAGAGAGACTAAATTACACATAAGTAGATCAGAGTGTACAGCTGGGTATATTACAACGATGGTTTAAATTAAAAAACACATCTTACTGTTTTTTTTAAGGACCTTTTAAAATTCTTTAAATACTTCTGTGATTTTTTTCCTGACTGAACTGACCAATCAATGCTAATAGTATTCATCCAATTTCATGAAACTTTAGCTCTTAATGTTTATGAAGCAGCATTGTCATATAGTCAATGTTATTTCAGTATATCTGATTTCTTAATGAACTTGTCAGTTGATTTCCATGTGATCTGACAGAAATGTTTTTCAGCAAATACCACTCCATGAGAATCATTCATTACTTTTCTTCTTTCTTTCTCAGATAAATAATGGTGGAAGTATTCAGTGCCTGAGACTCTTCCATACGTCTCCCAATTGATCATAATTTTTATAACAATGTCATGTTTTTGTCTGAGTCATATGGAGTTAACTCTCTAAAATGTAAAGACTATATTTTATTTTTCAACTGGCTCATGTATGTATGAAGACAGGAATTATGGAGAACTGTCAAAACCAGGTAAAGCTCAAAAGCCATGCAGTTAACCCACCAATACTGGCAACAATGTATTGCTATTTTATTTTGCAAAAGAAATGGAAGGCTGTTGTCTTATCATAGCCAGATGATTGTTGTAGGTCCCCTACAACATTGCATTCCATTCCATTCACTGAAGGGATTTACGGAATGCTGGTATTCAGGGTACATCTCACTGCAATCAGTTTGAAGCTATGAGATATGGGTTAGAATCCAAACTGGCCAGTTCACAGAGTTATAGGTGTGTATCCCATAACTACCTTGCAGTTTAGTTCTTTTGAGCTGATTTCACCTGATCAGAT
>VZTY01011754.1:31046-195401 GCA_013400935.1 Turnix velox | reverse complement strand
GGACAGGCTGAGGGAGTTGGGCTTGTTCAGCCTGGAGAAGAAAAGGCTGCGGGGTGACCTCATTGCAGCCTTTCAATACCTGAAGGGAACCTACACCTAGGAAAGGAGTAAACTCTTTGAAAGGGCTGAAAATAGCAGGACTAGGGGAAATGGATCCAAGTTGAAGGAGGGAAGATTTAGGTTGGATGTTAGGGGGAAGTTCTTTACTAGGAGAGTGGTTAGGTCCTGGAACAGGCTGCCAAGGGAAGTTGTGGATGCCCCGTCCTTGGAGGTGTTCAAGACCAAGTTAGACGGGGCCCTGGGCAACCTGATCTAGTAAATGTGTTTGTTTGGTGGCCCTGCTAGGCAGGGGGGTTGGAACTACATGATCCTTGAGGTCCCTTCCAACCCGGGTCATTCTGTGATTCTGTAATGATTTCCTTCTAGCTTTGATTCAACTCTGTTTTTCCAGCTTCCCAAAGGTTCTCCGAGCATGAATTCCAGCTTTCTGAACTATGAAAACATTCTCCATGTGTGGAATGTTTATGGTTCTACGAAAGATTGTAGATTTTCTGTTTCATTGTTAAGGTTTGAGTGTTTTTCAGCCATGAGATTATGTTGTCATAATGTTTTCATGTCATAAAACTTGTAGTTAAAAATTTCTGTCTTTAAAGGGGCACACTCTGCCTTTCTCTCACACTTCCAGTAAGTTACTGGGGATGTTCCACTTACTATTTGTGTAAACCAAAACAGAATCCAGCATAAGGAACTGTATTCCACTTAGTTCAGCAGCTTACCTTAAGAGTGAAATTATCCTCAAATATAGTAATGCTTGCTTTTTATATGGAACTGAATTTTGATAAATTTTTCCTGATAATAAAGTTTAATTTTATTAGAGATGACAATGGCTGATATTTACTTTAAAATACCAGAAATAACAATTCTGCTTGTTCTTGATTCAATGCATTTCTACTTTAAAACTGCCTTACCACACTCCAAAGAAATCTCTCTCATTATCTGTTTTATAGTGAATCCAGGCACTTGCTTGTAAACAGAAGGGGGGCAGAGGGAAGAAAACAGTCTAAGAGAAAGAAATCAACTAGGATTCAGTTTTATTTATAAACAGCATTGACAGTTGTCTCCAGGATGAGACAACATTATGACCAGTTATAAGGTTTGAAGGCTTTCAAAGGAAAGTAGCCTTTACTAGTCCATTTGACTAGATCAATTGCTACAGCATTTCAGCCTTTTATGTCTTTGGAATGACCTATATAGTAGCTAATTCAGGTAGAACCAGAGCATTAATGATATTAATGATATTAAAGATGTGCCAAGACAGACTCCTGCTGTATGTTACAAAATTAATAGGAAAACTAATAAAGCACACTTGTTTGTCATTCTTCACATTTCGTGAGGTGGAGAAAGAAAAATATAATGAATTCTCAAAGGGGTTTTGTGAAGTAGGGAAATACCAATTACACTATTCCAGGAAAAGGCCCTAGCTGCAACTGTGTGTATTTTCAAGGTGTGACATGATTAACACCTACTGGATCTCTACAGCTTCCTTCCTCTCCTAATCTGTGTTGTTAGTCAGACAACAATTCAGGAAACAACAACAGGAAAATATTTAAAATATTTAAAATTGCAGAAACAGAAAAGCCTTCAGAAGCTTCATACATGGTTGTCACAAAACCTCTAGAGCAACCCTGCAATACTGAGCTAGAAAATATGAGAGTATTATTTTCTTAGAAACAAAAATATAGTGTATGCAATACACTACATTTTCAGTCTAAACTGAAAATATAATCATTACATTCAAAAATGTATGCACTAATGACAGCTACCCTCTGGATGCAACCATCTAGCCAGTTCCTTATCCACCTCTTAAATATATTTATCTCCAACTCAGAGAATGTCATGGGGGACTGTGTCAAAGGTTTTGGAGAAGTCCAGGTAGACAATATCCACTGATCTTCCCATATCCACTGATGTAGTCCCTCAATTGTAGAATGCCACTGGGTTGGTCAGGCAGAACTTACCCTTTCTTATAGCATGAACATATTCAGCAACTTATTTGTGAGTGTGATATGTTTCACTATTTACAAAGTCAATCACTTCGATACGTGAGGCAGTCAGGTACACAGCAGCCTGCATTTTTCTGGCTGTTTTCTTTGTGATGGCCTTAAAACACACTCCATTGGATTTGAATCTAAGAATCTTTAATGTGGTGCACACTAAATCACTTATATTACTAGAAAATTCAACAGCTTTCACACTTAATGAATTACAATCAGAAGATGATATGCTACCAGGCTGAAAGTTTGTATAAAGCAATCTGTCTTCTCTGTCTTGTTTTTCACGACTTTATGTACCTTTTCTTCTTCCACACAATTTTTTTTCCACTAACAAACTACTTAGAAGGTCACATCTATTCCCAGATTAAAAGTAATCTGTGGGAACTTAAGCTGATAAAAGAAATTCCAGTTGGCTGACAGCTATGGTAAAAATGTATTTTCATTAGTTCATATTGATAGGACAGAGGACTATAATTGCAGAGGAAGTGAAAATATAGATCACACAATCACAGAGTATCAGGGATTGGAAGGGACCTCAAGAGATCATCTAGTCCAATCCCTCTGCCAGAGCAGGAACACTTAGGCTAGGTCACACAGATACTAAAAAATTTTTCCTTGCCTTTTCCAGTGGCTATGTCTGAAGATGTTGTTCTGGAAGAACAAACATACTCTTGAGTATGTTAAGACTTGAAATTTCTTTGTTTCCTTTTGAATACAAATATATGCAAAGTTTTTTTCCTTTTTCATGCCTAACATGGCAAGCACATTAAGCGTTTCTATTTTTTAAAGGATGGAGTACAATTTTCTAGTTCCAGCATAAAATACAACAACTCTTTTTAAGCCAGCCTGCAAGTCACACATTGAGGAAGGAAAAGTATCTACCTTTGGGAATTAATTAATACTTCTGGTTTTAGGGTGCTAGTAGTGCAGTCAGTATAAAATGCCTGAAAATCTCTGTACAGGTCCCAGATTTATTTTCCTCTAATTCCTTAGAGTTTAATAGCCTAATTCAAAGTTGGTTAACAATGGAAGGGGAAAGAAAATGTTTCTCTTGTGCATCCAACAGTAGTCATCCTGTTGGATCACAGAGATAAAATAGGTATTGCCTAAGGTATGAAGAAGCAATGAGTATGTTTACAGACCAGAGGGGAAAGCCAGTTCTCAATGTCTGCAGTTTCCCAGAGGCTGTGCAACTTCCCTCCTTTCCTTTAGGGAGAGACTACTTCTTCCTTCTTCAGGTTTTCTCTGGATACTTTATCCTGTGAGCTCCCCATGCCATTTTTCCAGCTGCACCTGTATGTGAAAAATAATTGATGTAAACATGGTAATAAAGTTAAAGAACTATCTGAAGGCAACTGAAGCAGAGAAGGAATGGCATTGGGTTAAACAGTTGCTGCTCTGAAGCAGTGGAAGCTACAGCTGTGACAGCCCAAAGGAGAGAGGAAGGGAGCCGTTTGAAAGTAATCAATAAGTATGAAGCAAGGAGCTGAAGGAATCGTGGAGAGAGAGAAGTATGGGGATTCTTCCTATTAGCTGTAGCTACGAGTACACTGAAGACAGCAACCATCCATCAACCACTTGCTAATAGGGAAGGGAAACAAGATTTTTTTTTTAATGCGCAACCTGTTCCAGACAAAAGGCACTTTGGGTTTCTTATTACAAAGTGTGACTTATGTGACACTAGAACTAATTTGCACATGGTGAGAAAGTGTCCAAGAACTAGAACTTTGTGTCCCACTCCCAAAAACAGCTGGAATCTCAGGCAGAAGGCACATCTGAGGCACTGCTAGTAACTGATGTGGGGTTGGGGCATGTCCCTGGGGACGATTCCTACATCAGTTTGAAATAAATCCCTCAAAATTCTGGGTAGTCAATGTTTCCCTCAGAATGGCGTCTCTCTAGAGTAGGAAAGAGTTGAGCTGATATAGCCAAGTAAATCAGCACAGTTTATTAGCCAGTAATGAATGGTATATGTGAAGAGAATCAGGTGAGATTAAAGGAATTATACAGCAGAATGGGCACCTACTGTACTGCAAGCAGTGGTACAGTCAGGGAGCCTATATAAATTATAGCATATTGCATTTCAGACAAGGCCACCAGATTTACCCAGCACAACACTCATTAATTCAGAGGAAATGAGGAAAATTACTGCAGCGCAAAAAGCACTGCAGCTCAACCTGTAGAGATCTTCCCCTTTCATAAAGCTCATTGTGTAACAAGTTTAGACAGGGAATTTCAAAGTGGCAAGGCTAGTGCCACACTCCTCTTGAAAGTACCTCCCTTAGAGCCCTTTAACAATACAAACCCTAACAGTTAAGGCAGCTTTATTTAACAAAATCCATTTTTTACATAGGTTTTTCCCTGCTGAGTTCTGGTTTCACAATCTGGATCTGATTGCATTGCAGCACCAGCTCTCAAACCTGTTTTCATAGTCAATAGAAGGAAAAGCACTAATATTACACGAAGTGAAACTGCAGGTAGAGTTCTTCCATTGACATTTTTTAATTGGTTTATGTTTGGCCTGAATAGGTATAATAAATACTTTATAAGCAGGAATGGTATGGGTAGCACTTTCTTGTTTAATTCACAAGGCTTGATTTTGAGTTAGGAGAGACAAGAAAAAGGGCTCTGGTCAATAATTTCTTTTTATATATATATATAATGAAAGTACTGAGTTTTACAGCCTGAAGAATTTAATAACTTCAATAACATCAGCAATATAAACAAAATTAAAAGAACTGTAAAAACTACCCAAAACCTTAAAAAATGACAAGAAAGTAATAGAGAAATGCTGTATCTCAATATGTTTCATCTTTCTGACATCTGCCCATAGAAATGTCTATGCCTTGCCACATCTCCCCCCCAGAAAGTAAGCTGTCAAGTCTCATGTAAATTATTTATCTGGAGATAAATAATTTTGTACAAGAAATCTGTTCTGATCAGACTGAACTTCTTTGCTTTGTGATGTCTTAATTCACAGAAAGTAGGCATTTTTTCACAAAATTTTTTTCTCCTCATTTTTCCTGTTTTTCAAAGGTCACCTCAGAGAAATATTTTGGTACCCTGTTTTAAATGACAGTACCTTCTTTTTTGAGTCACTTTAATGAAGCTTAGTGAGAATATTTCTTCACTTGTACATGACCCCACAAAGTTTCCAATCTGTAATTATTGTTGATTTTATTTTAGCAAGCAGAATTTACATGGAAATAAGGAGGTTCTTGCCTTTTCATCAGCTCTCCTAAATCACAAAACCACTATTAAAATGCAAAAGGTTAATGAAGTCCAGCCTTGTCTGCTGGATTCCAAAGTGGGAAAAATGTCAATCGCTGTTACTTTAAAATGTCATTAGTATGTCTGTTTAATTATGCATGAGGGACATGGTTATCAGAGAGCCTCTTTGCTGCCATAATGTGAGCAAAAGAAAATTAAGAGCAAGACTGGAAGTCCCTGAAAAACTCCCTGTCCCCTCTTGCTGCCCAATTTGTGTGCATGCACATGAAGACATGGATATAAATTATGACTTTTATTGGTGAGTTTGATTTAGAAGTTATACACTGAGAAAGCTTGGAAAAAGAAGGATTCATAATGGAAATAAAAGAGAAAAATTATCTGAAAATGAGAGAAAAAGGAAGGAAAGACAAGGAGAATAGATTCTTGAGAGAAAATGTGAGGAGTGGAGATTAGTTCTCTTCTTTGGCAGTACCTGAACTTCATCTGACTAAAACTGGGGTTGAAAAATGGCAGACCCTTAACCCAAGCATGATGACTACCTGTAACTTTCTGACTTCCATGATGGCTGCCTTAAGTCAGGTCATATCATTGCTAGCCAAAAGAATAATATGGAAACAGCACCATAGGAATTTATGCTTTATGGGTGATCATTTTTGAGGAATGTCAGGTGTGTTTGAAAAGGGCTGTTCAAATCCTGTGGCTGGAAATGGAAATTCCTTACAATTTTGCATCTGCCCTCAGAACAGAATGTGGGGACTATGAAACCACTGTGTCTAAAGCAAAAAAATATCTGCCTTCAGATTTATACACCTGGATACACGTGGGCAGTCAGGATTGTTTTCATGCAAGGCTGGCTGCTCATCGTGCAAATCAGCATTAGTCTTACAGCTATGGATGGATATTTCTGTAGAGGTTTGAATGTCTTACATTTGCCCAGAGCAGCATGGCTACATTTCTGACTGACATGACATCTGTCCGGCAGACAGGTTTCGTTTTCAAAAGTTTAGTTTCCTTACTGTAGAAAACCCAACAACTTCAAATAACAAGACAAGACCACAGAAAGGGATATTACCCTTTGCCTTGGAAAGACATTGAATTATTCAACATTTTCAAGCTTCAGAAGACTTCAATGCTTTTTAAAGATATTCCTCTGCTGTTTTGCAGTTTCTCACTACTGTGCTCCCCACCAGGGGGAACAGTAATAATGTCTTGCTTTGCTGGAGCCTCTGTTGGTTACCTTCCTGGATGCACTGGAAAACATGATTTACATTTTAAAATCTACTGTAGGCCTTGCAGACCTTAAAATGTATGCAGCTAAAATATAAGGAGCTGCCTGTGTCAAATGTTTCTTGTCAAATGGTAGATTTGAATCCTTAATCTGACTCTGGTTTTGGTTGCTTTCACTTTTACCAAGCTTGAAAACATACATAGTGAATAAGGCTGAGTATATAAATCTTCTAGCCTAGACGTTGCCAAACAGGATCACAGCAATGGCTTGACAGGATTTTTTTAGATGCATTTAGAACTGTGGTCTCTGCTTGGGGCTGTAGTTGCTCTCAGCTCTGTGAACCATGGTGATGCTCCTATCAGTACAGGGGAGCTTCATTACTGCAGCTCACTTTACCTTAATGTATCTTTTTGAAATGGGCAACAGACATGAATCTGCTGCAAGGATAGCCCATGTGTAGCTCTTTCTTACCAATGGTCCAAGTGCAACCCCATGCTGCTTGGCTGCTCTGTTCTGAACCCTGCCTGGGGACACAGCACACCAGCCTGGCTGCAAAGGACAATTTAATCCCTCACCAACATCTCTCATCAGGGCATCCTCTGCCCCTGAGGTATTTCCAGCCCAGACTTAACCCCCTTCAATGTGCCAGATGACCTCTAGAGTTAGAACGGTTGGCTACAGATACAGGGTAGAGAGAGCAACATTCCCCATGAGCCACTGGAATCACCTGCAGTCATTTTTTTCACAGACTCAAAATAGATATAGTTCAAGAGATAGTCTTCTTTATGGAGGAGAGAAAGAAGATGTACTCTTCCAAGGACTGTTATTTCCTTTTACCTCACTGAAGAATGGTCAGAGAAATCTACTATTTCTCTTTTTCATCTCTCACTTTCAGAAAACCTGGGTGACTGTAGGGTCAGACTATTCTTCAGTGACAGCTAGTTCACAGGATCACCATGTGATACTACCTGGCCCATTTTCTACTAGTAATCAGAAACCCTGAACAGGGTAATAGGAGTTGACTGTTGGAACATTTTCATTGTCACCGAAGAGACACAGCTTGGCTATTGAATATATTCATCTCATCTCACTTGATATGCTGTGAAAATACATACTGTTTTTTCCTGTTCCAGGTACCAACTCTTTCTCCTTTTTGTCTGCTTTCTCTGTGGAGAAATTTTATGGTATAGGATAATGTAGGTATGTCTAGAAGTTGATATTCGTCTTGAGCAGGAAGTTGGACAATTGAAGCCCTAAATTTACATGAGATTAATACTTTGCTAGGGTGGGTTTGCAATCTGAAAGGTTAATATAGGGAACTGATAAATATATTAGGTAAAGGCAGAAAGAACATCAGCTGCCTGAATGACAAATATCAGCAAAGGAAATATGGGTAATAAACACCAGATTCTGATTTCTTCTTTTCACTGACACAGTATTAAGCATTGCAAATCTCAAAGACTTACTTAACAAGCAGCACAGATCTTGCAGATCACAGATCTGTGTTCAGGCTTTCAGTTTTTCAAGGTTTTATTCCTTGTCTTCTCTAGAAAAGTTCAGTTTTTAATAGGACTGTGCATTGATAAGAGAAATTACGACCTGTGTTATTCTCATCATTCTGTTTGTTCTCACCTCTTGCATTTTCCGGGAAATCTACATCACACAATAACAACAGCAGTTCATTTTTAGTAAGAAACAATCCTTTTGAGATTCAATAGTCAAAGTATACAAAAGACTGGTGAGCTGAGAGTTCTTTTCTTTCCATCTTCAGTTGCTATATTTGTCTTCTTGAGTCATTTGGACATCAGCGTAGTAGAAGTAAAAAGTTATAGAAATAGGCTTTTCACTTTATCAACTCAACCGGTGCATGACAACATGCATAGGTTGAGTGTGAGTCCTTTTCTTTCTTTCAGTGCCCCTGTTTGGGGAAGAAAATGTTCCTACTTTGGGTAATAACTATTTTGAGCTCTGGCAAAGAACTCAGATTCTTAAGAGATCATTTATATTACAAAGGCTCACTCTGTACTTCCTCAGTGCTTGGAGGCACATTTCAGGTTCCAAACCAACATTTTTTTAATGTTTTTTTGAAAACAAATTTTTAAAAAGCAAAATAAATGTATGAAAGCAAAATTAATATACCATTCTGATTGAAATAGAAAGAAAGTTGGTCCATCCATCTTTATTTTTCAAAATGTTCTCTGAAATATATTTGACCCTCACACAGCGTCTGTGCAAAAGGGATTGTATTTCTTAGAGCCAAATGGGAAAATGATTCATAACATCCTATTCATGATGACAACTGGGCTGATGAGCGAGCTAACTACATATCTATTTCCAAATGTACTAAATTTAAATGGATGTGATCATAGTGTTTAGTACATATGTGATGTTGCATGATGGCTAGACAGATTAGAAGCATTCTTGACATAAAGTACATGAGGCTGGATTTATTCTGACAGTTTAGATGGCCTATTGACAGCCTTTTCTACAGAGATACTCAGTCCATCTGTGGGTCAGAGACTGTTCTAGAAAAATTTACCCCAAATTCTAGGGAGCAATACAGTACTCGTCTCCTCATACTACAAAAGGGCTTTCAGTTCTGATGCCTGAAAGCAAAATTTTGATTCTCAGTATTGGTTTGGTAAATGTTCCAGTGTTCTATTTGACCTTCCATGAAAGATGAAGTATTGCTCTGTTTAAGTTGATGTATTAGCAAGGTGGAAGTCTGTTTGTCCTTCTTAAATGACCAAAGGAAAGAATGAACCTCCTGTATTACAGATAAATATAGTTCAATGGAACAAAAATAGAAGGAAGGAAATCAGTTTGGAAGTATTTTAAGACATCTTTTCTTTCCCATTGCCAGTGTTTGATTCCCATTATTTAATTGACTTAAATAATTGATGTGTATCCAGTCTGATGCTTTGAATTAGGTTTTCAAGTTCTTTCTTCATGCTCTTATGTGCTTTCAGCAAGCCCTGCTACTCTGCAAGGTGTGGCTGAAGATACAGGAAGGAAAGATGAAGATCAACACAAGAAGTAGAAATATTCAGATATTACTCAACAAATTTAAACTGAGGAATAGCTTCCATGTTTTTGTACGTACATGCTCCTGTGGACATTTCTTAGGAGTCTTTTAAGTAATACAAAATCTGCATGTTCTTGTTTTCCTCCTGTTTTCATTTTCTACAGCTACTGTCTAAGTAGCTCCTACACACCCTTCTTATGCATCTAAAGGGCTACACTTGTCAAGGCAGTAGTATTTGCTGGGGCAAATAAGCACATTGAATGACTGCAGGTCCCACTAGAGCAGGATCTGTACTTCCAGCTGGAGCAGAGAGATGTGAATTATATTTCTAATATTATTACTTTATTGACTTTCACTGGGGAAATAGCCATCACAGCAAGACCACCAGAATGACTCCTGGCTGATCTGAGAACCTATCTTTGTCCAAGGAGAAGGGAAACTGAAGTGGTATTACTTAAAATAATATACTGATGGTATGCACAAGGCATTGTAAAATCTTTGCCTTAGAAATTCATTAGTGATTCAAAGTCATGGTAGGAGGGAAGTGAGAGTAGTTCTTCAGCATGTAGCACTGAACTCTCATAAATCTGTCCAGAAAAACTAGTCTGTTTTAATCTATTTCTGTCTTGGGCATCTTTGTGAGATTCCCTCCCACACACATAGAGTCCTCGTTGTATGTGGTGGGTGGCAAGGTAGGAAACACAAGTGGAGACACCTTTGTGTGAGAGATGGATGCAGCTGTAAATGTATCACTGCTGAACCATCTGCATGATTCATAACTGCTTAACTTGGGGAAAGCTTGGAAAGAAAACTCATGGTACAATTAATAAAGGTTTTTCATTTTATGTTATTTCTTTCCACAGTTCTGTTCATTTTACCTTTTGGGGGCAAAAGATACGTGGAGTATTTCCTCCTCCTGAAGACAGCAATTTTTATGTGAATTAATATGAATTTAAAAGTCCCATTTTTGTTAGGATTTTGATATATGGTGGGTTTACCCTCTAGTGTGAAGGTATCTTGAAGTGTTTCTGTCTCAGTTTTGGACCACTTTATAAAATGAATTAAATGTAAAAGGTCACCTGGATCATGCTGTCAGATGTGCATATTCTGGTTTGCTTCCTTGCTGGGTTGCTTGCTTCTTTTTTTTTCACACAAGCACAGTGCAGCTAGATGCCTTGCAAATGTCTCTAAGGTATTTGGCAAGGTACCTAGACCCTGGCCACTGCAAATGCATTTTTAAAGTTGTCTGAGTCCCTAAAGATGTTTAGCTACATAAAGCTATTTTACTATATAAAGCTGTTTAACTAAGGATACTATTTCATTCAGTGTGTGGCTGTTAACTGTGAGCATGGAGTCCTAAGTGAATAGGAAAAGACTACAGGACACAAATATTTTCCTGTACCCGATTTGCTCCAAATCCATTGAGTGTGACTGCAAAATACCTGGATCTCATTTAAGTATTGCTACCAGAGAAAGATGACTACATTGGACAGAGAAACAGGGAACTTCACTTCACCCTCTTTCTCAAGTGTGTAAGACAGACCTGTGCTCAGCTACTTGCATTAAGTCCACCAATGTCTACTTTGTTCTGCTGCTAGGATGATCCATCTGTGATACTAGTTCATCTGCATGTAAGAGAAAATGTACATCTATGCATCAGGTGAACACAAACTCTTCTGTATAATCTACACCAGTAAAATATTACATATCTCAGCTTGAAACATTAATGTCCTTGAAACATTGAGGTCAGTAGCAATATCCCTTTGTACTTCATGTGTGATCAGTGGAGAGGAACAATCATCTACAGGAGGCTGCTCTTGTCTTCACATCCGAATGCCCTGCAGAAATACTTGCCTGTCTCCCTTGCCAGGCTTTTCATTAGCAGCAATTTAGGTACTCCTTTCAAGAGCTGTTACTTCAAGAATTTGGAGGCCAACCAGATCACAGAACTTAGGGTGGTGCAAATGGGAATGCCAGCATAAGTGCTTTCTGAAATATTCAGTATATTTTTGGTGGCTGATGTCTGAGAATTGCAAATGTTGATTGCTAAATGGCAGAAAAAGACTCAAAAATCTACCCCTGTATTTCAAATAAGGCATCTTTTTCTTTTCTTAAAAAGTCCTTTTACACTGTTCTTTTTCTGACTTCACTGGAAACAATCCTCTGACATACCCCAGAGATGGAACAAGGAGGGCTAACACTGAAGTTATGCTAGATACCTTCTTCCCTCAGTGGCTCAATTGTAACTGCAAGAAAATAATAAGGAAACATTAGTTTCTCTGTCATCACTTTTATACTACAGTGTGATACCATATATGATAGGTAATTTGAATAAATGGGAATTTGTGTTCTTAAATGGGAAGTTTTAATGTTTTGTTTGTCACACTACAACTCTTGTGTGCATCTCATGTTGCATGTTGTAGGAAGTTGCTGAATCCATCAAGACTGTGGAGTAGAAGCTGCCACAGATCCACACCCCTTTATCCAACAAGTAATGGGTTTGAGCACATATTCCCAGTAGGCACACACAGAGCATTATGTGCACCACATTTATGTGTTTATATTCCCAACCAGCCATATAAAGAACACAGCCTGAAATGCTGAGCACTCACAGAGAGACAAACAACACAAGCAGCTTCATCCTGCCCTCCTCTCTTGCTGAATTACGGTGGTGGTCCACTGGTGAGAACTCACATATACATGTGTGCAAGAGTGGTCCTCCATCAGCTGGGCTCACTCTATCTGCCCAGCAGCTGCCTCTCTGTCCCGGTCTTCCCACTTGCTGGCAATTGGACCTATTTTCTCCTGAGACCAGGACATGCACACTCTGGTGGCTCTGGCCCCATTTATTCTTCTGTCTCTCTGTTTTCCTGCTTATTCCTCCCAAAATAACCTTCATCTCTCCCTTCCCCTGCCTACCTGTGGTTCCTTCTTTAACCATTCCATAATAAGTTGTGAGCATCTCCAAAGAGTTCTTCTGGGCATCTCATAATATGCCCCACACTCTTAGGCATCTCGTAACCCTCCACAGTGATAAGGTGCTCTGAAGAACCTTTAATTTGATGACAGGTATTGGGTGCCCCCCCAGCTCATGGATCTGAGGCTCCCCTGGAACAGCCATGGATCAGGTCATTGAGCTGGATTCTGAGGCTTCTCTTACCTGCCCTTGTGCCTCAACAATCCTGGAGTTGCCTGAGGCTGAGAATAACCATAGCAGCTGCAATGTTCCCCAGCATCCATGCAGCCCCCACCTCCCAGCCTGTGTCCCCATGCCTGATGCTCTGTCAGTCCCCCTGTGCTCAGGATGTGAGAGGCAGGCACTGTGTTGAAGGAGACTGAAGACTTTCAACCATCAAAGGGTGAGGTGTGATGTGTCTTCAAGCTTGACTGCGCATCATCACTTACATTGTCATCCTCATTCATTAAGTAACCACCTGCTAACATCTTTTTAGCTCCCACTTACTTGGTTACTACTCTGGCAGGGATTACAGTACACAAGGATCACTCTGTGCAGAACTGATCAAATAATGAAAAAATTACTTGGGAGACTGTTCACTGAACAAGAATCTGATTAGCCTGTGCCTGCACTCTTATTATTCATTGTGCTTATATGCTCCAGCAACTGAAAATGTGCTGTGCATAAACATTTTTAAGAAAGCAAATTTCAGGCATTTACTAACATCAAGGAACTCTTCTGTCATTCAGCTTTTGTTGAAGCAGAAGAAAGTTGTTTTTTAACAACAGGTTTTTGTAACAATACCAGCTGCTGCAGGTGCTGCAGCTCAGCTCATATCAGACGTGTTATCTTTTCTTTCCATTCTGTGAGATGAGTTCCATCCAGAAAAGCAAAGCCATGTTCCAGCATTGCCAGATGAAACACTTACTGTCATACCTCCAGTGATAAGGCAACATCAAGTGACTTTTTAAGTGGTGAAGCAGAAGTGCTTTGATTAAATCCAGCTTTGATTAAGTACTTGAATAGTCACTATGATCAATTTATGAATAATCGAGGGATCAAAGAGAATCATGAATGTGATTGGTCTAACCCTTCCAAGTGATTAATATATCAGTACAAAGCAGGATCAGGAACAATTTGTGAGTGGAGAAGAGTGTTAAATCTGTCAGTTAACTGGTCATAATGAATAATGTGACCAGCTCCAATAACAAAGGAGAAGAAACAGTACTTTCAAAATAGAAAAATGCTCTTTTTCTGCAAGATCTGAGAGACATCTAAGAGAGCAGCATTTAAAAACACAGCTGAAACAGCCCTGTGAAGAATCTATCAATATTGCCAGCAACACTGGCAGCTAATGGGAATCACTGGGCAGAGGTCAGAAGGACACAGCTGTGCTCCAGCAGAGAGCTGCAGGGCAGAGCTGCCAGGGGAACCTTTCTGAACCCTCATGTGGTGGCTCTGGCAGATCATAGGGCTGTTCCTGAGCCCGAGGTAGCGTAATACAAGCCTCTTGGAGCTTTGCTTGGGTTCACTCTCCTTTGCTTAGAGGGCTCTTTCTTCTCTGTGCCCTTCCTCCAGTCTTCACTGGCTTTCAGGGTTTGTGGTTAGTAATGAAACTGGTATGGTAAGGACTGAATTTCCTTCTACAAATACCTCAGACGTTTCCATTGCTGTGTGATGGCACAAGACTCCCAGTACATGAAGGATATGAGAAAATCACAGCCAATGCAGAGCACGTGGGGATCAGGCAGAAGTGATGAATTTTTAGTTTATGTTGATTATGTTGTTAGTTTATGTTTATAGTTGATTTTCATATGGGTGAGTGTATCTACAAACAAAGTTGTTAAAACTATTTTTTTAAAAAACCAAACCACTCCTCACTGCAACAGGGAACTTATGACAGACTAAAGGATGAAAATGCAACACCAGTACTGTGTAAATCATCCCAAAGGAACAAACCCACTCCCCTCCCCTACTTTAAAATAACCCTGAAGAAATTTTACTTCAGGGAGAGCTGGAGACACCACGAAGGCCAGTAGGGCATAGTTTCTGGCATATGCAAGCATGCAAATAACAGCTCATGAGGTATGAAATTGCCAGCAGGTATCTCTGGATGACATCAGACACCAATGAATGCATAATACTTCCGGATGAAAGCGTATAACTACAGAAGAAATATGTTCCAAGATAGATCCCTGGCAGGACTTTGAAATTACTTAGCACTGGAAATGTTGTAAGTATTTAGACACTGAAACAAAAGCCTTAGGTCAGATGTCTAAGATGCCTTTGGGAGATGCAACCGTATGAGGTTAGGAAGCAAAAGTAAATCACTGGTCAGCAGATATAAACAGATCCCTCTGGACTGCACCAGGACAGCTTTACTGCTTGATTAAAATCCTGGGATAAACTCCATTTTTTATTGTAGATTTTTTTTTCCCAAGATTTAGGCTCAGATTTTACAACCACAGAGCTGAAAACCTTTCTGAAAAAATTCAGACAAAGTTTCTGTTTCCAGAGATTGTGAGAATTCCTCACTATCTATTTTCTTCCTGTAAGGTTTTTTTTTGAAACTCTCAACAGTTAGTTACACTTTCCAACAAAGGCTAATTGTACCCTAACAAAGTTTTTCATTAAAGGCTCCTTAGTCTCCTGTGTGTCTTTACAAATGCAGCCAACTTGCTTTTCACTTTTTTTTTTACAGACTTCCACTCAGGTCTTTCAGATGCTATTGTGCCTCTTCTCCTAATGAATTCTGCCCTCTGCTTGGACCATATCTTTATGTAACAGTCTCACTTTTATTAGTGGCAGTCCTTTCCCCTCACTTAAAAAGTGTGAAATTGCTAAGTGTGAAGTGCTGCTGAATTTGTGCTCCTTTTTAGTAATTCTTGTCAAAAGGAGAATGCAAGAGTTAGAACTGATGCATTATTTCAGAGAATTATAGAATGGCTGGACCTTGAATGAACTTGAAAGATCATATAGTTCCAAACCCCTGACACGGGCAGGGACACCTTGCTCTAGACCAAGTTGCTCAAAGCACCATCTAACCTGATATTGAACTCCTTTAGGGATGGGGCATCCACAACTTCTCTGGGTAATCAGTTCTAGTGTCTCATCACCCTCATAATAGAGATTTTCTTCCTATTATCTAATCTAAATCTCCTCTCTTTTGATTTAAAACCTTTACCACTTGTTCTGTAGCTCCACTTCTTGGTAAAGAGTCTCCCCCCAGCTTTCTTGTAAGCCCCCTTCAGGTACTGGTAGGCTGCTATGAGGTCTCCCCAGAGCCTGCTCCTCTCCAGCCTGAACAACCCGAGTTCTCTCAGCCTGTCCTAATAGCAGAGATGCTCCAGCTCTCTGAGCACATTTGTGGCCCTCTGCTGGACCTGTTCCAATAAGACCATGCCATTCTTTCAGATTCTAATGTAATTACTATTGCTTTGACTTTTTGACATAATGGAAACTATGAGAAAACCAGCACAATGATCTGCTCCTACAAACATCTGCAGGAAGAATGCCTGGAAGGAGGTCCAAGTATAGAGAAGAAACTAGGATGGATGGTTCAAGTTTTGTCTTGGCATTACACTTCTACACCAACATCATAGTGGTTCTACAGCTCCTCTCTTGCCCCTCTCATTCACATTTTCCAGGAGCTACGATCTCACCTGCCTGTGTGATCTGGCTGCACAAGAGAAGATATTAATGGAACTGAGATATGGTACATCATTGCTTTGTACTGAATATTGGCTCTATATAATTTTTATATTAAAAAAAAAAAAGAAAGAAAAAGCAGTATACCCTTCACTATGCAAGAATCACAAGATTCAAAACCTGAAAGTACGGCCTGTTTTTCTAGTCAGAAAACTAAATTGAAATAAGTGAACAAAAAGTACTTCCCAGAGTTCAGTAGCAGGTATATGACTATTTCAAATATAGGAAGAAACAGATTTGGCATGCTGGGATTGCAGAAGTCCCTCACATATACAAAAAAAATGTTTGTTCTGCAAGTGAGATTTCACCCGACTTGTTTTTGCTTGCTCTAAGACCTTCATTACTCATCAGCTTTAAATTTGTTCTACCTCCCTCCCTTCCCAATCCCCCCTGCATATACACTGAGAGGAGCCTGAAGAACACAAGAACACTAAAAATTTTGTGTTTGTGAAGATGTGAAGACGTAAACACTTGGACCATTTAGGTAAGGCAGAATTAAAAACATGCTGACATGTGCACATCACAGCAACTGCCTTCTCTGTGTGATCCCAACGTCTCCATTAGCAATTTTTGACCTTCAAAGGTTTAGGTGCTTTTATCGGATTAAGAATTATTCCTACCCAGTGAAGGATTTACAATAGGAAAGGTTTATTGGAGCACAGACATAGTTGCTGTGAGTTTACCATATGTTATGATGTCTTGCTCACCTGGGGTGTCCAGTCAGCTCTAACCAGTTATGACTTTGACCTTCTGTCTCTGTGTGAAAGCAGGGATCCTGAAAATATATTTGACATATTGCTTTTTTTCAATAAATAATAATCTTGTTGACAAAACATTAAAAGAATACTTTAAAACTATGTGCAGATATACAAACTTTTAATGGGACTTAAAAGGCTGGAGCACCGGTCCTATGAGGACAGGGTGAGAGAGTTGAGGTTGTTCAGGCTGGAGAAGGCTCTGGGATAGCAGACATCCAGTACCATATAGGACATATAGGAGAAATGGGGAGGTACTCTTTATCAGCAAGGGAAGCAATAGGATGAAGAGTAATGTTTTGAAGCTAAAAGATGGGAGATTCAGATTAGAAGTTCTCAAAGCCAGGCTGGACAGGGCTTTGAGCAACCTGGTCTATTTTTTGGTGTCCCTGACCATGGCAGGGGGTGGATGTAAATGAACTTTAAAGTCCTTTTCAACCCAAATAAGTCTATGACTGACAATGACTTTCAGGAACTATGGCTAGGATCTACTCCAATACCCATTTCAGCTGCTGTGCTGGTTGCTCTTGCAGCTCTTTGGTAATACCACTCTCAGTTTCCAATTTACTTTGAAAGATTATTTCTGCAGTTGAAAATCCATATCAAACAATAAATTGCAATCTCCCTCTTCAGAGCACAGCTCAAACAAGTTTTGATTCACTAAAAGCATTTCTTTTCATCTAAAATCGGCACTAAATTTCACTTTTTTTTTTTAGCCTCTTCATTACTTCTGATAACTTGGATGGTTCTGAATTTTGCTGTTCAACCCTGACTTTGCTTTTCTGCCTCTGTTTTCCATTTCATTGCAACACTTTGACCAGTGTAACCAGCCAACTAAAAGAGAGGTCTGAGCAAGAAAAACACAGGTGCCAACAAAGTTTGTCCTGGCAGTATCATAGTAACAAGCCTTATTACTGCATATAAAGGATTGCCATGAGAGTAAATTACATTATCTTTTTGCTGAGTTTTTTTGGAGGTATTTCCTTAGTGATCCTATTTTACCTACAGTCTGAGGATCTGATGTCTAAAACTAGATAAATGTCCTATCTGATGCACTTTTCCTTGTAATGAATCTGTATAAACATACTGAAGTCAAAGCAATCTCCGGTTGCTCCTATCTGAGCAATACTACCATGTTTGCATTAACTCCAGTTCTCCAGTTCTAAAATTTCTTTTTTTTTTTCCCCCCCACAATTGTGCAGGAAGAATTAGATGAGTTTCTGAGAGAGGGAGTCTGGGAATTAGGGATTTAAAATTTTAATTAATCCAATTTGAATACAGAGCAGAGCAGCAGAAAAAGGAAAACACATTCTGATTCCTGCAGCACAAAAAGATGAGGGACAGAAGCACTAATGTAGGCAGATCATTACATTGGGAAATAAAATTGAAACTACTGATTTGCTAATAGTATTTTTGCCTTAGGAATGTCTTGGGCATAGAGTACAATTACATATCTAGTATTTCAATTCAGTGCCATCTTCTTCACTAATATGAATGCATAGAAACGAAAGAATAACATAACAAATATAAGATTTGTTCACTATGTCTGAGTGCTATATTTGCTATCAACACATCAACTCTGAGAAAGTCAAAGTGCGACTTAATGGGTGGCATCTTAGATGAAGGATAGTAACAGCAAAAATAAAGACACCCAAAACCCAGTGTGCAGTGCATGCCCATAGCAGCGTGACTGCTATGTTATATACCTAGAATACTCCATCTATTTTATTGCAATGGAATGAAGTTCCTTTCTAATTTGGGAACTAGCAGCCTGTAAGCCAATTTTGGGGTTTTTTTTGATGATTCAACATAAGACAAATTATGTGAGCTGATTTTGTAAATAAAAAAATAAAGTCACCCTGAGAAAATCCTAACTGTTTAACAAAGAATGTGAACAAACAGACATCTATAAAATGTAATCCTTTCTATGCTCAGAGAAGTTTGAAAATATACACAGTTAGAATGGTATGAGCAAGAAGGAAAGTGGAGATGGATTCAAATATATCAAAACTGGCCTAAATGATTTAACAGAAATGTATTTGACTTTTCATTACTGTGCAGACTTTCCTTACCTCTCTCTGTCTGTCTCTTTCTCTCCACCTATCATGTGAGCTAACCATTGAGACTCTCAGCATTACCAGCATTCTAATCCTCAAATCACCCAATGACACCTCATATCAGAAAAGTAATGTTGCCTTTATGTAGGACAGTCCTCCAGGCTCAAACACACCATCAACTCAATTTGGTTCACAGAAATATTGTGTGTCAGCTCAATTCTAGAAGCTGACTGTGTCTAAGCTCTTAACTTCCAGAAAACTCAAGGCAAGAAGTGAAAGCTTAAACCCTGTGCAGGGAGATGAATACCTTTTCTTGAGTAGAGAATAAAGTTCCTCATGTACTAACATATGCATTTTCAAGACCAAGTTCAGGAAAAAAAATTAAAATCTGTATTCCCATGGAGTATTTCCAATATCCTGGGAAATTCCTGTCAGTCTCATTCAAGTACCATAAAGGAGCTAAGTGCTAAGCTGACCAAGGGCAGTCTAAAGCTCTTCGTAATGTGGGACTCAGCCTGGTATCTAAGCCAAGTTTGCTAGGTTCTATCAGACATCAGTGGTGGCAGCCTTTTGCATGATGTCAGCCTTTTGGCTGTCAGAGTAATAATCAGGACATGGGAAACTTCTGTTCTTAGACAATCACAGAATGGAAGTGAAAGCAATGGGTTTATGAAATTCTTGTTGATCTTGGATGTTGGGCACCCAGGAGTGGCAGATTCATGCAGGCAACATGGAAGGAAATGACAGTAGGCTGTCAGTCCCTCTTTCATTAATTAGTTTTGCTTTCAGTTTTGTGGGGCAATAAAAATATCCCATTCTGTCTTATTCTATTCCATAAACTGCCCTCATCAGCACTATGTCAGGGCAACAGAAGAGCATCTATCAGAATAGCCACTGCCAGAAACAAAATACTCCTTATTTTTCCTACCTGGTCCCAAAGGAAGAACTTTTTGCTCTATCATCGTGTCTTCTATACTGCTCTTCCTTTGAACATGCACTTACTTAGCTTCCCAGGCTGGAGCCTTTCTAAATGTTCAAGTCCCTCTCAGGTAGTTTGGTGCACAACAAAGCTGCAGGATGAATATTAGCTAAAAAAGTACTGTCATACACAATACTAGAACTGTTGTCTACCTAAAAGGCAGGTACCAACTCTGTAAGAGGTGGGACAATAAATAAAAACATGCTGAACCAGCCTTTGTGTAGGCTTTCAGACTGGCTGATTCCATATGCTATCAGGAAGGAGCACCAGAAGCAAACCAGGAGTTACTCCAGTTCTGCTGCTATCTGATCCCAGGAAGTTACAATTTGTTTTGAAAGTGGTGGTGAATGACAGCCTCAGTGGCTCAATTACTGAAATTGAACAGATTATAGTTTTCTTATATGTTTATATATGGAAAGTTTTCTGTTCTTCAGCCTTGTATTTACAGTAATTAAGGAGATAATTTCTAATTCATTGCCTATAATTTGCAGATATCTCATTACATTAGCAATTATCACTCCTGAATCTCTATTATTTCTAGCCTGTTTGGCCGGTGATTATTAAATCTGTACCTTTAGATTCATTAATGAAATACTAAAAATAATCTATATAATAATAAGTTATCCAAACAGACTTTCATAGGAATATGAAAATTGCAGAGGCCCTGGCTTCAAGGTTGATTTATGCAGTGGGGAGATAGAACTGCTAAGGGCAGCAGCCACCCCAAAGGGAGGTCAGTGAGTTTGTAAAAGTCAGTTTGAGAGCAAATGACTCAGTCTGTGAAATGGGCAGTAGCCACCAGGACAGAAATCATGGCCAAAACATACATATAGATCCCATTTATGTTTCAGCTCAAGGACAAGTTTAAGCTGATACCAGCTGGAGGGGAAGAAGTGAGGAGCTGCTAAGAGACTCCTGCCTTTCCTGGTAGTGGGGTTGTCTGCAGACCTTTCTAGTAATACAAGAAAGCTTGTATTGATAATTCAGAGGTCACTGTATGGATGAAGACTATTAAGCATAGGCTGTGCAGGATCTATACTCCCAGTACCTACTCAGATTTTTAATATGCACCAAAAGCCACCTGGTCAATTCAGTGAATATTCCACCCCAGTGAGATTTCCAGCATGTTAATGTTAGGGTGCCCTTGAGTGCTTTTGTACCACCGAGGCACAATTTATAAAAAGCATAACAGACTGGAAAATTGGACAAATACCACTCAGATGTTTCTAAACACATTGGAAAACTGGTGAGCAGTGCTGCCCTATGGAGAAAGGGAATACAAGTTCGCCTGCAAAGCAGATGTAGTTACTAGGGGTTATTTAGGATATGAAGTCTGCAGTCCTGCAGAGTAATGTAACAGAAGTTGAAAAAGATAAATACTTTTTGTGAAAAAGGAACATATTTCAAATTGGGCAAACCACCTATTTTCCACTTGAGTCTTAATATTTTTAGCTGACCTTGGATGTCATTAGTCACATAAAAAATTGTTCTATAAACACAGCTAAATCTGCATTTGAGATGGATTGTATCCATAAAAGGCTCAAAAAGAGATGTATTTTCTTCCTTCATGATGTATGTGTCACTTCACCAATTTGGAGATTGCTCTAATGCAGTTTGGGTATAGATTTGAAATGAGAGACGAGTGGAAGGGCTGTTTTTTTTCCAGGGAATACTGCACTTATCTGTTTGATATCTCATGCCAGAGAGGTAATAAATTAGATGGACAGACTCCTTCATCTGTAGTTTCCTCTCCATTTCGTCAGGCTAAGTGCTACTATCAGGGCTCTGTGCCACAGCCTCTTCCCTTGGCAGCCACATCTAATCTGGGAAACAGTGGCTGATTTATTACCAGAGTGTCATGAGCAGAGTGGCCCAAAGGTGGATGTGTTAATCCGTGATTCTCCTTGTGGTGCCCTGTCAGCCCCTGAGTGATTCCAACCCTCCTCCTGTTGCAGCTGCTGTTGCTGGAAAATACAGTGAACTGACCTTTTAGTGCATTTCTTCCATTTACATAGAAATCTCACTGCTTGGGAGGTGTATCATTTTGCAAGTCTGACATCGAGCTTTGTAGGAGGTATCTCTGAAGTAGTTTTTAAGTCCTTCATCAGTCTTTGTTTCTATGTGGAAATAGTAGTCAAAGAAATCTAATGACACACCTAAAACACTAAGTCTGTGATTCGGAAATTTTAAAGCACTTGTATGTTCTTTTCAATCTAGATGATTATGTACTTATGTTGGTTTAGTAATTTTTAAATTGTTTGAACGGGTAGACCTTGAGTTTCAAAGACTGTTGTCTTTGAAACTCCTTTAACATCTGAATTGCTTTGTTGCCACCAAGTGGTTTAAGCAGGCATTTCACCACATCATGATTTGATAAGCCAAGGTGAAGTTACTAAGTACTAAGAAAGGTGGATTTAAAGTGCAAACTTGTGTGGCAGCTTTTCTTTGAGATAACACTGAATGGTTTGAGGAAAGTGAGATTTTTTTCACTCCACACACAGTGATTATAAAATCACTGCTGTCAAACAGTATTATAGCTTTCACTTTCTTGGCCAAGAACAATATATTTTCAAGTGAATGTTACAGATAAATATTACCCAGTACTGCAAATGAATTACTTTTCTGAAATAAAAGTGTTTAGAGCAGCATACAAATTCTGTTAAGGCAATGCTGATGCTTTACTTTATGTTTTTAACGAATTTTTAATTTTTCTATCAATACTTGTTCCTTTGAATGAATCTTATCCTAATTCCCAATCTTCCATCATTTTTGTTGTATTGAAGCCCCATATCCTCATTATTCATTTGTGTTGCCTTACATAATTTTGAGTACAGAAGAGCTTTACTTGCTATAGATGTGAAGAGATTAATATTTTTGGACTGCAAAAGGTTCTCTGAAAAACAACAGAAATGCCTGTCACCTTGTCAATTTTGTAGATAGTTTTCCAGCTTACCAGCAAACTTTCTGGAGCAATAAATTAATACCATGCAATGAAAAGGCATCTCACATTTTCCCCAATATAGCACAATGATAACTTCTAGATAGAAGAGGGAACAGTAAAACTTACAAGAGATGGGACTTAAAAGAAGAGTGGAAATTTCTTAGTATCATCCAGCTTTAGAATTTATGTTAGCACCACACAGACCCAACCAAAAATTTCCTATTTTTATACCTCTAATTCCAATGAAGCTGTTTCTTCAATTATACAGTAACAGATGATTTTAAAAAGCTCAATACTTGCATTAGCTGAAGGCTGGACAGCTAATTCATACAGTAATATTGTATTTAACACTTAGCCATTTTTGTGTTAAAAAATCGAGTTCTAATAGACTAACTGCAAAAAAAAAATACAATCTCTGGCTGCTAATTGCATTGATCTTTAGAATGCTTGAATATAGCTATTTGTGAGTGTTTCATATCTGATATGTTTGTTTGGTGCAAACAAGAAAAGGGAGTTGTTATTTGCAGTTTCTGCTGTCAGAGTGACTAAATCTGATTGTTAGAATTGTATTTCCAATATGAGGAAGCCAATTACAAGGCCTAATGACTTCTCAGGATCAGATGCTAATAACTGCCCAAAAGGGTTTTTTCCTCTGCAGACAGCTCCAGAAGTCATCCTGCTATGTTTGCTGTCAAACTAAATGAAATGGTCTAGATGAAGGAGCATCTCATTTAATTTTGTACCTAAGAAAATTTTATGAAGAAGTATTTTTTTCCTGTGAACTCAGATTTACTCTGTGTGACTCAGCATTGCCGTGTCCTGAAACAACACAAATGCTGCCTTCTGAAAGCTGACTCAAGAAAAAAAGTAAAGTGCAAGAGAATATTCTTCATGCTATTTCAGAAGAGCCCATTATTTTCTCAGCATTATATCAGGTGCATTATATAATGGAGCACTGAAGTGCATGCTAAAAATCCTGAAGATAGGAACAGTCTCAGTAACTTAGAGAAATTTTATGCCAGCAAGTAATGCACATATAGAACCTGTAATACCTGGGACATTAAGATTTTCCCTTACCTCTTAGTGATCATAATTTGGTACATTTTTATAGTACAGTTAAAATTAATAAGGACTGTTGACCCTTCTTTATCTGTTTGCAGTTTTTTCATGGAATAGTATGCATACATATGCTATTCATGAATGACACCTGTTCTGAAGAAGATTGAAGCCTATATTAAAGCAAGTTGGAGCCCCATGGACATTATGTTATGGAGAAGGCTGACTAGGTACTTCTGATGAATCTCTAACTATTCAGTAGAAATGTGAGGATTTTCCATGTCAAACATAGAACATTTAAAATTAAAAAAGGAAAATGCACCGCATGCACAAACACAAGTGATCCACTGCCAAAGAACACAGAATACAAATTAGAAGATCTTAAAAGTCCCTAAGTCCTTTCTCAGAGAAGAATCAGCTATTTGCAAGACAGAAGAGATGTAATGACTTCAGCAGGATCCAACAAACACAGTCATTTTTCTAGACTACAAAAACTCTCATTCATGTTTGTATTTTAGAAGACCTGTAGGTTCAGTCTTGTGTTGAATCTACTCTAGTAAATAGTAATTTCCATTTAATTTTTATTTTAATCTATACTGCAATGAAACTGGGGAACTGAAGAGAGTCAACGAATGATGGGATTAGTGGAAAAGATAAATTAGGTAGCTTAACTGATAAATAAGTAGGCTATTTTAATAAGAAAATAATGACCAGTGAAGTTTTTGTTTAGCACGGTTAAAAATGCCTATCAAGTCAAAAGAACTGCTTCTTTCTGCCTGTCATACTGGAACATCAGAGCAGAGAATGAGACCTTCACTGAACAAGGTGTGTTTTGTCACATGGCTCAATGCAGACTTGCATTGCTCTCAGCCAGGCCAGGCATATGCCTGGAAGCACACAGATACACACTGCCTAGTACTTACCTAGCTCCTACATTGACAACCAACTTTCCAATCAGGAATGGAGTAATCAGATCCAAAGGTCCAGCTAGCACTTTGTTCATTGTTTCTCAGTAATCAACCAAACACAGTCACTGGAGGCTGGAATGTGGGCTCTTTAGTAGAGGCTGAATGGGCTAGGAATAAGGGGTTCAAATGAAAGCATAAAATTTGGAAGCTTAATTTCAGAAGTAGTCAGAAGAAAGTCAAAGCATAGAGGGCATGGGACTGAAAAAAGCATCTGCCAGGCTGTTACTCAGAACAAGCGTGCTGGGGATAAGGATAGAGAGAAGTAATGGAATTGTGCAGTGCTTAGGAGAAAAAAAAGTAAAACGTGTTTTGCCTACCATCTACTTGTACTGATTAATCAGACCAAGTTGCAGTGCTGGACAAAAAAGCTAAACCAGGAATGTGTTCAACTACTATATGTAAATAGCCCCTTATGTTTGAAGATGTTTGTGAGTGATTGCTTATTTGTATGGTGGCAGGTGCCTGATCTGATGGGAAGTGTCCCCTCTCTGGACATGTTTAAGGCCAGGTTGGACATGGCACTGAGCAAGGGGGTTGGAACTAGGCGATCTTGAAGGTCCCTTCCAACCCAAACTATGATTCTATGATTGTAAGATCTGATGTGAATATTTCCATATCCCCTCAGGGCCTCAGAAATTAAATACTCATGACAAGGTTCAAATAAATCATAAATTTTTCACCCAAAGCTTTCAGTATAGTGCTCCCTAAAGGGTTATGCAAAATACAGAATAGTTTTGTGAGGCCTGTAAATTATAGCCTCATGCTATAATGTAGCATGGCTGGGTATGAGTTTCCAATCAATCTATATTGTTGTTTGCTCTGTGATAGTCAAATATGATACACAGACCTTACACACACGTGAAAGAGAATGGAAGCTACAAGAACCAACTTGATTTTATTTATGCAGTCATTTAAAAAACATTATAGGCATTTTAAATGTATATAATTAGAAATATACATTTTGAGTTCCCCAGAACAAGCATAACAAAAAGCTTGATCAAAACAGTAATAGCAAAGGTATACCAGAGCTGTATGGTAGCAGTTTCTTTGGAATTTTTAAACTTCCTTCTCCCACATCAGCATTTCTAGTGCCTACCTATAAAAAGCTTTGGAAAAGGAAAGAAGATTTGAATCACAGAAACACTGAAGTTGAAAGAGACTTCTGGAGGTCATCAGATCCAGCCTCCCTGGTCAAACAGAGTTATCCAGAGCCAGCTGTCCAGACAACATTTGAATGATCTTATGGATATTCAGTGGGGATACAAGTACTGTGCCATGCTTGGTCACCCTCACAGTAAAAAAGTGTTCGTATTCAGGTGTGCTAGGAAAAAATTACCTTTCATCTGTCATGGCAGCAGTGAACAAGGAGACCAGTGGTGACCCAAACATAGAGCCCTGTATTACACAAAATCACAGAATGTCAGAGATTGAAAGGGACATCAAGAGATCATCTAGTCTGATCCCTCTGTTGGAGCAAGAACACGTAGATCAGGTCACACAGGAAGGCACTGAGGTGGGTTTTGAATATCTTCAGAGAAGGAGACCCCACAACATTTCTGGGCAGCCTGTTCCAATGTCTTGTCACCCTCACTGTGAAGTTTTTTTTCTCACATTTTTGTGGAACCTACTATGTTCCAGATTGTGCCCATTGCCCCATGTCCTATCATTGGAGGTCACTGAGAAGAGCCTCGCTCCTCACAACTTACATATTCATAAACATTAATGAGATCACCCTTCAGTCACCTCTCCTCCAAGCTAAAGAGATCCAGCTCTCTCAGCCTTTCCTCATAAGGGAGATGCTCCAATCCCTTCATCATCTTTGTGACTCTGTGCTAGGCTTTCTCTTGAACTGAGGGCCCCAGAACTTGACACAATGTTCCAGATGTGGTCTCAGCAAGGCAGAATAGGAGGGGGGGGGGGAGAACCTCTCTCAACCTACTAACCATGGTCCTTCTAGCACACTCCAAGATGCCATTGGCCTTCTTGGCCACAAGGGCACATTGCTGGCTCATGATCATCCTACTGTCCACCAGGACCCCCAGGTCCCTTACCCCTACAGGGCTGCTCTCTAACAGCTCAGTCCCCAATTGATACTGATAGATGGGGTTGTTCTTGCCCGTATGTAAGACCCTACACTTGCCCTTATTATGTTTCATTATATTTCTCTTTGCCCAACTCTCCAGCCTGTCCAGATCTAACTCGGTTGTAGCAAAGCTTTCCAGCATAATTTTTCGAAGCCCAGTTTTGTGTCATCAACAAGCTTGCTGATAGTGCACACTAGTCCCTCATCCAATTTGCTGATGAATATACTGAATAGTACTGGCCACTAGATACTTGAGGGTCTCTACTAAAGTCAAGATAGACCACGTCCACTGCTTTACTGCAATATGCCTACCTGGTTATGTCTTTATAAAAGGTTATCAGGTTGGTCAAGCATGTCTTCTCCCTGGTGAATCCATGTTGACTGTCCCTAATGATCCACTTGCCTTTGATGTGCCTGTAGACAGTGGCAAGGGTAGTTGCTTCATCACCTTTCCAGGAATGAGTCTCCCAGTTCTCTAAGGATACTGATGTTTGGGCATGTGGAAGAGGTAGAAATAACAGTCCTGCCAAAATCAACTGCAATTTTTCCCTTATGTGGAGGGATATTAAAAAAAAAAGTAAGGAATTACCTTATTTTCTACCATCCATGTCTTTTAATTTTCCAAATAAAAAATACTCAGTATTAATATAGGACTTCTACATTCACTGTAATCCCTAGCACATTCTGTTTTAAAACAATGCTCAAAGACAGACATATGTGTGTCCTCTCCCCCTTTTCTCACCCTTTCTCTTCCTTGGCCTCTGCTTGAGCCATAGCCATCAGGGGAAGATGTGATGAGCTGCTCCTGGACCTTGGAGTATAGCTGACTACAGTCAAAACACTGTGTGGAAGGGGGCACCTAGATAATTTGTTCCCATGAGAATATGACTGCAGGTCAATTGTCTTACTCCACAAATAGTGGACAGCCCAACAGCCCCTCAAGCTCTCCTGTATGGTAGTGGGCTGCACATCAAGACCTCCCCTTGAGCAGGGACACTTGCTTAAGTTCCTACGCTTCTACAACTTGAGATTGAGAGATTCCTTGCCACAACAGATTCTTGGTAAGTGACTAACAGCATGCTGAAATATTTGAAATCTTAGCTAAGTGGTATAAAGGATTAATTGCATATGAATATAATCTTTTAGACATAAACCACTGACCAAGTCTGGGGGGTCCTTTCTGAGCCTCCTGACTCAATGGGAGTCTAACCCTGTCTTCTATGCAGTAAATAACAGAATGTACAATGACATCAAACCTTGTAAAACACTGTCACATTTATTATCAAAGTTAGTTAAATCACTATTTAAAATTAATAAGTATTTCTTCTCTCTTGTGAGTGAAGTCAATCACAATTCCCCTGACAACATACTACACATAGATGTGTATGTGACTGATGGGCAAATTGCCTTTGCTGCCATGAAGGTTCTCCAGCTGAGAATTCACTCAGTTCCATCTTCTAGACAGAATATTGCCATCTAGGCAAGTAAAAGGAGGACGTGACAATTTGAGGAACTGCATTTGATCTTTACCAGGACACAATAGGACTAATTTAAAGAGTCTCACTTGGAAGAGTAAGAGGAGATCCTCAAAAAAAACAAGGAAAGGCTAGACAGTTGAGATATATGACACAGACTCAAGTTAAATGAATGTTTGTAGCTGACCTTACACAATGAAGTACATAGAATTTTAATCACTTACACACTAAAACAGATGCGTGTAGGTTTTTCCATATGTGGCACTTACAAAGCTCATAACTGTGTTGCTGAGTAACATTACGTTTCTGTGCCAGAATCAACAGCAGATTTCTTTTTAATCTCCTGCCAACAAAATGCTTAGCAACTGATAGACTAGTTTATCATCTATAAATAATGATGTGATGTATATAAGAATTTGTTAACTATCAATCAATATTTTTTTTCATTTACTCATTGTGGACATGTGCTTTATCTTCTGGGTGATCTCTAGCTAATACTGCTGTTTCTTCTTTCATCTATTTCCAAAATAAAGAATACATCAAACAAGCTTACGTTGTTTCTACATGATATATAGCCATGAAAATTAGTATTGCAACATCATCTTCTTGCCTTGTTCCTGAATTTACAGTTCGAAGTTATTTCAAATCATAAAAACATCACTGTGGTTATATGTATTTGTCCAGAAGAACAGAAACTGCTGAGATTTGCCAGTATTGAAGCATTAAGCAAAACAGATGTGCTTATTACAAATAACTTCAATAGAAATCATCAGCAGAAAAATGAGTGGGAATGGAAACAGAAATAATGTAGTGTTCTTTCCAGTTTTGAAATCTGGAGCATTGTGGAGAAGTGCCCAATAGCATCTCCTGTCAGTTTACTGAAATTCTGATTCTTATCCCTGCCCATGTTACTCATTTCCTTTAACTATGGTCATTCTAGTATAAATATCTGTCAGTCAGACAAATGTTCCAGTTTGTACATGAAGTTTTCACCACAGCTTTGAGCCTGAGTCACATATTTTGGAAGCACAAGTAAGACTTGTGACGAGATCAAAACAAACATGTTTTCCTTTGTTTGACTTCATATTTGACAGCTGTGTGTGCCCCCTTTATCAGAATCAAAGTGGGAAATAACTTCTTGCCGAGTAGGGAGTTTCTCCACGCAGACTCTGTAGTTCTTACCAAATATATATTAAAAAGTCAGAGACTGCTAGCACAAGCATACAACTCTTTCCTGGTGCAAGTTGCAGAGGGAAAAAGGTGGAAGTCCAGTTGGACCCAGTGACAGAAACAGCAGAATGAAGAACACCATCAGGCCAGATCTCTTATATTTTTTCTGCTGCTTCTATGCACAGGTGTGCCAACAAAAGACATGTATTATGAGGAACAGCTGAAGGAGCTGGGCTATCCAACCAAGAGAAAAGGGGGCTGAGGAGAGACCTGATTGGTCTCTACAGCTCCCTGAAAGGAGGGTGTAGCCAGGGTGGCTTGGCCTCTTCTCTCAAGGAACAGCCAATGGAATGAGAGAAAATGGCCTCAAGTTGAGCGTGGAAGGGTTAAAATGGATATTAGGGAAAATGTTTACACTGAAAGGGTTATCAAGTGTTGAAACAGGCTGCCCAGGGAAATTGTTGAGGCACCATCCCTGGAGTTACTTAAGAGACAGGTAGTCATAGTCCTTAGAGATATGTTTTAGGGATGATTCTTGTCAGGGTAGGGCTGATGATTGCACACTATGATCTGGAATGTTCCAACATAGGTCATTCTATGCTATTGATATGTAACCACTGAAGCTAGTGGAAGCTGCTTGTGCATGAAATATGTACCGTGAAAGAAGGCTCAGGGAGGACTTCATAATAGTTTATCAATAACTGAAGGAGGCCTAGAGAAAGGCAGGGGTAGGACTTTTTAATAGGGTTCAGGATGGAAGTAAGGTATGAAAATTGGAAGAGGGGAGATTTAGGCTGGATATAAGAAAGAAGTTCTTTACTGTGAGGGTGATGAGACTCTGGAACAGGTTGGCCAGAGAGGTTGTGGATCCCCCTTCCCTGGAGGTGTTTAAGGCCAGGCTGGATGAGGCATTGAGCAACCCAGTCTATAGAGAGGTGTCCTTGCCCTTGGCAGAGTTGTTGGAGCTTTAAGGTCCCTTCCAGCCCACTGATTCTATGAGTCAGTGCTGTAGTAACAGCTAACTCTCATAATTAAATTCTTCATACTGCTAATGTTAGGTTCTGTCAGAAAACATGCTTTTACTTAAGTATAAAATATGTTCTTCAGCTACAGGCATATACTGGCACAAATCCCTGTCAGATAGATAGTTTCTCTGATTGTGTACTTTTTAGAAACTCAGAATTCATTCAATATTCTCTCTATTATTGTACAGTTGCTCCCCTGAGTTGTCCACAAAACAACCCAAACAACTACTCTCCATGAAATCAAAAGTAACCAGGTACTGCTTTAAGTCCAACTAAGGAAGACAAGCTGTTCTGACAGTAGTAATGCTTTAATATTTTGCTAATCAAATGGTCCTTCCCTAGTAGAAATTAATTATTTCTAAAATAGCAGGGAAAAAGAAGAATGGACCAACATCATATCTGTAATTTATACTAATTTGTAAATCAAAACAGATGGCAAAAGAGACTGTGGAACAGCTGACTCATCAACTAAGCTGTATTTAAAAGAGGAAAGCCAGAGCAGGGATCATCAGATTATCTCTCAAGGAAGTCTGCATCTGTCTGGAGAAATATTTGCAATATGATAAAACCTGCCTTCCCCAAAAAAGAATCCATTTGTTTTTCTGTTGGAGATCATCCATTGCAATCTGTCACTTTATCTTCTATCTCTTTAATCTGAAGAGAAGCATTCCAAAGTTAAGAAATGGGAGTAACCAAAAATAAGGCTCTGTTCTCCCTCCATCTCTCCAAAAATTCAGGAATTTAGTCAAAAGAACATCCTATTGATTTCATGGAGGACTTCAGTGATGACCCAATTGTTACTACATTTGCTAATTACATTTCTTTATAATACCTACACAAATTATAGCAAGCTTGAGTTAGTCATGGAGGCTAAGTTTGGAGGATTCAGTATAAATTGTGGCCCTTTAATGGCAATTTCTTTCTTTACAGTAATTCTCAACTGCCATTCTCAATTCTGCTTTATATTTATGAGGTTTTTTTCCCTTTCTTCTCGATCTCCCTCACCTTTTTCTTGTTGCAGAACTATACAACTAGCTACCTGTTTGGAGAATTCATGACAAGTTATTACCAAAAAAGAAGGAGGACCCAGGTAACTATAGACTAATCAGCCTCCTCACCTCCATTCCTGGAGGTCTACCATGTGCTCCACTGTGGTGACATCACCATCATCTCTGCTGCCCACACACAGGGCCTCACTCATTCCTCACCATGTGCATGTTGCTTCTGGCAGGGCTTTCCCCAGGCTCACATCTTATAAAAAAGCAAAAGGCAAGAGAAGTACTTGAGCTGTGACTGGAACACACCTATAGCTGCCAGTAGAACATACCTGTAGCCAGGGATCCTGCTTGCCTCCTGCTTGCCTCCTCTTTTTTCCTTTTGGCTCCCCTCATAATCCCCTACTTGGTTTGGGTTTTTTTGATAAATATATGTGATGTGAACTTCCCTACTACTGTCATGATATGGCTAAAAGTGCCCAGGCTGTGATTCAGTGGCCAACTCTGTTATTAGTTTATACCATGATATGGTGAAAAATTACGTGAAAAATTGTCTATGAATCTCATATCCTCACTTGAAAATTAATTTTCTTCTTGAGAATTAACCACTAACTGAATATGGTTTATAGCTGAACAAAGAGATATTTATCTTTGATTGAATCTGTTGTCTGTTAAAAGAAAACGACCTCAAATTGTTTGAACATAGAGAGCACCTGCAACAGCCATCCTATGCCCTGCCAGTGTGACACTTTCTGGTGCCAGCAAACCTTATCTCCATTTCACTTATGACAAGGTAGCAGTGCTTATTATGGAAGAGTATAGGATTAAAAAATAAAAAAGAAAACCCAGTAGCAAGTTAAAAAGGATATTGATTAAATTTCAAGCCTGCAGTCATTGTACTGGATTAAAAGCAGGTTTAGCTTTGAGGTAACTGATAGGGAATGGGCTGCTACAAAGAACTGGATCTGTGGACACATCAAGCAAGGTGCAACTGATGCATGTGACCAGGTTGATGGGAAATGCTACTTGAGCTGCTCCAGCTTGTAGGAGGGTTCTGGCATAGGGACAGAGGAAATGTTATGCCACCATTTATTAGTTGTGTATTCTGCCTCTGGCAATGGCTCATGCTGTGTACTTCAGGGAAAGGAAACTTATAACAGGGGAGCATTATGCTGCAAAGCAGAATTCTGTCCTGTAGCAAAGGATGAGTTGTCATTATGCAATAATAAAACTGGATTATGCAATTATACATATTCATCTCATTCTGTGGATTATTCTGTTGTTTCAATTAACATTTACAATTTAACCAGGGAGTAGGACAATGGGTGATATGATTATCACCATATGCTGCTGGATTTAGTTTTAAACTTCATGGACAGGGCCTGTTACCTCAAATATATGAGAATATCTGGGTGTTTCCAGCTCATGTATGAGTGCTCATCTCAAAAAGAGGAATATGCCCAGTGTTATCACAGCAGCTGAAAAGGCCACACGATTTATGGTTCTGTTAGTTTTATTTGTGTTTTCCTTCATACCAAGGCTCAGACTCTGATGTCAGCCCAGCCCGAGCTTGCTCATGCGGTGAAGAGAGGGATTCACTCATATGGAGGTAATTTCCTTAATGACTTTCCCTTTCATGAGAGCAGATTTCAGGGTAGATCAGATGGGGTTCCCCCAACAGGGGAGGTGAGCCTTGAATGGCAGGTGGCAGTCAGGCTGTCAGGGTAGCAGAAGAGCTCTGTCCACATGTTCTGGGAGAGGAGGGAAGGGCCAGTGATGGAGACCAAGGTTCTCAGCCAAGTCCTTCAAGATAGAGCAGGTCAAGGCTGTGGCAGGAGGGTGCTGGAGCTCATGTCCGTGACATGGAGAAAGGTATGAGCTCTCTCCTTAAATGCAGCTCCCAAGAGAAGTGGGGAGGCACCAGCTGAGGCTCCCAGGTGCAGGCAGCTCTTGGCTGAGGAAAGAGACTATTTCAAGAATCTTGATGCTCTGTTTTTATATCTGTCCCACTGTCTTTAGAACTGCAGGCAGGACTCTCGATGCCACAGACACCCCCTCTCTGTCTGCACTCGTCAAACTTTTCCATGTTCAGAGTAAAGGCAGAAGGCCAGCAGGATGGCTCCCTTTCACCTTCCTTTTTTCCATGCATCTGTGCCCAGGCAGAGATTATTTTTTCTGAAATATTTGCTTTGCAAAGTGACAATGAGTTGTCCCTCTGACTGAAAGACACTGCAGTGAACTCCTAGGAGGAACTGAGGGAATATTGCTAAGATCTTAAGCAAAGCTCTTCTTGTTAAGTAAATAGTACAAGGAGAGAATAAAGGAAGATTAGAGATAAAGACAAAGCCTCTGCGTTTTTTGCAATATGTTATTAACCAGGAAATACATATTTTCAATAATATTCTCCTACTGCTTAACTAAATTGTGAAAATACTGCCATCATCTGGATGACTCAATATTTAAGCCTGATTTTCTTACTACTGTTCAGCAAAAACAGTAGAGAAAGTAATAGATTCTGTATTTTAAAAAAGAGTGCCAAATCACAGCATTCAATAAAAAACTGGTTTCAAGGATAAAGGACTGCAAGTATACCTGTGATAGTCTCTGAGTGTAATAAGGCCAGGCTTATAGACAATGCAGTTGATTGTTGGAGGGTTGTTTGGGGAAGAGAGGCACAGATAACCTACAAGGAGCTGAAAAAGTTCCTGTATGTCCTAAGACCTTTTACAGAACTTGCCTATTTTTGAGGAAAGCTCAAAAAAAAGGGCACAAAACCCTGTAGTTTTCTCCACAATGCAAACTTTATTTGTAGTCAAGTGTTTTTTGAACTTGGATTCTAATTTTTAGATTCTGTTTCCTCCATCCTCTTTTTTGTCCTGCAGTTCTTACTTTCACTGATAGGCAGACTCATAGGTGCATATGCAATAAACAGTTGCTAGCATTAAATATTATCACAGACTCAAATCTCACATCAATTTTGGAGAGGCAGACTGGTGATAAGTAGTTTTTGAAACATTTTTAAGTGTTGCGCAAAACCTGATTTTTCTTATTACTTTTGTATTCAATAAGAAGCAGTGATTTAATTCAATTTTAAAATACGAATGATCCATTCTTGCATGTACTTGAGTAATTCTATTAATTAAGCTGAAACTTCTTTGATGTTTTAAATTAACAAGAACTTAAATGACTTGAAGGAAAATCTATTTTATTTTTTGTCCATTGGAGAAGAGCACAACCTTCCCAAATTAAAAAAATTAACAGACTTATCAATTGCTCAACATTTGAAGTCAGTCCAAATGGCATATTGAAAAGACAGAAAAAAACCCAGAAAAGTCCATTGTTTTAAATAGAGGCCTACTAATCTAGAAAATATATGGTTCTTCAAGGAGGACTTTGAAAATGTCTTGGCAATATTAGACAGACAAAATGCATACTTTAAGAATAAATCATCTCACAGAGGGACTCGGTAACCACAGCATCCTGAGACTGTCAGCAAGTTGCAAAAGAGCAGCTTCCTACAGACTTTCTGAAAGTTGGGGTTGTTAACCAAATTTTATTTGCCTTATCTGAACCTGTGTTTATATTATATTTCTGACATAGCTAGAAATTATAGAAATAGAGAGCAGAGAAAGCAGATGAGCTTTTAAAAGTCCATGGTTCCTGTAGGCTGAAACCTGACAATAACTGATAGCATTAATTGATCCTCCTGTGTAGATCCCAGCATTTGTTATTGTATAGTCTTTAAGAGGAATCTCCATCCTAACCTATATAAACTAACCAGTCTGAAATACCCAATGCACTGACCTCCATATTAGAACAATTAGGAGATGAACAATAACTAAAAGGTAGTAAAAGCAAATTAATACATTTTTCTAAGAGGTTATTATGCAATTCAGTACAAAATTATTAAGGTGGTGAACCCAATTCAGGAGTGGACAAAGATGACATGGATAATGTCTCTATAAACTTGTGTAAATTTAGGTAAGAAACCCTCTATAAACAGTGAAATTTCTTATCCCAGATGCAGTTGATCAAACACCACTGAAGTCTACAAATCTCCGAAATCAAATAATGGGAACTGCACTTAGTTGTGTTCACAGACACATTATTGACAAAAGCTGGAAGCAGAAGTCGAGGAAAAACATTGGAAGTGAGTTTTAGAAATCAGAATGCAACGGATAAGCTTTGGGAAAAGATGTGAACTTGCTACCATCTTTCTGAAGGATAATATTATGACAGGTCAAGTGAAATACTGCACTGGGGATGTTGCAAGTCCCAGGCTGCTACATTGCAGCTGTGCATGTGGGAGTAGCTATGATGTGGAACAGTGAAGGCAGGGTTTGATGGTGGTCTGGCAAAGAACAACTATCTTTCCATTAAAAAAACCATAAACAAAGATTTAGTGTTCATATATCCATGGAGGGTCGCTGCTGCTTTGCACTATACTTATTTCTTGCTACCATCTTTCTGAAGGATAATATTATGACAGGTCAAGTGAAATACTGCACTGGGGATGTTGCAAGTCCCAGGCTGCTACATTGCAGCTGTGCATGTGGGAGTAGCTATGATGTGGAACAGTGAAGGCAGGGTTTGATGGTGGTCTGGCAAAGAACAACTATCTTTCCATTAAAAAAACCATAAACAAAGATTTAGTGTTCATATATCCATGGAGGGTCGCTGCTGCTTTGCACTATACTTATTTCTTACAGTAAATATTTTCATTCTGTATGCTTAATTGCTGTTTTGGGAACCAACTTTGTCCTTGTTTGGGATACAGTAAGGATCTTCCCTGCCTCTGCTTTTTTTCTTTCTGGCTATTGCTGCCTGTGGATTTGAGACTCCGAAAGTAGGAAGAAGAAAGGGAGAGGCAAACCAGAGTCTGCTGTACTGCCAGCCACCCCAGAAGAACAGGCATTACAAAAAAGAGAAGCTGCAGAGTTGTGAGGGGTGCAGTGTACCCAAGGTGCCTCCAATGCCTACTGGGTAAGGAGTAAAGGTACTGCTGCCCCATTCATGCAGTGAAATATAGTATTTCTGTATAACCAGAGAAAAAAAAGCAAAAAATTTCTTCATCAGGGATCCAGGCAAGTGAATCGCCTCATTGTTTTACAGGAAAGTGCTGGATCATTGGTACAAAACAGCAGCATCCTCATCAGTTTGAAGTGTCCATCATTTCAATTTATTAGTCTTTCAGAGTCAAAATGGTGAATTTGTGCAAATGCTCATCCACAGCCTTTTAGCATTCAAATCTGATATGGCCTGAATTTCTCTTCTTCTTCCACTGACAGAAGTTAGGATTGCTAACTTAAAAATAACTATATCTCATTGAAAGCTGAAAGCATCTGGCATCTTACTGGGATGAAACCAAACCTCTGCAGTTTTTGATGTAGTCCACCCAGTACAAAATGTTTTATTCTAAAATAAACAGTTTTTATTTCCACATTTTATGTCCCATTAAGATTTCATCAAATATTGTGCAAACACAACACTGATCACAGGCAAACAAACATTTATGTCACCCATTCTTCATGGAGCCTCTGCATTTGATTGTGAGACCCACACTTTTTGGGCTGTGTCTGTAGATAGTATTCACAATTACATGGAGTCTGAGCTATGCTCCTACAGCTGTTGTTTAAAGTTGGAACTGTATGCTTGGGTAGAATCCCAAGTCTCATGGTAACTTGCCAAAGCACTTCAGCACAGTACTACAAGTTTCAGATGCTTTTGCATCTTAGAAAGATGAATGTGTTATCCTGAAACCAAAAATAGAGATTTTTCCAAATGTGTAAGAAAAGATATGCGAGTTTATAGCAGGCTTTATTTTCCCATATCTCATTTATTTAACTGTGATGTGGTAGATAAGAAGCTGAAGATCCAAACATCAAATACAGTCAGTTTGGAAATAAAATTAGAAAAAATTGACAGTGAAATGAGATTTGTCAGAAAACATCGATTCATTGACAGGGAAACATTTCAAGAAAATGTGCCACTTTCCAACAGCTCTTTTGGAAGCTGTTTACTGAGTCTGGGCAGCCTCATCATTAAATAGTATATGGGTGGGGGGAGGAAGTCTGGAGCTAGAATGTGTCCTGTCTCACAGGTCACCCCACGGGCAGCCCAACAGATTCATGGCCTCCCTGTGCTATGTCTGATGGTGTTGGCACCCTGAGCCAGTAAGAACAGTTAAAATCCAGGAGATGGAGCTTCTAAACTTGATTTTATTTAAAAGAATATATTGTATAGTGATGTCTTAAAAACAGTTCCTTTCTGCAGAAAATGTCGGTATTCTCTGTCTTTGTTACAACTCCCTCTTTCCCTTCCAGTAATAAAATAATCCTGGGGTTGGAGCTGTGTAGGGCACACTCCAGCCTCCTTAGCTCCCACCCCTCATTCCCTGCAGGGGCTGGTGACTGCATCCACCCTCCTGGCTCTTTCCCCATTTGCTGGGATCCACATGAGTTCTCTGTTGCAGTTGGATGGGAGGTACCTTATACAAAACTATGGAGACATCTGAGGAAACTCTGGTTGATTAAAGAGAAGGAATGCTTTTGCATCTTAGAAAGATGTTTCTTCCACTCAGAGTGTGCTGCTCAACTACTAAGGAGAAAACAAGTACAAGCACATTGATGTATTAATATATTTGCAATAATTGGGGTTTTTATAATTGTTAAACAAGGTTGGAGGTGACTAAATATTATAGCAGAACCATTGGAAGAAGGATTCTTCTGCAATGACCTATTCAAACTGACAAGCAGTATTACACAGCTTGCCTGATCTTTTACTAGTGCTGGCTTTTTAGTAAAGTCTGTATGTCCCAAAATAAAGTTATAGTGCTTTTGTTTACAGGGGGAGGGGGATGGTTTCTTGCTGATTACCCACTGCTTACTGAAACAGGAAGTTTCATGTAAACTGGAGCTGACAGATTTGAGCAACTAGCAATTTCAGGAATCAAACTGTGATCATGAGGAGCACATTTGGAAAAAGTTATCTCCTTGGCATTTGCTGAAATATTGTGCACTCGCAAGGGAACTGCAAAAATTTTGTTCCACTGACAGAAATAAAATTGTCCTGAGTGATGTTTCCTTACTGTTATAAACAAGTCTTACAGGTCTCTTTAGGAAGAGTTCTGCTGAAGTCCTAAAATAAAAATCTTTGGAGTAGAGATGCTGGAAAGGAAGGCTTGTGAATGCAGCACATGAGGTTCAGGAAAAAGCAAAACTAAAGGGAGATAGGAAATGAGCAGGGATGATTAAGGTACCTGTGAGAAAGAGGTATCTTTACTTAGGCTTCAGTTCATGCATAATTTTACTTAATTAAAGTGTGCCTTCAAGTGCAGAGAAGTGACCTGATTATTCAGTTCACTTGAGTCCTTGTCTCAGTCCACTTGGTAGATGCAAGATCCTGTAGAAAAATTTATTCAGTATATATTAGAAGAATTAATATGAATCTATAAGAATCTGATCTCTTCTGAAAGTCTACAGTAATTTTAGTAAACTTTTATAAAGTTCCTACTGCATCTCCATCCTAATCTATGTGACAGGAGGTAATCTGTCCTGGAAAATCTGACAGATTGAAAAAATTCAAAGTTTAAGGCACTTTTGAAATCCCCCAAAAATCAAACCAAAATCTAAATCAAAAACAAGCATGCACGAATGAGATCATAATGCAGTTGCTGAGGTCAAAAGAAATTGGAAGCTGGTAAGAATTGTTCTTTCCAGCCCTTAAGGAAGCACAGAGAAATACTTATGCTTGAAAACATATGTCCACTGGGGAACTTAATCTACTCTTCTTCAGGTTTGGCATCTTCTCACCTTCATGCATTTGTTATATTGTAAATTTTGCCATGATCAAATCCCACTGTGGGTAGTCCATCAGCACCAAGGCATTTTGAAAGTCGGGTGTCTTTAGAAGCGTGGACATTATTAAAAATTAAACATCAGAGTGATATTAAAGTACTTTAGGTTGGAGATAATATTTGATTTTATATAGATACTACTGCGGATGAAGTCTTTAATTCAAAATGTATTTCCTTCCTCAGTACACTTGAGATCATCAGTAAAACTAATTGCATATTTGTAGAACCTATGTTGGTCAGGGGAGGTTAGGACACAAATATGAGGCCTGAAGTTCAATCTGCATTTCTGAGAAAGAAGCAGTAGGGCAGATTTGCACAGTGAGGGTCAGCTATTGCAGCAAGCACCCAGATCCTCGCTAGCATACTGATCTTCTGTAAGTCTTTCTTACTTGGGGCACTACATCCTACTCATGCAGGTTCATCAGGGAGATGATGACTTACCTGGCTACCTCTGTGTAGGTGGAGCAGGCACCTTATTGAATCCATCCTATTAATCTGTCTATCAATTAAACAGATTTTATACAGGAAGCCTCCCTTACCTCATGACTATTCAGCTTAGTAATATTTTACATCTTTCTTGCCATTCTCCTTGTTTCTCAACTCCCTTCAATTTGAAATAAATAATAAATTCAGAAAATACTTTGTTTGCAGTCAAAAAATCAAAAGACCAAAACAGGATAATTTTCATTTTGAACTAGGAGTGCTCTCTACACTCAGTATGACCATTTCCCAGATTCTAACACTGACATAACAGAGATTCAAGAAACTGAAGTATCTGAGGTGTTTCACTTGGTGTAGGATTGAAGTGTCCTACTCCATCCTTACCATGTTCAGATTTCCCAAAGCACATTTTCTTTGTGAGTACTGACTTCTGAATACACAAATTCTTATGGTCATAGAGCAAGCTGTGTCAGATTTGGAGGCTTAGCTTTGGAGGGCTGTTGCTATAAATCATAAAATCATAGAATAGTTTGGGTCAAAAGGGACCTTAAAGATCCTCTAGTTCCAAATTCCCTGCCATGAGCTGGGACACCTCCCACTAGACCAGGTTGCTCAGTGCCTTGTCCAGCCTGGTCTTAAATGCCTCCAGAGAGGGGGAATCCACAACCTCTCTGGGCAACCTGTTCCAGCGTCTCACCACCCTCACTGTAAAGAATTTCTTTCTTATATCTAGCCTAAATCTCCCCTCTTCCAGTTTGCATCCTTTACTCCCAGTCCTGCCATCCTGAACCCTATTAAAAAGTCCTACTACCCGTGCCTTTCTGTAGGCCTCCTTCAGGTAAATCCAGTGATAGTAAGTCACCAGTAGGCTGCTGAACTGCCTGTATCTCAATGAAACAAGTGCCTTTCCCACAGTGGAGATGAAGGTCAGGTCATGATGGTTTAGAGCTCCTCACACCTATGAAATCTGCAGCCAGTTTGACTCTCTGCATGGTAGGGCTCTTGCTCTAACAGTGTTGAAGAGAGGGCAGATTATAGGAAACAATCTCACTTGTGCAATATATTGTGAAGAGCATGAAAGACAGAAAGCTTATCTGTTAGCTGGGTATGCCTGGTAAAGGATGGCATGTCAGCATCACCAGAGGTTCTGGTCAAAAAGAAGGACCCACGTGTCATCATAATAGGACCAGTCATTCAGCCAATTACAATTATACTCTACCAATGGAAGACCATTTTGTTTACAGAGCATTGTAAACATACTTCTATATTGCTAGCACCATGTACTAAACACATTTTGTCAGCCCAATGCATATTTTTCATTAATTTAAATTGCTCTTTTTTGCCCTAGTTCTCCAAATAAATTAACTCTGTGTTTTATGTAGTACTCTGCTGAATCTGCGTCATACTGCTGAACACTAAGCTTTTATTGGATAGATTTGCTACTTTTTGCTTTACATTAGAAACTCAAACTATGGGGGAAAAAGAACAAACCCAAAATGCACCTTTTTGGAACACATGGAGAAAAAAAGCAGCATTTAGATAACTTAAATGGTATTTCTCACTTCACTCCATGAGAAATGCATGAAAATGTTTTGTACTCAAATCACAAAAGACAAAACAGTTTTGCAATGGTGAGTAAGTGAATGGCTGGTGACAGTGGAGAGCTTTGTGATTTCATGGTCACTGGATAGTCACTGCACTTCTTCCTTCTGAAGGCTGTATGAGTACTCAGAAATGCCAGGCTTGATAGCACTTGAGGATGACATTCTCTTCTTCTAAATCATAGAACTTATACAAAAGATGACAAACTGTGGTGTCCTAGGTTGTACTGAAATTTTCAATAAAAGGAGATTTAATGGCCTGAGCTACTCCCAAGTTACAGCACAAAGCATAATGAATGTAACATTTGCCCACATACATACTTCAGAATCAGCATTTAAATTGCTAAAATTACTTAGAATACCTAGTGGGAAAAACACTGTAACATAAAACTAAGTCCTCAATTACTCTGAAACGCAGAATCAAAAACCTGAAATAAAAGGCAGTAAGAGTATGTTTTGACTCTACTAATGCCAAATCCCCAAATGTTTTTCCAGACAATACGTAAAAGTAATAAAAAAAAGTAAAGTTCTGTGGTTTGTTCTGTATTATGTTGACTGAATAATGTATGAGACAAAGACCCACGTCTACCAAATATTAGCAGCCTAAGTCCATTCCTATCTCAAGTGACATCATTTTGAAGCCAGTGTTAGATGGAAAGCATCTTCATGGATGTGGGCTTCAAAAATTTTGTAATTGTGAGTCATGAGCTGAATTTGGCAAAAGGTATGAGAAATAATAAAAATTTCTACAGGTACATTGGCCAGTTAAGGAAGATTAAAGATGATAATAAGTACAACAGGATAACTGGTGACAACCAACATAGGGAAAGCCGAGGGACTGAACAATTTTGCTTGCCTTGGTTTTCAGCAGTAATCTCTCTTGCCACATCTTTCAGGATCCTGAAGGTAACGGCAGGGGGGCAATGAAATGCCTCCCGTTGTTAGAGAAGGTCAGGTTCAAGACCACCTGATGAACATGGTTCATACATTGATCCGTTGAACCCAAAAAGACCCACCCCAGAGTCCTGAAAGAGTCAGTTGATGTAGTTGTTGTGTCACTCTCAGTCGGATTTGAAAAGTCACTGCTGTTAGGAGAAGTCCCTGGTGACTGAAAAATAGAAAATATCACATCTGTTCTTAAAAAAAGATAAAAAGGGACTACTCAGTGTCCATCCTACCTCAGTGCCTGGCAAGATTATGGAACAGATTCTCCTAGAAGACATACTGACTAGGAAAAACAGAGAGGAGATTAGAGGCAGTTGGCATCATTTCTACAAAGGCAAGTCACACTTGACTGATCTTGTAGCCTTCTACTGTGGAGCAGCTGCATCAGTGGATAAGGGAAGAATTATGGATGCCATCTACCTAGATTTCTCTAAGACCTTTCATATGATTTTATAAGGAAGCTTTTACGAAACTGAGATTTTTTTTCCAAGATTTGAACTGACAGGAGAAGGGCAATGGTTTTACACTGAAAGAGGGTAGATTTAGATTGTATGTAAGGAGGAAATTTTTTACAGTGGGACTGGTGAGACACTGTAATCAGTTGCTCAGAGAAGCTGTGGAAGTCCTGTCACTGTAAGTATTCTGATTTTTGGATGGGACTTTAAGGAACCTGATCTAGTCAAGAGAGGCAGTGAAGTTGGACTAGAAGATCTTCAAATATCCCTTACAACCCAAACCATTCTGTGATTCTCCTAACATATAAAAGGGCACAAAGGCCTCTAGAGAAGAATGAAACAACAATATACTATGACAATATCACAGGCAGGCACTCTGTTCCTATTTCAATGTATCTATTTCTGTTTTCAGCACCTGATGATCTCCTTATCTTATCTATACTACATCTATTTGCATGACTAGGTAATTTGGAACCCTGCCCCTACAGACAGATTAGTCTAAATGTAGAGCTGCTATCATTCTATTTTTATGCAAACAAAAATGTATGATGTCTCTAAGCATCCTTTCTGGTCTCAAAGCTGTTTATACCAAATTGTCCTAAGCTTTTAGCTGGGCATCATCACCTGGAGTAGCATCAACAGAAACTACCAGAGATGAAAACAGCCACTGTCCTGGGCTCTGTGATGTGATGCACATGGCTGGGAAATGGATGGAGCACTGCTCTACAAGTAACCATGACTGGTACTATACTATCTGACAATAGTGCACCACTAAGGCTACAGCCTGCACAGATTACTCTGTGTCTAAGTTAGAAGATGGGAACATACATCAGATGAACAGTGTTTCACAAGATGCCACAGATTTTACCAAATTCCCAGAATTCCTCATGTAGTCAGTGGTAGCTGCTTCTCAGGCAGCTTTTAACATGGCACAGTTAAAAGAGTGAGGAAGGAAAAAAGCATTTGCAGTATCTTCTGAAATCAGTTACTTCTGTCAAAATTAGCTCTGTCTATTTGATGGAGAGACAAACCTGAGGGAGACAATATTTCTGATCCTAAGAGCTACCAACCAAAATCACTGTGTGTCCAGGAGTCACAACATACACACCGAAGAAGTATCCAGCAAGATCAGCAAGCTGGGGACAACAAAACATATAAGAGATGTTTAAAACTCTGTTGGAGTTAAATATTTCAGATCTAGGTGTCTTGGAATTCTTATGAAATGCCAATGTCATACTGCAGGATTAGTGAGAGAAAACAACTACAATCTTAAAAGTCTTAATAGTTCAGAAGCTCTGAATGACTGGTGTGAATGACCCTAGGGAGTGTCTGGAAGAGTAGCTTGCTAAGCTCGCATGATGGGCATGCGTCCAAATCAACAGATCAATTTTGCTTTCTTAACCTGCCTGTTTAAAGTTTTGATGTTTAGAAGAGTTCAGGTTTTAATGTGCTGCCCAGAACATAGCTGTGAACTTGTGGAAAAGGTGTAACCTTGTACAGGACTTGCAGTTGGGTTTATATAATTATATGAACCTAAACCAGCCATGGGAATGTAATGCACTGTGGAAAAACTGTATGGTTTTTGCCTGAAAAAAAATTGTAACAATTGGAGATAATATAAGCTGGTAGAATCTTACCTACTTCCACTGCTATGTCACATCTTCTGAGTGTGATGGGCAAAGCTTTGCATGCTAATGGCAGGATCTTTAATTACTCATTAAAAAAAATATATATACATTTATATATTTGTATTTCTAAAGTAGAAACTGAGAATGCTGCAATGTCAGAGGACAGTAAAAATCACTAACCTTAAAACAGATTTGGGGCTTCCCACAAAGACTCGGGTTACCTCTACTCTCCCTATCTGTTACATCTTACTGTCACCTGAATTGTAAGGCAGGTGACATGAGATCTGGTTTGTGCATGCGGCCATGGAGCCCTGTCTGTAATATCTAGCTTTGTGTTCTCTCTGAACAAAGAGCACATGCTTTTTGAATATGATAACATTAGAATTGCCTGCACAGAACTGTGTTTTGTACTTGCATTTTCCAGTCTCAGGTCCCCCTGTGCTCAAGCACCTACTCGTCAGCAGCCTGACCCAATCAATTCACAAGTCAACACGCAATTAACTTATTTTCTCTTGATTTCTTTTCTGACACAGTGTGCTGCTGTCTTCCCTAACACGCAGCAAGTGGGAAATTTCTCAAACCAGTCCTTTTGGCAGCCATAAGCATTAGTCAGGTACTGGGCCATCCATTTATACCGGTGTTTCAACTACATGTTTTTGCTGCTTTCTTCTTACAATATTAAAGCCTCTTCCACTGGATTGTATATTTATTGGTTGAGATTCTCTTCTTTCTCTAGAACAGTCTTTTGTATTTTCTTACATGATCATATCACCCATTTAGAAGCTGAGCACTGCCAGATATAAATAGTTGTATAATAAACTATATATCTTGACTACATCTTTAAAGGCTAATATGTAGCTAAATACAAACTTGTAAATGCAGAAGTGTTTTGCTTTGGATACTAAATCTTGAGCCACTTAATCCTCCAGACAACACATGTCTATCAATATATTTTTGGTTTAACATCCATACTGAATGGCATTCTCTTTATGTGGTAAGAATTTCAGGCACTGATTCTGGCAGAAGTGGGTTTCTTCTCGTCTGAAGAAGCAACAGCAGCAGAATACATGCTTTGACATCACATTACACAAAACTAAGGGGTTTTAGGTGGATTTAAAATAGAAAGGTTCTACTCATTTTCCTAGGGCCAATGGTACTGAGAGAGAATTTATTAAATTCACTTGGTAGGTGTGCTGCCTGGACCTATTCTTAAAGAACAATATGAGGAGACTGTCATATTGTATTGGTTTTTTCAAAGTGGCTGTTTCACAACAACCAAGGTTTTCCTGGGCTGCATAATTGAGGTTATTTTCTTCTGTTACTCCCCTTATTACTATATTACGTTGCTCTATTTCCCCTTTTCCCTACAGTTTGTCAGACTCCTATGTAATGTCTATGGCACTTTCACTAACTAATAAAACATTCCACTGAACTCAGGTTCATCAGCTTTATTGCCCCAAAGTTGATAATTAGTTTAGATGAGTCAAATGTAAGTGGCATAAGCAGACAGATGGATGGCTCTGTGAGACTGCATGTCAGGTTCTGTCATTGTAAGAAGTGCAGAATCAACTGGTGTGTATATACTGAATGCTTCGTCAGCTGTGTTTCGTCAGGTGTTTTTTCCAGCATTATATTTTTTTTAATTTAGGTTGAATATGGGAGTAAACAAAGTCACAGTTTGCCATGTTTGCAAGAACGCTATTAATATCCAAGCTAATATTTACAGTCCTAACACAACCCATATAATAAAGTTTCTACCAACACTATAAACACAAAACCAGGAGCCAGTGTAAATATTTAAATCACAGAGATCCTTAGCCTGCCTAGGCTAGGGTATATGGAGGTGGTAGCTGCAGACAGTATTTCACATCATTTAGCCAGCTTCTGACAGATGCAAGCCCAATGGAGAAGTCATGCAACCCATGTTTCCATCATCTGATGGAAACACACAGTTACTGTGTGCCAGCTGAAAAGGCCTGCAGCGCTTTCAGATTTCCAGCTTCTATATCCCAGACTGTTTTGGATGCAAACATTTTACAAATCTAACTCATTCTTATTTTTCAGCAGCATTCAGTTGTATTTCCATTTTTCAAGGCAAGACATTTTCATCTGGGGTGGCTGATTATCTTGGTGTAGTTTTAACAATTCTTTTAGGGAAACGATTATTTTTTCAGAAGCTTATGACTCTCGATAAACAGAATGAGTCATATTAACAGATGTGGTATTGGCTGTGACCACACATATGCATAGTGCTATCTTGTGACTTCCTGTGCAACCAAACTGATTGGCATATGGCTGTCATCCTACCTGTTGCCACTCCAAACACACGTTGAGAAGTTTAATGCACTAGGCAAGGCTGGCAAATGTTGTAAAAGGGCAAATAATTTCTGAGGGTTGAAGACATTTATGAATTCCATTTTAATGCACTGTTTGCTCCTGTAGGGTTCTTCAAAACTTCATAGTAGGAAATAAAAGAAAATGGCTGTTGTCATGGATGCAGAAATACAACAGAAATGGACTACTCAGAAAATAAAATATATACAAATAATTTTTTTTATTGCCAAAATGAATAAGCCAGTAGAAGCAGCAAAAGGCAAAGATTCTCCTCTCTTTCTCTCCTCCCTACCTCCTTCTCCTTACTCCCTGCTGCCTGTCTCCCTCTTCCTTAAGTCTCCTAGTCCCTCTTCCCTCTCCTCTTTTTCCCACCCCTTCCTGACTTACATAGTTTGGTCTATTTTTTATTATCCTTGTAGAAATATCTGGAATTATCCATATAAATTAAGGTTGTCTATGACACTGTGAAAAACAGACACTTAACTCCCAGATATTTTCATGTAATTCTCACATCATTCCATGGAGCTGCTGACAAAATGAAAACTAGGACCTCCAAGTTTTCCTATCAACTAAATAGTGACTGCAAGATCCACAGAATTTTAATATTTATTAAACACGTATTTAACATTAATACATACTTTTTTCCACTATAAGCCTTCTCATAAAATCTACAAGCTTTGATAGCATCAAATATAGTAGCTCAAAATATTGGGGAAAGCAGCTCCTCTTTTGTCTGAAGATAAAGTATAGCTGAAGCTTTTCTGAAGTTCTATTTTCACATCATATTTCATCCAGTTTAATTCACACATATGTTTTTATATATAAGTTTCTCTACATTTTTACATAAAATGGAGAAATTTTTAAAGAAGATCATATGAAAAATACTGACTGCTATTTTTAATTCCTGAGTAAAAATACACAGTCTGAGATTCAATGAAATCTACAAAGGAAAAACATATGAGTGCCTTAGACTGAAAAGGAAATCAAAATAGTTCATACTATTCAGCACTGAATATAGGATATTTGAAAAATTCAACAATTTGTCATGACAATTACAGAACTGAGGAATGAGTCTTATCCAGTTCCTTGAATCTCATTAGTTTTGAGATCAAAGGAATACATTTTCTATTGAAGGTATCCAATTACACTTCCTGGTTTTGTGCCACTGCAAAAATGAAGCTGACATAACCTTTATCTCCCAGTATTTGAGAGTCCTTTGGTAGGAAAGGTGTGGTTCAATGCCATCCCTCTTTCCCAGGACAGCTGCTAATTTTCTTGGTGCTGAATTCGTAACTCAGAGACTGGTACAGCCCATTACTCCAGCAATATTGATTCTTTAATTCTTCAACTATATGCCAGAAATCACAATGGAGAAAAAGGAATTAGGAACTTGTTTGAAAGGTCATCTTCTAGATTGGGAAGAATAGATGAGATGCCTCAGAAGGATTTTTACCAATGTAACTCTATTTATGTACTAAAATTCTTTAAATTCACACTAACACCTTAAACATGCTGGATAATATTGCACAATGTCATTCCATTGAAGTCAAATACATCCACAATTATTTGAGTTTTCACTAAGTGATCATAGATATCTAGCCAAGAAGCAAGAGTGCAATCCATTGTTTGCAATGCAACATTAATAGTTTAAGTAAATGAAATTATAATTACATGAGATACCAAAAAAACCTCTTTCTTTTAATGAAGGCCACACATTCATTGAGAAGATAGCACAGTGCAAATAATCTTGAACTTAATACGGGTTTTGTCTTTCAATACATACTCTAAATTATGTTAGGAACATAAAATTCACTTCTTATTTTGAAATACAGTAATGTATGTATGCTCTGAAGAAGAGAAATGGAGTTATTAGGCAGATAAAATGTTGAAGAAAACCCAACAAGTTATCCAGAATATATTCAGCTGCATATATTTGGATAATATTTTGGATGAAACATTTCTAATTATGAACCTGTCAAATTGCTTCACTTTTTACAGCACTGAGTACCTGGTGGGTTTTGACATTCTGCACAAACTATTCAGAGGTTTCCTCATCTTCAGTTTATAACAGATCTCATGAAATCATGACTTGTTTTTTCAAGAAAGAAGACACTAGTATTTTACTGGTTTCTCAACTACTTTCAGCTCTTCCTTCTTTCCACCATATGAAGCCAGTGTCTTATGCAGCCTCTCAATTTATCATGTTTTATTTCAAATTTGTTTGTTGAATTTATGTCAGTTCTGGATTCATTAGATGTGATACCAAAAATATTTACTTGATTTCTAGTTTATTATCCTTTTTCCATTCTATGAAGATATTTTCACTATACATTCACAAATATCTCTTTATTTATCTTTTTCTTTTAACTGCCATCCTTTTTTGGCTTTCTCTTCTGCTTTTGATTCTGTAATACCATCTCATTTTTTTCTCTGATGTAATGTACTTTGCTATCCCTTTCTGGTTTTCTATGCATATGTTATCAGCAGAAACCACACCTCTTAGTGAACACTATCAGTTCCTCCCCAAATTCTCTCAGACTTCTTATCACTCCTTCAATGGAGCAATAAGCTTTTCAATGGTAGTTTTCCTAATCCTTCAGTTTTAAAAACTAATTTCTTAAAACAGACAAATTATTCAGGTTTGCCTCCTTGTGGTGTTTAAGCATCTAATCCCCTAATTAGTTTTATCAGTATCTGTTTTTAATTTGGTACTTAATGACTTTTGAAAGTTAAAGAATACTTCCATTATTTATGTGATGAGCTCTATAAAAGATAGTCCTTTGGTAGGATTCACACTGTGTGCAGCCTACACACTCTGTTGGCTGGCACAGTTGCATTCTGGAAGTCTTTTTTCATAATGACATTATGGCTTTTCCTTGCATTCTCCTATGCTGCTCCTGTTTAGGAGTCAGAGCCCTAAACAGCCCCGAAGTGTGATTCCCACTGGTTCTCAGTCCTCGTGCTTGATTCGTAAATCCCTTTCCATAAAAGGACTGGTGAAAGGAAAGATGCAGAAAAACCATCTGGAAAAGATGGAGAGAGCATGCCTTTGAAGCACTATTACTCTCTGTTTCAGTAGTCAAAAGTATGACTTCACTCTCCTGGCAACAAAAAGGGCTGCAGTGAGTTCATTAGTCCCATTAAATGTTCTGAAATAAAGCCCTAATGTACACCTGGAATTCCTGAAAATGCTATTATTTGCATAACTGCCTGTTTTTATAGTCATATAACAAATTGTTATTCAGAAACAGTGAGAACAAATAGGAACTGGTCCCAGGAGGCTGTTGATTTTTTGGAAGAATAACTTGGTTTTGTTTAGGTTGATAAAATCAAGGCTGTAAAGCATCCTCTTAATCAGGAGGACAGATACCATGATGAGGAAAGAATAAAACAGAAAATAATGTTAACCAAGAGGAAATTATTATCCCTAGATAATGCATAAATTTAGAATGGATACTACACAAACATTCCTAAATATGAAAGGAGGCAGTAAAGCATCAGAGAAGCCTTTTAGCAGGAGCAAGAGGTGCAAGAAGTGCAACTGGATTTAAGGCAGAATTCGTTCACCTGATGAATGAGTAACATGGTGTGACCACTCAGGTTATCAGATGACTGAGTTTAATAACTGCAGGAATCCCATTTAAAAAATTATTAATTTTTAAGTTCCATCACAGAAAATGTCACAGTGATTCAAGTTTGGTTTTCAGGAAATGAAGCTTTATGACTGAGAACTATTCTGACTGTTCAATATCCACAAAATTACAACCATGTTCATATTGATGAACCAGTGCACTGTATAGTCTAGTTGCCCACTGTAACCAGAGTCTGCTAACACAACACATTTTGTGCTTCAAGTTCTGTACAGCAGTACTGGAAAATAAAGTGCTCTGATAAGTCTACAAAGTCTGCCAAGGCCAATCTACCTCAGGACCCGTATTTTTAATAGAGAATAATCTTGTGCTGCAATACTCCAATTATAATTTAGGTTATTTTTGTTTATGCCTCTACTTCATGTCAACTGAGTTAGAGAGTCTGTATCCAAAGAGAGAGATACACAGAATTAGGCAGTGATAGTAGACAGATTTTGTAGGGAGAAACACCCGAATTACTTGATTGTTGCTTGAAAGCTGGTCTTCATCTTTCTGACTGAGTCACTGAGCTATCTGGTCACAAACAGGGCTAGCATGGTTTAGTTAATAATGTTTGGTGGATTCAGCAGGCTGAGGAAAGATGATCTGCAGAATCAGAAGTCCTGTCCTTGTGAATTTAGCAGACTTTCTCTGAAGTAGCCTGAATACTTAATTTCTTTCTCTAAAGAAAATTTAAAATTTGATAAAGCTTTACTTAAATTCAGAATTAGAATAACTATTTTGTCTAAACATTTTGGTGTTGACAACCTTCTATGTGATCAAAAATTACAGAAAAGCATGATAATGTGCTTCTATGAACCACAGATTGAATCCATTGCTTGAAAATCAGTAAAGCTTTTAGATTCTGAAGCACAAAGACAAAATCACAAAAAACTTAAAATCCACTGCCTGGAGGATATAGAGCTGTTCCCCAGATTGTTCAGTTATGTATTTAGTCTGTGTCCAGATAATTTGATTGGTATGCAACAGCACAAGAAAGCATTGTTCCTTATCAAAATGCTGTCTGCAGTCACTGTTCCAGCATCATGAAACAGTGTAGTTGGACTTATGCTCTAATGCAGATGGGGCCAAAGAGTCATTTGAGAGTTAGTTCAAATGAACTGAGCAATTTTATGGCACTTTGCAAATAAAGTGCATGAAACAAAGTATGATTTATATTTCCAAAAGAATGCACGTACAACTCTCATGCTGCACCTACAGCTCTTGTATCGCATTACACATTGATCACAGTCTGCTACCTTTTATAAAGGCTATTCTAATTTTTGAAACATTTATTAGTAAAGTCATAAGTAGACTGTATTGCTCTTTGGTGATGTTTAGACTTTCCATTAAAAGCAATTAGTTCATTGCAAATAGGTAAACAAGAACCCTCCAGTGACTACCTAACAAAACTGAAACTACTCTAAGATATTGCATTAGAAAAAAAAAAAAAGACTTCTGGTACAGAAGGTACATTTGCAGGCTGAAATGAAAATGGATGGGCTTGGATTAGATGTATTAGAAAAAGAAAGCTTCAAAGATCACTTGATGAGTATGGACGCTCCTCCCACACTGAGCAATGCATACCTGTCTCTTTTAAATATATGCTTGCCTACAGAAAGCAAGTGATCAGATGACACAGCTGGTGGCTTCCCATGTCACATGAACTTACTGATATAAGCATCAGATAAGAACTCAGTAGTCTAAGGACTGAGATAGTAATATCTTTTTTGTTCTTTATATATGTGTTGCTTCAGAGAGAAAACAGCTGCAAACTTCTTGAATGGTAAGCGTAACATAGTTTTCCTGTAGCTCAGATTCTGTTGCTCAAATTTGTGGTTTTGGGCCTACCTTTATTTTGCTTTTCGTGATATTTCTGTTTAAAAATGCAAAGTAGAATATTTGGAATTCATATTTAAATGTAAATTTGGCATGATTTTAGGTAATTGAAGAACTCTATGATACAGACTTTGTGAATTTTAGTAAAATCTACTTTTTTCAAGCAGGAAAATTCAAGTAATATACAAATAATATGGCATTCTTTTATATACAGTATGAATTTACATCTCTTTTCATAGGCAAAAACTTTTTTTCTATCTTGCTTTTCTTTGGGTAACCAAACATATGTAATATTATCCCCAGTAGACCCATATGATAAACATTCAGAGTATCGCACCTACCATACTAGAAGACATTAAGTGTATTTTCTAAGTGATGTTTATAAAAATTAAAGAGTTAATTACATTTGTGTAGACTAAAATAGACTATTATTAATGAGGATCTGGTAATAGTTGCATATCTACTAATTATTAAATACCATCTAATTCCATCTAATGCTATTAAATTCCATCCAGTAAGTATACAGAACAAAATCTTAGCCGCTGAAACACAATGTCAAAATGACTTTGATTTGAAAACCATCCTGTATTAGACTAGGGGAAATCAAGCCAAGTATTAGCAAATCATAAAATCTAGCTAAATTATGCAGTCCAGTACTTAAAGTAATTTCATTAAGATATTTTGGGCTTTCTCCTGTTTCCTAAATTGTATTTTTTAAACTAACTCGTTTAAAAAGAAACTCTTTTCCATATTTTACAAATTCACACATGTAGCATCATTTTCACTGAATTATATATGTAACAGTTTTCAAGAATGTTTTATTCCATTTTAAAGTGCTATAAACCATGCATTTTAATAATTTTAGGTTTTAATTAGTCTTTTTTTGGTAGCCTAATGGAATTACAGTTTAATATACCAAAAGTTCTGCTTCACAATTTCAGTGCAATTGCTTGGGCAAGAAATGAAAGTGATGTAGATGTCTTGCAAAATAAATTATTTATATTTGAAAGAAGTGAAAACCTGAAGTGCAATCTGACATGGATGGTGGGAAATGCATTCCAATTTGAAAAAAAATATTTTGTTGCAGTCAATGATGACCCATAGAAAGCATAGATTGGGGATTTCCTGTATGTACTAGCTGGTTTTGTGATACAGATTCAATTCATTACCCCTAGTTACTAACACAAGAGGTCCAGGTTATCCACTGTAGAGGTAGGATCCATGTCTCTCAGATATTAGAATGATAGAAGTTCATTCAGAAAATGCTTGTACATAGCAGAGCTGTAAATATAAGTGAATCCTCTTAATATAAAAAACTGAAGTATCATCTGCAGAAGGGAAAGACAGACTTTGGTTTGGTAATATGTAGAGAAAGAAAGAAGATGGTTAAGCAGCCCTAAAATATAGTGAAGCTAATGGAGAAGAACAAGCAGGAGAGGAGACAGTAGGAAGTTTAGAGGTATGGCCATAAAATTAAGTTTGAAATACCATCATGAAGACTGTTGGAAAAAATGAACAGTACTCTTTTACTAGTACTGGGCAGCCTGGTCTAGTGGGAGGTGTCCCTGCCTATGGCAGGGGGGTTGGAACTCGATGATCTTTAAGGTCCCTTCCAACCCAAACTATTCTATGATTCTATTCTTTCACATGCTTTGAGGTTGACAGTCTTCATTTTCTGTGCTTGCAAACTGGTGACAGAATATACATCCACGAGATTTTTCCATCATTAGTTCCCCAGTAGAACTATGAGTGTGAAAAAGTTTGAGCTTTCTGGTCTAGCGGTGAGAAACTCACAGCACTCTTTGAGGAAAGTGGTATGATTCTGCCATCTCTGGAAATGCTGATGGGCTTTCTCCAACAGTTTTAGCTACTTCTGTAGGAAGCAACTAATACATGAAGACTTTCAAGGGAATGATAAATAAAGCACCCAATATAATTTTAGTTACTGTTACTCTACATAGTAAAAATCATATTCCTAAAGAGTGTTATGAGTTACTAGGACACATTCTGACAGGCTGATTTTTAGGAACTTCACTGATTTTTAGGAACTTCTGTCTTTAAAGACATTTATCAATAGCAGGTCAATATCAATCATGACCTTGAGGCTAGACTATACATCTAACAGAACAAAAGTCAGCAAAGTCTCTTTTCAGGTTTTTGGAGAGTAAGAGTTGTGTGATTAAGACATCTTTTTAGAGGACAGATTTTACTGGATAGGTGTCCAGAAGAGAAAAGTGTTTCTAAGAAGACTAATGAATTTTGAAAAGTATCGTTTTGATAAGGATGTTGTTCCTTGGCAGGCACAGCAACATATATTTTGTTCAGAAGAAATCTGTGGGTGGATGTTAGGACACTATTGGTAATTTAAAATACTTCATGAGCAAAGAACAACTACTACTACTAATGAATAATTTGTCAGAAAGAAAGTGCCAAAATTAGTCACCAAGTACGATTTAGGCTTCTGAAATCCAGTAGTCTTGCCTAAAATGAACCACTGCCTTACTTTTTCAGGAATGAATATCCCAAGGCACCTGTATCTTTAACATGATACAGTTGAAAATGCCCTTGCTTATTGAAGGAGAATCAGACTAGACGACTTTTAATGGAACTTTATAATCCAAACTATTCTATATAATTCATTACTATGATCCTCCAGTTCTTCAGATTTGGTACAATTGGATTGTTCTTCAGACTTGGTACATCTTCACAATATCCAGAACTGAAATAAACTTGTCCATACTAAGATGCATACATATCACACCTCAGTCTAATTGGACTTTACAGACCAAAAAACTTCTAAAGCCTAAGAATTCAACTTTTCCTAATTTCCCTAGTTAGGGGAAGCCCAGAACTGATGTCCTTGCTGATGGTTGATGGTTGATGGGCTTGATCAGTGTTAGCTGAATGTAAAATGACAAAACCTGTCCTAGAGGCAGGAACAAGAAGTTAAGTTTTCCAGTGTGGCAGGGAAGAAGACCAGCACTTTCACCCTGAGGGTGGCTGGCTGAGCATTGGCACAGCTCCAACAAGAGGAGGTGAAAGCATCACTATCAGAAAGCCAGCTGTCATTTGGTGGCCATAACTGCTTTTATTAAGAAGCAGACAAAGTGTGTTTTAATATCTTTCGCTTGTGGCCCTCGATTGGTTTAAAATATAGAGATGGCTTAGCTCCCAGCCTCACAGAGGATTACTGCCTGAAATGGGAACAAAAGTCACCCCTCTCTCATGTGCACTCTACTCTGGAGCATCCAGCTCTCATAGGATTACATTCTCTTTTGCTACCATACACCTCAACCCTTTACAGATCCAGCTTACACACCCTAAACTTTTTGTCTAGGAATTAAATTGAAGTCAATGAATAATCGCTGGGCTGTACTGGACAACTTGGGAAATACTCTCACCAAGAATGTTCTCATGAAGCAGCACTCCCTTACCTATTACAACTGATAAAAAGCACAAAATCAATTTATACTTAGTTTCAAAGCATAGATCATACTCTATGGACCTGTATTTAAATTTCTTCTTGTCCAAAGCATTGAGAGTAGGATGCAAAATCTGCAAGATAGTATTTCAAATATGATTATCATTCAAAAAAAAGAAAAGATTTTAGTGGAACGAACTATTGTTTTCTAAATCCTCTGTTTTTCTTTTTAAATGAGGTATGTAATAAACCTGTCTCAAGAACAAAATTGCAATGAAAATTCAATTAAACGTAAGTGTAAGATGTGATTTATACTCACCTTGATGGTTTAAAGAAAGTAGAACTTTTCTCCACATTAAGTGTAAGCATGTTTCTGAAAACTTGAGGGAGATGATGCACACTTGCTTGTTTAGGCAGTAGCTCAGAATAATTTATGGATATCAGTAATCAATATCTGAATTAGCACCATGAATTGATTTGACTCACTGAACTAAGCTGACAACATGAAATCCTAAAGATCATTTTACACATCATTATTTCATAAAACTCTTGTCAAATAAATCACTTGCAAAGCAAAAAACCAGTACAGCCCTTTCATTACTGATATTTGTTTGAATTTATGGTTCCCAGCCCTGCAAAATTAACACAACTGCAGTGCTGTATTATTAAGGCTACAGGGCTGGAATGGTGTATATTTACTGTATACAATTTAATTATTAAACAATCATATTTTTAATGAAATGCCACTCTGACTACCTTTAGTGAATTTTGCTTGTACTAATGGATCCACTGTCCCACCATTAGCAAGATCATATTTGAAATAAAATGGTATAAATGTATTTTAATCCACCCTTGGGGAAAAAAGCTGTAAGAAAGGTTACTCTTTGACTACTTATGCGGATTAGTTCCTTATGTCAAAGCATTATGCAGAAATAAAAGCTGTGGTCAGCTCACTTAAAATTCCATTTGATTCCCCTTGGGAATGGAAAACCTTCGTATTATTTTTCATGCTCTGAACAGTCTTTTGAACATTTACTAGAAAACTGAAAACTAACAGTAATTTTAAAAGCATCTGAAGGCATTACCAGATCCAAGAAAATAAGTAAAATTATGGTTGTTCATGGATCATGACTTCTATTGTTTCACAGTATTACTCTGACTGCAAGTTAGGGGATTTTAAGAAAAAATGGATGATAGATTACCAATTTTTTGGTGATATTTCTATTTCCAGGTAACCATTCTTGCATAAAATAGCATTTTGTTTTCTCTTTACAATATCTAGTGTGTTGTTTGATGAGAATAAGAGAATTATGGGCAACAGAAGTCAGGGCCAGATAGGGAATTCAAAGGAACCTCATCATGGGAAACTGAACAATCTCACCATAGGGAGGTAAACAACCTCACCAACACGGGCTGCTCCTAAAGGTAGAACCTGCAATAGTGTTTATAAATACGGAGGGTTCCTCTAGGCACTGGTGATTAGTTTTCTTGAGTATAGCTTTCTTGCTGTAGCATAAATGACCCTTAATACCTTAATACACTGCTGCTGAATGTATGCAGTGTCTATGCCTACAGCAGAATCTGGACTGAAGGAACTTTTCTGGTGCCATTTTTAATGTTGCTTGATAATGAATACAACCAAAGCTCTACAACACAAGCACTAAAACTCACACAGTCAGTCTTAGCCTATTTAGTTTTATGACCTTAAGACTACCTCATTAAGGCTGTGTAACTTAAGGAAGTTCTTATAAATGGTTCTGGATTCACAGGGTCTAAGACTAAAACAACAAGCACGGCATTCAATAAGGAAGTCTGGCATTACCCACACAAGTGAAATTCCCCGAAGGAATCAACAAGTTTAAAGGTGCAAATTATGTTAATGATAATTTGATTTGAGAAAGTTCTTCAATAAGGTCTCTCCTCATATTCTTTTAATGAAACTAAGTTGTCATAAGTTCTTGAATCTGGCTATTAAAAAACAGTTACACCATTGTTCAAATATAGCTTGACTTCAGCATGTAGGTCTTGCCATCCCATTTTGAAAGGAACTTGGAAAAGATGCCAAGCAGCAGGGTGAAGATGCTCACACACAAGTGAATGGAACCCTTATGAAAGGATTCATAAGGAAAACCTTATGAATCAAGCCTCATAAGCAAGCAAAAAAGTTGGAAGAACTCTGTGAAATTAGAAGCACTGACAGAGATTAAAAAATTGAGAACATCTCTCAAGTTCTCAAGATAAAAGCACTAGGGAGCACTAAGTGAAGCTAGTGGTAAAAGAAAGCACTGTTCACAAACACATGATGAAATTATGGCACTTAGTGCCACAGGATATTGTGGCACAGACAGTGTAAAAGAGTTCAAAAAAGGGCATGAGTGAAGTAATGGAGAATTGCCAGTTGACAGCTGTAGAACAGGCTGGACTGGATGTGACACCTGGTTTTGGCAGTCCTTAAACTGCCAGACAGCCATAAACCATGAACACATAGGCAAAAAGCCATCCCATATGGCTCCTATTGCCTTTCCAGAATGTCCACTTCAGCCGCTACCTGACCTTTGGTAGGGCTGGTCTTATCACATTAAGTAAATTGTTAGTTTTCCCAGTTGCAAATGTTTCCGTTAAGGACTCAGCAAGAATGACTCAGTTAAAGCCACTTCAGTAATTAACCCTTTTAAAACATCCACGTTCCACTTCTTTCGGTGCTATCCTTACAGCTTTCATATTCTGCTCCAAATGTCCTGGTAACACAAATCTTACACAGAAATGTTACGACTACGGAGGAAACACTGAGAAGTTAATGGGAAAAAACAAAAGTAATGATGCTAGAGCTATGAGGCTGGTGCTGAATTGCACCCCAGGCACAGCAGCAGCAATGCCTGGGCCACTCTTCTCACAGGTCACACCATAGGGCATTCCAGGAGCCCAACTTTTTCCACCCCTCTTTTGCATTTATTTCTTTTCATTTTTGCATATGGTGCCCTCTGCACTGCATCTCTTACATGTGCAGACTCACACGTCTGAGAGAACGTCCATCACTGCCAGCTGCTCAACCAGGGAGTGATGACAAAAAAGCTCATCCAAAACCCAACGGGGACGGGTGAGCCTTCTCTTGCTATTAAGGCTATCCCCTCAGCCGGCTGCGGGGACAGCCACCCACCCGCCGACCCCACCACCCACCACTTCAAACGGTGGTCCCTGAGGGGAACCTTCGGGGACCGCCCGGGGCCGGCCTTTGGGGTGGGGGGGAGCCGCCCCGGCGGGTAGCGGCCAACCCTGCCGGGACAGCGGCGGGAGTGCCCCCGCCCCGCTTTCTCCGCCTCCGACGGACTGGGCGGGCGCGGCCCCGGCAGCAGCCGTCACTTGGTCTCTCTTCTCGCAGGTCTCCCGAGCGGGCGAAGTGGGTGCTGCTCGGAGCCATGAAGCGCTCCCTGCTGCGGCTCTGCCAGGCGCGGGAGAAGGCGGCCGTCTCCACCTCCTACCAGGGTGTCGTCTGCGAGGCGGATGCCGCCTCCGTCGCTTCGCAGGATGTCTTCAAGGTGAGTGTGGACGGTGAAGGGAGGTGGAAAGTGGGGCGCCAAGAGCAGGGTGGTGGGAGCGAGTGTGAGGAGGGGACAGCTCTGGGGTGGTCGAAGCCGTCGTGGGACGAGATGGAGTCCGAGACGAGGGCGTTGGGACGAGTAAGGGTGAAGATTGGGGTGAAGTTGAAGTTGGGCTCCAGAGGCAGTTGTGGCCTTTGTTACACCCCAGAGACCCTTTCTTCCTGTGAGCCCTTTGACTTCACTCCGTAGCAGAGCTTTGGGAAGTTGGAGGAAGGCTCAGAGCCAGCCTCATGGAGCAGGGATGCACGGAAAACTGTGGACAAGTCTAGACTGGGGTGAGCCGGGATCTGGGAAGAGAGAAGGCAAAGGGGGGTGTATTGTTAAGAGAGCTGGTGCTGAGGGACAGGTGGCAGCCTTGGGTTCTGCACATCCTCCTGGGGACGGCTCCCCAAAAAATGCTCAGCTTTGAAGGAGAGGTGCAGATTTCATAATGGGAATGAGCAGAACATCTAGAAAAAGTGTCCCAAAAAGAAAGTTGTGAAGCACTGAAACTGTTCTGGAGGGAAAGGGAATGAGAGGCACAACATACAAATGCAAAAACACTGCTGGGAAGGTCATAACATGGGATGAGAAGTCATGTATTTTTATTACAACTAGAAAGACTAGGATCAAAAATGTGTGAAGCATTTCTCAGGGGCAAGGATAATTAAGCAGAGGAAGAGGCTGTGTACCGGTTGGATGAATTAAGTTTATCGTAGGAGATTTTTTTGAAGCAGGCTAAACACTTTTGACAGAGTTTATGGATAGCTTTAAAGTCCTCTTAAGATCATTTCCAGACTTGTTTTCTGTATGCCAGCTGTAGTCCCAAGCAACACCTCTTGAGCATAATGCAACTTGTCACCCTGGTGGTTGATGGGCCAATGCAGTACGGTTCAGTGCTGTTATTTAAAATAGCTTGCTTTGCTTTTTTGAACCCATCAGAGTACTGAGAACACATTAACTGATACCATCCTTTCCTGTTTTGTTAATACTGCAGTACTGACTGAAAAAAATTCTTACATTTGTTGATACAGATTGTCATCATGCCACATTTCAGATGCTTTTTGTCTTACATTGACCAAAAATTCCAATGTAAAGAGTGGCAAAATGCAGTTTAAACCAATAGAAAGATTTTGAAATCATCACAGTTAGAGCTGAGTTAAAATATTAAAAGAAAGAACAGAGACTGGGCTCCATAATAAGCTTTTCTTACATTGGTTTTCAGTGTATATAAAATGTCAGTCCCGTACTTAAATAGATGTTTTTGACAATAGAGGCCTCCTAAATACTCCTTCCACAATTATATAGTCTGTTTTCTATAAAGTTTTTCTGTTTGCACGTTTGAAGCTGATGCTATCCCTGTGTTTGGCCCTAGTCTTCTAAATGTTTTAACAAATTTGTAGCATTACTCACATGAGTAACCTCACTGAGGTCAATAGGACTGTTAAGTTGACGCGTGTTGAGTTCAACACGTGCTGAAGTGTATGAATGGGCTGTCCCGAAATGTGTATTTGCTCAACGATGGCAAAAATTATTTAATCTTTGTGGCTGATAGGATCCTAAACAGCAAAGTTTTCAGTTTCTTTTGTAGCTGGAGAGAGGAGAGTGATTTTAGTGTTTTTCCTTTTTTTTATCTCTTTGCTTGCTTACATGTCTTTGGGAAAATTTGCATTACTTTATTTTTCTCTTTATTTTTTCTCACAAGTGTGTTGATTGCTTTTTATCCATTCTTAATTTTTTAGTAACTTCTTATAAAATCCTTGCCTGTTCTACTTCAATAGGATTTTTGTATCATTTTTTTCCTATGCAAGTATGGATTTTGAAACACTTTACCAAAAATATTTGGAGACTATAATAAAAAAATAAGCAGAGTTTACATGGAGGGTTCTCGTTGCAAAGCCTAGGAGCAGGGAAAGGTCACAGTGTCAGTAGACTGAGTGATCAGAGGGGGTTTTACCATACTGTGCTGTGATTGCTGGGTTATTTCAGAATAATATAGTAGCCTGTGGGATGCTTTTAGGGTACTATTGAAATTAAAGAATTTATTGGTCATTCTAACCTAGAGTAGGCTACAGAAACCCAACAGATGAACTTGAAAGTCCAGGCATGATATCAGTCTTTGTAGAAAGATCTAGAAAAGGAATTTATCAAGATTATTAATTTTTCCTCTCTGTTGAATTCATTTGACATGGCCACAGCTGGGGAGAATATAAAACAGTAAGTGATTTATTTGCTTGTTTAGATATTCTGTGGTGGAGGGAGGATCACTACAGAAGACAAAACAATGTATCCATGATAATTTCCGTTGTTAATTCTGCACTGTTTCTCATCTGACTCTGATTTTGCAATCATTTAAATCAATCTGAGTGTCACTGTGCATTCAATCTGATTTTTTTTAAAAATTTCTGCGGATACTGAACAGTTGGGAGAGACTTACTCAGTGTTAACATACAAAGAATAATATTGCATCTTACCTATCCGGAGAATAAGAAAATGAAAATATTTGTGTTCAAAATAGGTGATTTCAGATGGAAGTGCCTGTAGGCTACGGAGCTTCATTAAGAAGAATCGTTCTGGGCTCACTAAAGTGGATGAATTGAATGCCACCCCACTGCACCATGCTGCAGAAGGAGGTCAAATAGAATTAATGCAGTTGATCATAGATGATTCTTCCTGTGAAGGTAACAGGCATTTTATGAACAATTTTACTTAACAGAATAAAAAAATAAGTAATAATCAAAGTGTTTGCTAACCAGCTAAAACAGAACAGGTATGTTTTATCTACATTTGTAGATTTAAGTATAGCTCAAACTGGCTGCCATTGTTTGCAGTGTTTTGGATGTTGCTTGGATTGCTCCTATGTTGCTGTTTTCTTTCTAATGCAATCAATTAATGTATCTTATTTTACCTGAGACAAAGATTTACAATCTTCAGCTATGAAAAAGAAAACTGCAATGAAGTACAGTAGGCCTGAATTATGTCTTATTTATCTTACATGTCTTTCATTACATTTGTAATACTGGAAATGAAGAAGAGGATTAATTTGATTTCTTATACTTGTCATTCAAGTTACCATCACAACCTGTTTACTTAATAGTGGCAAAGAATAAACATTTGATGAGACAGGCCACCTACAGAAATTTAGGGAAGAAGTAGTAAGTAGGAGGACATGGGCTTTGTATGATGGAAAAACACTACATAAAACGTGTTGTTGGGTAGCTATCAATAAGCATTGTGAATTTCACTGATAGACTGCGAGCTACTGAGCAAACATATAATCACTCTGAAAAGCTCTTTTTTTAACCTGTTGCTAATCAATCTACTTTGAGATTGGTCTGGCTGAAATATATTCTTTTCAATATAAAATCTATGCCTTAATTTTAAAAAATACTTGTTGGCATTTATTTGCAATTTTGAAGCTCAAAATGGATGTGTACAACAGACCAATTATATAACTGGCATGACTACCAGAACAGATATAGTCTTCAATTTTGCAGGCACTTAACTATTATCTCTTATTTTACTTATTTACACTTGTTCTATGCAACCTCTAAAGCAGCAGCTGCAAAGTCAAATAAGACAGGAAAGAGAATAATCAGAGGAAAAAGAGAAATCAAGTAACTCTTAGAGGCAGAAAAAAAGGGAACAAGAAATAAATAGGTATTTTTAACAGAACAGTTAATCACTTTAACACAGTGAACTGTGTGACTTGCAATTGTTCCCTTTTTCCCTTCAAAGAAACATGATAGGACTATTGGTGTGTACAATCAGTGCATTTCATGGTTTTGTTTTGGTTTAGTTTCACTTTTGTTTTCTCTCCTTTGACCTAGTATTAAATGTGATGGATTCTTCTGGAAATACACCACTGCACTGGGCCACAAAGAAAAACCAGGTTGAAAGTGTTCGTTTGCTCCTCAGCAGAGGAGCTAATCCAAATATTCTCAACTCCAATATGATGGCACCTTTGCATATGGCTGTGCAGTCCCTGCATAATGAAATTGTTAAAGTAAGTCTAAAGTCCACGTAAGTGGAGCTACTGTGATAAGTAGCTCAATGACAGCTGCATGCAGAACATCAAGACCTTGTTTATATGTACTGTATCTCCTCTTGATTTTTTTAGAGAGAAGGATGTGTAGCATTTGATACTTGTAGAAATGTTTGTGTCTTCTTAGCATAGCAAGTAAAAAGCTAATTACTGATTTATATGAATACTAATATTTGTGCTATGATAGTAGTTGCTATGATTTGTGGATAATTCTTTTAATTTATACAAACACAGGGATTTCTATTTAAAATGGTTCTTGTTAAGACTAAAATGGTCTGTAGACATGTCATTTCGAAAGTTTATGTTGTGCTTTTTTTTGACAATCATATAGGGAGTCCTAGAAGTATCACACTTTCTTGAACTAGTGTATTATTTTCATATGGATCCAATTCTTAAAAGCAAAATTGTACTAATAATTTCAATAATAGCAGAACTAAAGCTGCAATTAAAAATCACAAAATTATATTGTGAAGAAATTACTAATGATTCCATTTTGAACCTTGTAAAATAGCAATAGCATTGAGACTTTCATCAGAATAATTTTTTCATCATTTGCCCAATTGCAATGAGAATATTTTCATTCCACATCTGTAATTTGGGTAAAATTCTAGAATGTGTTGAGTTCTGGATGAGTACAACTTTAAACCCACCACATTGCTAAACTTGTTTTATTTTTAAAGTTGTCTCTTTTCCTAGTTTTTGAAAACAAAAGAAAAACATACCCCTATATCTGAGATTTAAAATCCTTTAGAGATTGTCAGTGCTAAAATATTCAGTGTCCTCATGTCCTTTATAAAATCTTTATTTATTGAGAATTAAGAACAGTAATATCTGAAACACAATGTTTTTTCTAAAAGGGGCTTTGTATCAGGTTCTAGATTTGGGTTGTTTTACAGCTCTGCTCTTGACAAAATAGTACTTCCATATTTTTCCCCACTTTGTTGTTTGTTCAAGCTAATTCTCCTTTGGTTTCTATTGTCAGTTTGCCAGAAGTTGAAATGTGCCAGTTCCTCTAGTACAGAGGAATTAACTGGAATTGCTGTCAGACTATTAAATAAATATATAGTTAGAGGAATGAATGTTCATCACAGTATATTAATTGTCATTTCCAGATCCTCTTAGAAAATGGTGGAAGCAGTCATAGAGGCACTCAGTGATAATTACAGCTCAGTGCTAGCTGTTAGGGAGTGAAACAGGAATTAAGGACTGGGAGGGTCTCTGTTCTCTTCAAGTCCCTTGATTGTCCAGTATAGTTTTCCCAAAGATGCCTGGTCAGGCAGTATCTACAGCATTGCAACTTTCCAGGGAATACAGAATGTTACACGATATTGTAACAATCTGCAGTTGAAAATCTCCACCTACAATTTCCTACAGAAAGGTTTTTCTCAGGTACTGGAGAGCTGTTAACTCAAAATTCAAGTTTCTCAGCAGCTGTGTTCAGATGTTATCCTACTTACCCAGCTACCTGCTATAAAGAATATTACTTTTCTTTGTTGGTTTTCATTTTACATTCTCACTCATTTTGTCTCTCCTCTGCCTATACATTTATGCACTGTGGGCTGTTGACGTATAAAACAAATAAGTCACAAGATTGCTACGTTTGATATACAATAAAATTAATGCAAGAGGAAACTGTTATTGCATTTGTCTTATGTTTGACTGAATGTTTTTCTAATATTTAGATTTTAGTCCAGCACAGCAGTACAGATGTTAATCTGGAAGGTGAAGCAGGGAACACACCTATAATTGTAGCATGTTATAAGGATAATCCTGAAGCACTGACACTGCTGGTACGTATAATTATGTGTCATCTTTTGATGTGATTCTCTTTACTTTGATTCAGTGTTCTTCTGTTCCTGTTTTCTGTCTTTATTCAATGGAAGAAGGTTCATCATTGGCCTAATGGTCTCGTCACTTTACATAGGTTATTAGCAAGCTTTAATCTCTCAAGAGCATATATCTGAATGGCAAACAAAAAAATCCTTAAACTAATTTTTAAGGTCTTCAGAGCACAAAATGAAGCAAATGTATGAATAGATGTGTGAATGTAAACTTGTAGTAGTATGTATGTCTATTGTTTATTGCTTTCTATATGTCATTAAGCTGTGTCCACACCTTATTTTTCAGATTGAAAATGGAGGGAAAATATGTAAACCGAACAAAACGGGATGCATGCCTATTCATGCAGCTGCATTTTCAGGTGCAAAAACATGTATGGAAATTCTTCTAAAAAAAGGTAAATATGTTGTTCTGAGAAGCCATTAAGATGTGTTATCTAGAGTAGTATTAACAATTTACTGCTTTAATTTTTCAAAGAACTGTGCAAACAAGCACTTATAATTGTGATGGAACTTACAGGAATTTAATGCAATTTTCCTGTGGGCATTTCATGCTAGAACGTTTGTAGGATTGCAGCAGCAGCTTAACTGCTTTCCTAAATGTGGGCCCATCTGTTGTTCGACTAGATGTGGAAAGTTCATATTTTGAGATGGATAATATTATTCCCTGGTTAATACACTAATTTTGAAAGCCTTTTTAACTTTGGTTATCTTTCTTGCTTAAAAAATTTCCATTTATTTTCATTTCTCAGGTGAAGAATTAGGTCACTCAGCTAAAACCCACATCAATTTTACCAATAATGGAAAGTGCAGTCCACTTCATTTGGCAGTTCAGAGTGGAGATCTTGAAATGATTAAAATGTGCATTGAATTTGGAGCTCAGATTGATCTAAAACAGGTAAAACATCGGTTACAGTACAATTTTCATAAAATATGGATTTCTCTAAGTGGTATGAAAAGGAGATGAGCAGCTCATCATTGCACCTTGTCTGTCCCACTGCAAAACATAGGGTGCAGGAATTGGAAAGTAGTCTTCTATTCAGTGGGGCAAAATAGCAGATTTCTTTGCACAAGTTACATAGGATGTTGTGACCGAAAAATTCGGATGGATTCAAAATGCATTTGAGCACAACCATAGAAGAACAATCAGTACTCAATGACAGAATACAGTGACATCTCCTCTGGCACAGAGTCATGCACAAATGGACTCTGGGAGAGCACTCTTGAGAAGGGACAGTGTTTGCCACAAATTCTCTACCATGTGCCTGCTGTTGTACGTTCTCAGGAACAGGATCTTCAGTTTGATCTTTTATGATGATCCTGGTTTACCCTCAGCCTTGCCCCAGCCTTTGAGGTATCTTTTTGAAAGCTGGCATGAATTGGTGACAATGCTACTACTACTATGATTCTATAAGTGTAAGGGCTTGTGCCCAGCTTCATGAGCAATGAGTATATTCTGAGGATAACTGTCATTAATCAAATTGTTTGCAAGGCTGAAACTAACTCATGAGAGAGAAGATAAACATGCTTTAGTCTTCTTTTATTGGTTTGATTCTTAGAACACACAGCTTCTGCATGAGATCATTTTGTGATGTGTAAGACTGAGAATGCTTATGGCATTGTGGAGAATCCCATTCCAATACACTCACTGAAATTTAGAGGAATTAAATCCTGTTTTGGAAAATTCTGTTCTAATAATTTATTTATTGCTTACTAATTTTAAGACTTTCTGGCTTGTAATAGTTTAATAAAATATTAGGGCAAGTTACTCTTAAGATGCAAAAAAATTTTGTTTTAAAATGACACCTAAGAAATATTCCATTCAAGGAAGTCAAAACCAGTTAAAAATTATGCGTTTTCTTTATTATAGGCACATTTATTTGCTTAGTCATTTGTCTACCTATGGTTTTCTGTAGTATTCCTTTACTTTCTCTCTTGTTTTATGTGTCTGTTTATTAATTGAACCACAAAAGATTGTTAAGAGTGTAATCGTCTCATATTAATAGCAGAACTCTTGCAATAATAAGAAACTTTGTAAAGTTTCTTATCCTTTAAACTCTCTTGTCTTTTCTGGTCTTTAAGTTCTCTTGAGTTTCACTACTGAAGTTCTGTTGCTTGCATAGAAATGTAGGCATGTAGGAATGACAACTTGTGGGTCAGATCACCAGTTTGATTAACAGATTTGAAGTTAAATTGCTGAAGCTTAAATTTTTAAAAGTTGTCTTATTTTCCTATTTACAGAATGAAAAATGCACAGCACTTCATTTTGCTGCCACTCAAGGTGCAACTGAAATTGTAAAGTTAATGATGTCATCCTATGCTGGTGAGGAATCCATTATTGATGCTGTAGATGGAAATAAGGAAACATTGCTTCACAGGTAGGAGATTACTCTGCCAGACTTCACTATATATTGTGAGGCATGATAGTCTTGGTTATTCTCAGCATCCAATTACACTTTGGATAACATATTTTAGAACAACTTTCCGTGGACTGGAACTTCTCCATGGGATATGGGATGGTTTTAGTAGAATATAAAAGTAATTTGATCAAAATTTTAAAGATTCTCAGAACTATGTCAAGGAATGGTCACTAACCACCATTTGTATTGAAAATTTGCTCCAGTAGAGCTGGAGGTGAACCAGCTTATAGAATTGTTAACAGCTTCTGAGGTTGTGGAACAAATCTGATGGGGTTATGTTCTCCAGAAAATGAATGAAAAATAACATAAGCAGTTTAAAAAAAATTTTTTTCCCTAAAAAATTATTTTATACCTGATCAGCTACAAGTACATACTAGTATGCTTCCATATGACTAAAAAGTTGCAGATGACATCTGTGCATATAATAATCCTGTAGACTTAATAGTCTTTCAAAGTCCATTTGAAAGCAGAACACTAGATTGTAGAGAAGTTTCCTCAGACTTCTGTAGCAGAAAGATATTTAGTTAAACATGCTCTATGGAAGATGGTGTATTTCCCCACCCACACATCACACGTCATTTAAGTGTAATAATTTCACAGAGTCATTCTACTGGCAGTTTTACAAGATGAAGTAATTGGTAGAATGTCTGTAGAGACAGTAGAGATGATAGTGCTTTGGACACAGTAGAAAGTGGAAAGATTTAAAGAGAACTGAAGAAGTTAAAGGAGACCCGAGTACACTTCAAAATGCTACTCAGTGGAGTGGTGTTGAAGACAAAGTAATGACAGAATGCAGATGCAACATACTACTTAATAGATAAGTGGTTGTCATACCCAAGTCCATTGTCCTTGGAAAAAGATTAGAAAATCACCCAAATCTCTCAGAATATAAGTCAAATGGAGAAATTAATGTGTTAAGGACTGAAGCACATGCAGGATCTTTTCACATTCCTATTGTCATGTTTCCATCTAAGTATTTTATAAAATGACTTTGCTCTGTTTTCAGTCACCTTGGAATCTGAGTGAGTGGGAAGCGTTTAGTAGTTGTGCTTGGCGGGAGGAGTCCACTCTACATAATGGAGGCACATCTGTTTATTTGGAACCATGACATAATTTTTAAAATCTGTCTTTAGAGTAATGAGTTCTAACTATAGTACATCCTGTTTCATTAACTCTTATAATGCTAAGGAAACTGTTATCTTTGAGATACAGCACAAACATGGAATTGTCTTTCTGTATTGTTTATTGAGTCAAAAGATTAATAAAGGTCTGACTTCTGAAACATCTAGAGTAGGTGTATTAACTGTGCTGTGCTTTCTACTTGCCTTATTGTAGAATAAACCCTGAATTTTTTCATGTGTATAGATAGCTTTAAAGCATTTCCTTAAGTAATAAATCCCATCCTAATTTATATCAGCTTATTGTGTTTCTTCTGCCACAGTCACAATATATGTTTAGCTTGGTCTTTGCCATCTTATCCCTACTCTATCAATAATACACAAAATACGCATCAAATTGTTTTTGACAATTGGATGAATGAAACACATTTAAGGCTCTAAGTCTGCCTGTAAAAAGCTGGGTCTGAAATGTATAGAGTTCTGTATTGACCTTATGTTGTTCAGTTAAAGATCTGACTTATGAAATATTTGGTTCTGTTAAAAATCAGTAATAAAATTTCTCTTGATCTATCAATGAGATCTTTGTTTCCTTCAGTGAGCTTTCAATGTATTAATTGAACTGAACTTTGTCCCATGACAAAAAAATGGAAAAAAAATTAGTATGAATTATGTAGTCAAGGTATCTCTGTCTCTTTATTTTAAAATATATTTATTTGAAAATATTAGAAAATGCAGCAAGTGAAGGGAGGTGCTACCCTTTGTCTTGAAATGTTGTCCTTTCTAATGTTGCTGTGTTTTTGCATTTTTCCTCACAGGACAGCATTGTTTGATCATTATGAACTGGCAGAGTATTTGATATCAATGGTAAATATTTAATCAAAAAACATGTTTATAGAAATTATTACTATCTGTTGCTACATGTCTGCATAGAGAAATTCATAAAGGAGATTGTGTTCTTGGGCATAAGTTATTTAGAGAGGTATATATTTCATAATGAATAATTGACAATTACAGTACAGCTGTAGTTGTGGTTCTATAATAACATCTCACAGTTGCAGAGAATAAAAACTTGTATGTTTACTTTCATTTTACTTACTTAGAAAGGTTTTGTGAAAATATTTTACCAGATAAGATAAAATGATTAAATTATCCTCAATTGCAGGTTATGAAAAATGAAAGAAATTATAGACATGCGGTGAATTTAATCTGATTTTTCCAGAAATAATTTTTTTTTTAAGTGTGTGCATATATGGTGGTTCTGGGATCATATAGACTATGTACTGAAGTTTGCACACTTTGTAGAAATATTTTGTAATCTGTGTAGTTTGGTTCTGTTTCTTCAGTGAATAATTATGCATAAGAAAGTGAAGAAATGCAACCAGGGCTGTGCTTCAAGTGTCAATTTATACAAATTAAACTATGGTTCATATAACCAGAGTGTCTCACTCTGGTGGGGAAGTCATGAGACTTCATTTTATGAATATTTAGGCTTTTTACTTAATTTCATGACAATTCTATTAAGAAAAATTCTCTCCTGTGTTCAGTCTTATTTTTCTTGGAATCTGTTATAGGAAGTGAATCTCACATCTAGGAGAACTCAGGATGGTGTGTTTATTTTTAATTGAAATGTGAAATAGTGCTTAATCTTCTACAGATGTCATTACCTGATAAATATATTGCAAACATCTTTAAAACTCCATTTGCTCAGACCAGATTTTTATTCCTTGAGGGTGATTTTGACTGTTCTGGCCTAATCCATCTGTCCTGTGGTGTCCACAAGGGTGGAAAAGGTTGAGCAATGTTACAGCTTGAAAGAAATAGGAAGTTCCAATTCAGGATGGCTATCTTGTTTTAATAAAGAACAAAATGTATTGATTTTAGTAATTGAAGATCCACATTTATTGTGCATTAACTTACAATGATTATTTCTTTCATCATATTTTTGGTACTTGTGCCAGATAATAAAAATCAATGTAAACAGAGACAATGTTTCATCTAATCCTTCTAGACAGAAAAGTTGAGATTAGCGATGAGTTGCCTCAGTAACTCATGTGTTATTTGCTTTTAAATTACACCACTTTTTTCTGTTGTTGGTTCTCTGAGGGTACAAAAATCAAAGAATCAGACTCTAAAATTATTTCTTGCTGAGCTTTTCATTATTTTGCAGTTGGCCTCAACATTACATGGCAATAACTTTTCTTTTGGTGAGATGTACAGCTATGGTTTGCCATAACTAAAGGCTAAACTAAAGCCTTAAGAAAGGCAAAATATAGAAACTTAGATCATTATTCTAAAAATTACAGAACTTAATAGCTTTAAAGGAATGTTAATTACAAATTAATATCACATTCAAATTAAGCATTTTAAGCATAAGGACTTTATCAATGTCAAAGTGGCCATTGCCGCATTTGAAAATTAGGTGTGCAGTATCTGCTTAGTGCATGCAAATGGTGTGATTGTATTGGCAAATTATATATACAGTCCTAAGAATAAGACATGAAAATGAGAAAATTCTCATGATATAGCTATTATATTAGCAATTTCCCTGCATCTTTTTTTTCTTGTATCCCAGACAATTAAGCACTAAGGTGTTTGCTGCTTCATGTGTTTGCTTCCTTTGTTTTATGGAAACACAGTTATTCGAAGTAAATAAGCAGTAATTTTACACATTTTCTTACATCTTTTTTTCTGAACATTTTCTCCTTTTGCTTCTTTTGTCTTCACCAAATGAAAATTTAAGATTAGTCTAAATACTAACACCGTATTTACAAAGTGTGGATAATATTTGGTTTTGTATGCATGTCTCTTTAATACATATATATTAATTTATAAATGCAAAAGTTAAAGGAGTTCAGATACTTTTCATCCCAGTATATTGTAAATGTGATAAATACATGTGGCAATATGCAAGTTACTCCTTGATATAAATAATCATGAATGCTGCTGAATTCATTTTGCATTATTTGCTGGAAATTGCTACCCTGTATTCACTGAAATGAATGAGCACTTGGATAAAAATATCTTATTTCTTTATGAATAAGCACATTTTAAACATATTGCCTAAACTTGTAGCAATGAAAGGGTGCTGTATGCATTGCAGTTTAAAATTTGATCAACATACATTGGATGCTTCCTACTCCCTGTGCTTGAGTAATCATTGTACATTTATTAAATGCTTCTGATTACTACATTACATGTTTTGCCATCCTAGAAAGTAAATATTACTCATCATTGTAATTAATTCTCTCTCAAATGAGGATTGGACTTAAAGATGGTTCAGTTAATGGAAAAACTCCCATTGATTTTTTTTTAATGATCTTTGGATATTATCTGAAATGAAATAGATTTTTTTTGTGTGTGCTTTGTTCAACTCATCTAGTTTGACTTACAGTTTTTCTAGATGAAGACTTGCATCTTAAGCATCATAAATGTACATTTGTCTCATTGGTTGTCCTACCCCTTTTTGAAGGGATTTTGGGTGGGTTTATGCTCACAGTATTTTGCTGACATGTTTGTACCGATACTGTGACCATAGTGACCATACCTTCCTGGAAACATGTATCTTGTGCAAAAATAGACAAAACGGCAAAACTTGGCTTTTGAGAGAGTATCTCACTCTTGACCTTTTCCCTTCCTGAAGGACAAAGTCTTGTCAAAAACTTTGATGCAAATGTGAGAATAAAAATGTATCTACAATTGATATAGCTACTTCAGAGTCAAAATTAACTTCATTCATATAGCCTATGGTGAATAAAAAATTAAGGCAGATAAAGCTATACAGATTGAACTACTATAATCTCTGGATGTATTACATCTTGAACAATATTCATATAACATAGAGATTCAGAAGGGTGTTTGATATGTTAGACTACATCATCCAGAGGATTTTTTGTATATGTAGTTTTTGTAATATTCCACAGCTTTAGTCTTAGTGTTTTAATTTAGAATTTCAAATTTTGAGTATCTAAATGCACGGAATGGTGTGCTAAATTACAGTAGTGAGTTGTGATTTTGGTATACCTGGAATTAGCTGTTATTCAAGCATCTAAACTTTATATATATATTTACATGACTGGACTGTGGCTGATAGTTTGAAAACATAGCAGTTTTATCTAGAGATGTATTGTGTTTGTTGAATTTACTTATCTGGAGTTACTAAGAGTGCCTGTAATACTTCTATGCATATAAAGAGTAGCATAAGTTTGATTTTGAAGTTTGATTTAATAATTATTCGCGATAAGCTTTAAATTCTTTATTGCAGGGCGCTAATATTGATAGTGTTGACATAGAAGGTCGATCTCCACTTCTGTTGGCTACTTCCTGTGCATCGTGGAAAATTGTGAATTTATTACTCTCAAAAGGTAAAAATGAATATATGCAGATGATATACTTCATTTGAGGGTTCATAGGTGTTAGAACCATGTGTTCAATTTCCTCTCCATTTCAATTCAGTTCCTTAGCACATAACCCAGGAGCAGCTGAGCAGGTGAACACCTGGTATCCCCTGAGATAAAGGAAAAATTAGTGTGTCCGTTTTGATACAGAGTGAACAGGCTGCAGAACATTGCATATAGCATGTGTCATGCTTAAGGTAGAGGTAGTTTTGTCATTCCACCTTCCCCTTCCTTAGCAGTTCACAAAGTAAGCAGGATTGTGTGATAAATACAACACTTATATAGAGCCATATTTTATATCACTAATCGGTCTTTAAATTTTAAAGCCCATATTCCAGGCATGATTTTATGCCACCTTAAAAATGCTTGAGGTAGATCTGTCAATTGCTTTGTTTTTGGTGCAAGGTAATGATTGTTACTGCATTTCCTCTTGTTAATAACAATGTAACTGATGATTTTAAAAAGTCCTGTAGTAAATTTTGAAACTGTAACAAGATTGAAGCTTTAAAAGACAAGAGGAAGTGAACATTTACATCTTTAAATTACCTCTTGATTTGTAGATGCTCAGTACCTCTGAATATGAGGTACCCACAACTTAGTGCTGCAATAAAATACAAAATCTATAAGCAAATGAGGTAAAAGTGAAATCTGAGTATCATTAGTGAGTTTTCTAAGTAAAAATTTATATTATGATATTGACTTGAAATAATATTTGTTATTTTATGAATTCCTAAACTAGTTTGTTCAGCGTTTGTTCCTTTGTTTTAAACATTGTCATTTAGTGTCAGGGGCCAGCAGTATTGAAATTGCTGGTATTTATTTCCATATTTATCTAGGAGCAAATGTATCATTAAAAGATCATCTTGGTCGTAATTTCTTGCATCTGACAGTATTGCAACCTGGAGGATTACAGCATCTGAATGAGAAATTTCTGCAGGTATAGTAAGCATAAATTTATGTCTTTTTGTCACTTTTACTAGAAAATACAAGGAATAAAAAGCAGCAGCCATTTTATCGTGGAATGTTTGTGAAAGTATATGGTACTTGTTAAGTTGCCTGGTGTCACAGAAAATAGGTTGAAGAGGTACATATCTCACATGAAAACATTTCAAAGCAAATAATACAGTTTTCTTATTGCCAGGCAAAGGAATAACATAATCCCATAAAATATTTTGCTGTTGGGGATTGAATAGCTCAAGAGGTAGGCAATAAAATATGGAAGTTTTAACTTACATTCCCAGCTTGCATGCAGTAAAGCTAGGGGACATGCACATATTCAGGTCAAGCTCTAAGTCTTAAACTCTGTTGTATTCTGTGGGAGCTTTCTGTGGACTGGACTGTAATGAAGCCTTCGATTTAGTTTTTAAAAGGTTTACAAACATGAGTTTTTACTTAGCTATGCTGAGGAGAAGCACTCATTGCTAGAACCCAAACTCACCTGAAAGACTTAAATTTGCTAGTGTCTAGAGCTCCAGAAAGAATCTTTTAAATGTGAATCAGGTATAACTTTTCTTACGTTGTCTGCTGAAATCTATGAACAGCTTTGATTAGTAATCCAAAATAGATTTAACCTCCCTTTTCAGCAAATGTAGAGAATCAGTTACAAACCAGTTTTCTACATTGACTTTCTGATTAAATTCAACTAGCAATTCAGACAATGGGGTGGAATAGACCTAAGGGAGAAGATTTTTTATATGCTTCCAGAAATGATAGTGTTAGACAAGGTATGGAGGAAAACAAGGAAATGAAGACGAGAAAGAGAAATGGGTGAATTAAATTACACTGTACACCAATGAACTGATGGTTCATGACATACAGAGTTTTTTTACTGAGTACAGACTATAGCCTACGTGTACATCCTGTAAAAACCTTATGCTGATAGTGATGAGTGTTATGCTTGAAAGTCAGCAGAGAAGAATTCCCCATGTGATACTTCTACTGTGAGTGGATTGCAGACAGGGTGCAGTGTGGCAAACTGCTGTAACTTTCAAAGAGTAGTTGTTTCAACAAATGGTGAGCCACAAAAGAGCTGAAGTTAAATACTCCTTGCTGCTAAATTCACTTTTCCTAAAATTTGTTTCTTTTTTTCAGTTTGCCCTTTGAAGTGTTAATGTTGTTATAAACCATTAGAAACTGCAGAATATTAATGATATAAATGTAATTTGTGCTTTTGGGGTTTTTTTGGGGGGTGTAACAGATGGAACACATTAAAAACCTTGTAGTGGATGAAGATAATGAAGGATGTACTCCACTGCATTATGCATGCAGGCAAGGTGTGGCCCTCTCTGTAAATAATTTACTCAGCCTCAATGTTTCCATCTACTCTAAGAGCCGGGACAAGAAGTCACCATTACACTTTGCTGCCAGGTCAGTTGTGAAGTTGAGGCAATGGACTCAATGCCATTTTTTCCATCCATATTTTTTTTGACAGTAAATTCTCCATTTGTTTTTCAAAGCTATGGACGCATCAACACATGTCAACGACTTATAAGAGATATGAAAGACACGAGACTTTTGAATGAAGGGGATAAGAAGGGAATGACTCCCCTTCATTTGGCAGCCCAGAATGGTCATGAAAAGGTAGTTCAGTTTCTACTCAAGAGAGGGGCCCTTTTTCTCTGGTAAGTATGCAGATTTCCGTTCATTAAGGCAAAAAAGAACAATCACCCTAGAATTTATGTCCATCTGGTGAGGGGTTAATACAATATAAATATAACTGTATGAAGTTACTTAATATGTACAAATATAAATGTACAATGTAAGGGCATGTTTTAAAAGTATGATGGCACTGATTGTGCCTTGCTTCTGCATTCTACATCTAGCTGTAAAGCAAGGATTCTAACGCTGGTGATATGTAGGTTTACGAATCACGCTGAGTGAAAACATTTTTTCAGTGGAAAAAATAATGTTTTGGAAGAATTATAATCCCATCAACTTCACTTCACAGGCTTGATTAGGGATTTGTAGGATTTGTAGTTAGCAGGCAATTTGTCTTGCACTCTTAAGTTCTGATTTCAGGTCCAAGATCCTTTGGGGTTTTTTTGGTCTCCACAAAAATTTACAGGCTTACACCTGTAAATCCGGGAGCCAAATCTACCAAGAAAATTGAGTCTTGTTTCCCAAGTACAGTCTAGAGCTTGAACTTTCAAGACCTACACTTCAAGTCCACTGCAGATACACCTTGGAACTCAGGGTCTAATTATTCTGAGAATATCCTTTAGTGAACAGGCCTGTCATTATTAGTGGCTGTAGAAGACCTACTAATAGATTACTGCCAAACACTTTATTATCAGTGACCTTATCTGGTCTAATGTCTAGCAAGGATCCAGATGACATTATACATACATATATAAATGTACATGTATGTAAATATATATGTATATGTGTGTATGTATTTAAGCTTAATTTAGACTTAAACCTGTAAATTTTTGAAGAAATTTCCTGGTGGGTTTGATGTGAGAAAATCTTAATGAGTTTTGTTATACTAAGATGAAGTAATCTTAGGATAGGTTTGTTTGCTTGTAATCTTTTGTATATTCACCATTTTAAATCCAAAATTCTGTTGGATGGGCATGTCTGTGCCACATTTGTTGCTTATTATTAGTAAGAGAGTATTAAAAGGAATTGCATCATTTTTAAGAAGCATATAAGAAAATTAGTGTAATTTAGATATTTACAGAAATGCAGTGAGGAAGACCCAAACATTATTGCTGGCTTGAACCTTTCACTTCTGTGTGATGCACTAGTAATCACGTAATACTTGACAGAAAGCATGGATGTCTCTGCAAAAGTCATGCCGAAGAAGACAGATTTGAGGAAGAGGAGAAGGCATTTAAATTTATTTTAGATTTATAAATTTTTTTCCCTCCACATACCAAAAGTTTATATTTATTTTATGGATTCTGCCAGTGATTATAAAGGCTGGACTGCCCTGCACCATGCTGCATTTGGAGGATACACTCGTACAATGCAGATCATTTTGGATACTAATGTGAAGTGTACTGACAGAGTGGATGAAGAAGGGGTATGTGTTCACATAGCATTGTTTGTTTAATGTTGGCTATTACTAGACCAAATGTCAATAGTATGCTATTAGTAGTAGTTTTTACTAGGTATTTACAATGGGTAATATTTAATTTAATTTATATTTAATTTCCTGTGGCAGATTTTAAGACTTTATATTTTACTGCTGTTTATTGCTTAGATTAATATGATAGCCGAATTTGTTATCCAGTTCAAAAAATGCAAATAGCCTAATAGAAGCCATATCATATTTAATCCAACGTCAACTATAGCTCATTAACATATTATTTGAAATCCATTGTTCTACACAGTGATGTCCAACAGATGCAGCTTCTGTCTTGTTTTGAAGTTTGGACAAATTCAGTATCTGTTTGGTCAGGATTAATTTTCTGGATTGGAGTCCTCTTGTGCAAACCTGCCCCATCAGAAAACATAGAGTGGTCATTTTAAAGAACTATTAGTTTCCAACACAGAAGTTTTTGCTATTTTCTCTGAGAACTGGTGTGGAAAATATTTATAATTATTAGATTAGGACAAATCTCTCCTAAAAATGGAGGTACCAATGCTGAATTAATCATTTCCCTCAGGAAAGTCTGGGTGAGTTGAGTAGGCTTTCAAAAGTTGCTTTCAGTGTGACCTGATTCCTGAACCATTCACATATCATATTTAATGAAACTATATAAATAGTTTCAATAAATAAATAAATAAATGTTCCTTTTACAAAGCTGTGCCTGCAAATCCTCTTGTGTTTTGTTATAGAATCATAGGTATGATTCTTATAGGTATTATAGGTATGATTCTTATAGGTATGATGCTTATCCTGATTAGCAAAGGCTGATGTTCTGTATCTGTAGATTATTTTATCTACTCATCATGCTTTTTTATTAGATAAAAAAAATAAAAGCTATTAATGAACTGATCTTCCTTACATACAGCCTTTTCTCTTCAGATTTAACACTACTGTAGGTGCAGTTCTTTATGAACTTTTCTATAATATACATCAGAATCCCTGTGACAATATTCTATTTCTGTAATACTAGCAACTGAGAATGACATGTGGTTTTTCAGTGCAGGAAAGGACTGAAATATGTGTTTATTTTTTTCATATGGGTGCATTGCTGTACTGCTTTTTTCAGAACACAGCTCTACACTTGGCTGCACGAGAAGGACATGCAAAAGCAGTGAGGTTACTTCTTGATTATGGTGCAAAAATTCTGTTCAACAAAGCAGTAGCTTCTTTTTTCCATGAAGCAATACACAATAGGAGAAAAGATGTAGTGTCTGTTGTCATTTTGCACAAAAGGTAGGAAATGCAGAAAATTCTTTTTAAGTTTCCTTTCCATTATATTTTGCTAAAAGTCTTTTAATGAAGATCAAAACCTATAGTTTAGTATGTACAACTGAATACTTTATTTTAAAATATTTAAAATATTTTAAAAATCCGGAAAGTGTTTTGTGTTCTAGTGAGAGAAAATAAAAAATGGCATAATATTAATGGACATCAAATACGTGGCAATTTGTTGTCCTTATAGGATGCAGTTTTCAGATTCTGTTAAATGCAGAAAGCATTTGAAATATATGATGATTCCCATGTATTCTTTCTACTGTGAGATATGGTTTTGGCCTTTCATATAATGCTTCCAGAGCTACAGAATTTTAATATAAACATGAGTACAACTCATACCATGCAAGAGATTTAATTTAAAATTATTGTTTTAAAATGTTACATATATTTTAAATTGTGGCAGTTCAGTAGCAGCTTAGGATATTTTACATTGCAATACAGCTAAACGTAATTTCGGGATAGAAAGTATTTAACTCTGGCTCAGTGGCCACATCAGCTGGTAAGAGTTGTAGGAGCACTGCTAGTATTTTACTGTATTTATGGTTACTCATCTAATCTTGAAACCCAAGTTTCCAGTTTTAGTTTAAGTTTCATGTTTTTAGAAGGTTTTAGAATAGTAGGAGGATTTCTGTTTAATTGATAACATAGTTAAACTTGAGTCATTCATAGGGAAGCATCCAGACTCTTCATCTATTTCTCCCCAGTGGGAGATGGTATGTGCACTTGTAACATATTGTGATTTGCAAGCTCATGTCTTAAATACAACTAAAATAATCTAAAAATATTTAATTTAAAAGATAAGCAACTAATTAATTTTCCATTAACCACTTGTTTTTGTAGATGGGAAGAAGCTGTTATGGCATTCTCTCACTATTCTACTGCCAACAAGTGTCCTTTGCTGGAAATGGTTGAGTATCTTCCTGATTCATTTAAAGTGAGTGTTCTGCACCTATTTAGACAAATGACTGCACAAAATAACTTCAGTTACATTGCATCATTTATTATTGTTTTTCTGATGCTGAACATACTAATACATGTTTTTGTAAAACAGGAACAATATGAATTCACTAATTTAATTGTATTTTAGTGATGGTTTCAGCTTGACCAGCTCAATTTCTTTCGGTTCAGAAAAAGTTATTTGATTCCTGAGGTCAATGGAGTTATAAGAACATAAAAGTAGTACAAAAAAAAGTATAAAAGTGATGAAAGTTGGAAGAGAAAATGATTTGAGATATTTTCACCTTCTGACCAAACTGAAATGGTTTTAATTAAAATAGCAAGTGACTTGGTTTATATATGTTCATAAACACTTCACGTTTTATACTTGTAAACTAAAATGTAGCCTTGTAAACTGCATATTTCAGTTATTTAATTTCTGGAGTTTTGTGTCTTTAAAATGTACACCATAAAATCTACCATCACTTCTGCTAGGTGATTGCAGTAATTGAAAGTAATTTCCTTCAGGTACAGACATTACATTCTTTCTGATGAATGTTATCTATATCACCTTAATCCACTTCTCTGTTCATCTTCAAAGCTGGTTTTGGACAACTGCATAATTGAGTCTTCAGAGGAAAAGACCAGTCGAGATTTCTATGTAAGTGGATGAAAATTTTTATGACAGCAATGCATATTATGGTATTATGGTGGAACATGTCACAATGTGCCTGACTGTGTAATACCAGTGGTACATTACTTGGATAATAAGTAAGTCAGAAAGTCATCATCATGATAAGAAACACAAGAAAGAAACATAACAAAAGAAAGAAATTCTTTACAGTGAGGGTAGTGGATGCCCCCTCTCTGGAGGTGTTCAAGACCACGCTGGACATGGCACTGAGCAGCCTGATCTAGTGGGAGGTGTCCCTGCCTGTGGCAGGGGGGTTGGAACTCAGTGGTCTTTAAGGTCCCTTCCAACCCAAACTATTCTATGATTCTATGACTTTTAGCTACTAGTCTAGCTAAATCCTCTTAAATACTTTCTATAGTTCCAGTTATAATTGTATATTTAGAAAAAATAAAATCAACCAGTGTTTTATTTTGATTTATTAATAATTCAGCAGTGTTTCAATTATAACTGTATTGGAGTTTGTGTTTTTAATATATGTTTGTCAAAAAAAATCCTTAGTGTTAGCATGACACTAAGTGGAACTGAAATAAAGCGTTTTGGATTTGAAAATTTGGGTAGTACACAAAATGCGTACTTTAAGATGTGTGTCAGGTTCACATACTTGTAAATGAATATCAGGTCTTAAGAGAAAAGACAGGTGAATGATCTCACTTTATCATTTTGCCTGTAAATGGCTCTGAAGGTCAGTTTCTGAAATCTTTGTGGTTTGTGTTTTAACAAGAACTCCATTAAGCCTGAGCAATCTAGAGATTTTATCTTTTCTGTGTTAATTCTTGCTGTCAAGCTGTGTATCAGAGGTTTTGTTTATTTTAAAATAACATAAAAAGAAAAGAAAACATAATTCATGCCTGTCGGAAGCAAGCCTATCATAAGTACTAATACTGTCATCAATAATTCAGAGCCGGTTTGTTTCTTTTTTGTAAATTCTTGTCCAAAATCTTATGCATTAGAATTCTTTTGCGTGAATGTTTCATAGTTATGTTTCTGTTGAAACCATCTCAAAAACCACTTTTTCAGTAATTACATTTGAATGCATCTGAATCATTAGCAGAAAACTTCCAATTTTTCTTCAAACTGTGTTATCAAAGCCATAGAGCTTTCAAATACAAGCTCTTTTTCTAAAGTAAACATGAAAAGAAATTAATTATAAAACTGATCTTTTTAAACAGGAATATTTTTAATAACTTGTACTTTTTATTTTTATGTTCGAAATGGCTGGTTTTTAATTCATGCCACAGTCACAGATGTGACACATGATGGCATGTGTTTTTAGAGGAACCAACAATCTACATCAGTGTTCTAATTACTGTGACACAATATGCCTCTTTATTTTTTTGCTAAAGGGTAGCTATTTTTAAATTAAGTGCATTATCTCAGTCTTAAATCATCAAGTTCATGACTTTTTAATGCTGGTGTATGTTTATAATTCAGATTGAATACAACTTCAGATATCTTCAGTGTCCACTGACACTTAACAAGAAACTGAAGGAAGGTGAAGCGATTTTCTATGAACCGCTTACCACTTTAAATGTAAGTTCTTTGTTTTACTGACATCATTCCACAAAAGGTAAAAGAGAGATTTCAGCTTTTCATAATAGTATTTATTCCCCAAATACTGTAACTCTGTATTTAATAAATTTGATCTTTCTGCTTTCTTTTGTGTTTGTAGGCCATGGTGCGCCACAATCGCATGGAGCTACTCAGTCATCCTGTGTGTAAAGAGTATTTGCTTATGAAATGGTAGATACATTTTAATGTACATAAATCACTGTATTGCATGTCAGGTTGAAGGCCATTGTTACTGGAAGCTGTTTACTAAGATAAATTTATGTCTTACACTAGAAGTCTGAAGCAAACATCTTTTCCATATAAACACTCATAAGCATATTTTGAATATGCTAGTGAGTGACATATAAAATGTAGCTTAGCATTTAGTAATGATTCTTTGATATTTTCAGCAAAGACAACTGTCTTTAGTGCAAAAATATACAGTAGGATTGCCAAGCTGAAAATGAACAGTATTTCAGAATGACCAATGTACTTTTTTTCTGCATAAAGCTCAATGGACAGGTTGATCAGAAAAGGATGTTTTAAGAAATTTTTATGCATGCTCTTCTAAACTTGTTAAGTGTTTTTAATTTTAACATTCTTACTTTCAAGGATGGCTTATGGGTTTCGAGCGCATCTCATGAATTTAGGCATATATTCCCTGGGTCTCATCCCACTGACTCTTCTGGTCACTCACATACAGCCAGGAAGACCTCTGAATGGAACAGAGATCTATGAAGCAAGACCATTAGAATATGAGGTAGTGACTTTTCTTACTAGTTACAATATGTTTAGGATTCTTGTAACAGAAAGGTATGATTTTTTAAACAATGTCTAGAATTAGAATTCTGGAATAGAATTGAATTGTGTAGTTTTAAACTTAGAATATTTAAGCAACTTCTAAACAAAATTTTCAGTTCTCATTTCTTATTTTTAATCTTTTCTGAAAATTTTACATCTGGTACGTCTTTACACAGTTCCCTCCCTGAAGTGTATAATTCTTTATTGTCAAATTAAAAAGATTAATATGAATAGACAGAACACAGGATTCTTTAACTTCCTACATCTTTGTAATTTTCAACCAAACTAAGGAGATGTTTCACATTCAACATTTGATATAGGAAGATCAGTTAATAATACATGCTTTTGGGTATTCAAGTACATCTTTCTTTACCTACATTTTGTACCACTTTCCCTTGCAGGCTTTTTTTTTCACTAGACTAACGGAGTATAACACTTATAGTACAACTTTTTGTTAGTCTCTATATAGGTACCTCATGTACAACAGTAGTGAAGATCTGAAAATTTAGTAATTTACAGGTGCAAGAGTCAGTGAAAGGTTTTGAAGTGCAATAGATGTTTCCTGTAATCCCTGATAAAAAACTTTTAAAAATGGAAAAAAATTATGTTTGGGTAAAATGTGAATATATCCCCAATTTGGGGGTTTGTGATGTCTCAAAATGAAATCCTTGATTAGGCAGCAAAGTAGACGTGCATGATAGTGACTCTTGAGTATGTGTCTCAATTGCAGCTGTGACAGTTGTGGCACTACACACTAGCAGTTTATGGATATTAGTCTTGTTAATGTTATGCCTTGATTTAATGGAAATTACTCTTTAACTGAGGCCACCAGAAAAATAGGCAGTGATGAACCCTGTCTCAGGATAGTCTTGTCCTCCATAGATACCTTGTGATTGCTATGAGACAAAAATTTAACTTCTTTTCAGAAGCTGGAACTGGAATAACTGCAATAGGACAATATACTCAAGGAAAGAAGTTGGGCTTGCCAGGTCCAATATTACAGGAGAATCAGGCAAGGACAAAAAAGGAGCAAATAAATAAGTCACACTTCTTTTCAGAGGGAAAAGATATAAAACTGAAATAGCAACGCAAAAATTATATGCTAGTAGAAATATGGAATGAAATAAAATAGACTCACATGATATAAAAGGCTCATGATATATGATAAAAGTCTGGAGAATCATGTGCCCACCCCAGTACTTATGGGATTGTCCAAGATTCAGAAGCCAAAAGAGCAATAAGAAATGTAAGAATTCATGCTAAATCACTCATCTTCCTCATGGAAGACATAAGAATGACAGGAGCTGCATATGGCAAACAGGAGTGACTCATCAGAGACTGGATGGAAGTAGCACAGGTGGAAGAGGGAGTCCTGTCCTTCAGCAGGGAATGATGCCAGCTGGTGAATAAGTGATACACTGAGTAGGAGTTGTGAAGGTGCTTCCTGAGAGATGAGAGCAATGTTAGTGTATATGAAATGTCATACGCTGAAGGAGACAGTGTCCTAATGACCCAGTAATGGGAATGGAGTGAGGTATACCAGGTCTGTAGGAGCTCTGCATTGCAGAAGATGGTGCTTTACTGTGAAGCCACATTGGAGAAGAACATCACAATGGGGTAGGTGCTGGTGTGTATTGCAGCACCACTGAAAAGTGAATTTGTGATCTGCCCATGATTTATTCAACCCCTCAGGTGGGTAGTTAATTCTAAACATTGTTCATAAAAGATGAAATTCTCTACTCTCACATTCTTTTGGACTTTTTGAATTATTCAAGGCACAGTATACATAACATGAGTTTCACAGTAAACACTAGTAAAACAGAATTTAGGTAGCAATAAGTTTATTTGAAGCAAGCTGGCAGAGTTTCTTAATTTGACAATATATAGAGGACATGTAGTAGGTAGAGCTGAAATAAATGCTCATTTAATAATATCAAATTTGTTTTGTGCTCTGATTTTTGTTTCAGAACTCGTACTTCACAAGGGTGTGTATGTGTTTAGTTTTAATTATGAGTTTGCTTGGAATCTGCAAAGAAATATTTCAGCTCATTCAGCAGGTAAATCCATAGAGAAATAACATTAATTAGTGTGATTGCTTAGCAGTTTGTGTGACATTGAAATAAACCTGATTTTTCCCTGATTAAAAGGGAAATGACAATTTATATAATACTAAAAGTGAGAAGAAGGTTTAAATATTGTGTTAAATCCAATTCTTTAATAATGTATAACTTGTAAATGTCTGTCTCTATTAAATCCTAGAAACTGAAGTATTTGTTGGATTACTCCAATCTACTGGACTGGACAATTTATACTACAAGCATAATTTTTGTGTCTTCTTTATTTATTAACACACCAGCTCATTTGCAGTGGGAATGTGGAGCAATTGCTGTATACTTGTCTTGGATGAACTTCTTGCTTTACCTTCAACGGTAAAAATTAATTTACATGCTTTACAATGAAATTATTTTAATATTTTCACATATTTTGCATATCCTAAACAATAACTGACCAAGTGTGATGGCCCTATTTTTTATTTTTGGTTTTTTCAAACTTTCCTCATTTAAAGAGTAGGACCATAAGAACTTCTTAGCCCAATGATCTGTAGTTTTCAGTGGGGATCACAGCATGTGTTATGGCAAATAAAGAAATAGCAATTTATTTTAATGTTAAATAGGCAAAGCCACATTTCATTATACTGTATATGCTTTTACTTAAAAAAGAAAATAGTAAAAGAATATGAACTAGAAGAGGCAAAAGGAAGTATTTTTTATAAATAATTCCTGGAAGAAGACAAATTATTTTCTCATTTTGTTTATTAAATAGCACACCCCACTTTTGTATATCACAGTGTGTTGTAAAATAATTGTAATGAATTAAATTACTTCCTCTGTTGACGTTAGGACTATCTATTGTCATTAATGATTTTAATGGTGTCAGTGGTACAATACTGTGTTAAGAGTTATGGGCTACAGGAGAGCTGGGTGGAGGGAAGAATACGGTGGGTGTAGTCCCTAAGACTAATAAGTGAAACATGTTTGTGTCTGAGCAGGACTTCTTGCATTAAGATGAGGTGTAGCAGATAGGGAAAAAAAATGGTGATTTGGAGCTGTTCAGAAAATGGGGATGACTGTCTCTGATAACACTACATGTATGCTCTTCTTATTGAGCACATGCACTACTCACCATCAGGAGATCTGACAGACAGACAAACATGGCAATTTGCTGATTAATTTCAGAGTCATTTTACTATAGTTAGGATGTATAAGGACAAGGTTTATTAATGTCATAAAGAGACAGACTATCTTTATGGTACTGTCCCTGCTGGGATACCTTGTCATACATGTCTGACCTTGAATGATTTGTGAATAGGCAGGTCTTCTCTGCTATCTGCAAAACAGGGATTGAACCTAAACAGTAAAAAGTAAATTCATGATTGCTCAACCTTCCTCCTTCTGCTGGGTGAAATGCTTCCCTGGCCTAAAAAATTTTAATTTGTACACAGCACATTGTTCAGGGTTTTTCTCAAAGCACACTTACGCTCCATTGACTCAGTGGAGTTTTGCCAGATAAATAAGTGGAAGATCATCTGTGCTTTGCTTATAGCTTGATCTTTTCAGCATTGCACATAATATTTCAGTGGGAAAAACCCTACGACATCGACTGTTGCAGCATAGAAGATTCTTCTGGTCACCGAATCTGGTACACAACATGAATTCCCAAGTTCAGATTTGGGTGAAAAAGTAGCTTTGTCTGTTTTATGGCAACCCGTGTTTTGAGAAATAGGGACATTTTAAGCCAGGACTGGGAGAGGCTTGCCAGATGATATGTTACTGCTGGAAACATAGGTACTTTAAAATTGTACTGCTCCCCTTCTCTTCCCATATAAGGTATTTCTCTTCATTTGCTTGTTTACATACTTTATAGTGTCATAAAAAGCCAAAACTTCTTAAACCAGGTATGTGTCTGCTAGATGGATCACGATGGCTACTGTCTATTCTTCTGATTGCTAATTTGTAACAAAAAATGAAATTGTTTCCCAATTTTATTATGCAGATGCAACATTTGTACAACATTACAGGGTTGGAACTAGATGATCTTTAAGGTCCCTTCCAACCCAAACCATTCTGTGATTCTATAATTAAACTGTCTGTGGCTATAGAGAGTATAAAAGTTGTCCATGAAAAGAAATGTCTTGAAGAAATACAAGATGATGTGGTTTAGGCTTGCTGTAAATAAGACCATTTGTATTCTTTTCAATGTGAAAATAGGTGTTCGTATCATCTCATGTCATGTTCAGAATGGAAAAATGTCTCTTAGCCCATGACAATCAGGATTGCTTATTGCCTTACACAGATAAATATGTAAGGCAGCTAACTCCACTATTTAATTTTGCATGTCTTTTCTGTTGACTTATTTCCTAGATTTGAAAACTATGGTATCTATGTTGTGATGTTTTGGGAAATTTTGAGGACTTTGATTCGGATTGCTGTCGTTTTCTTTTTCCTGATACTGGCCTTTGGACTGAGTTTCTTTGTCCTTTTGGGTTCCCAGGTTAGTTGAATGGGGCAGTTAATCTTTATCATTACACATACTATTTTTGACTAAAGAATCTCAAGAGGTTATTTACATATTTCATCAGTTTGGTTTTTTTCTTGATTTTGGTATTTTTTTCTTTTCTCAGCAAACATACAGTACACCTCTGCTTTCTGTAATGAAGACATTTGCAATGATGCTGGGAGACATCAATTACCATGATGCATTCCTAGATCCATTACTGAGCAGTGAATTGCCATATCCATTCCTCAGTTACACAGTTCTCATTATATTTACCTTGCTTATTCCAATCCTTCTTATGAACTTGCTTGTAAGTAAGTTACTTATTGATGAACAAAAGAAGTGATTAAGCACAGATTTATACACAGATTTAGCATATAGAATTGCTTCAGTGATGGTTCATGGCATTCATTTGTTATTTAACAAGGTGGTATTTTCAGTTAGGTATTAAAAAATTGCCTGTCTCCACACTCTTTTTCCCTACAGTTTACTGAGTATTTTGTCAGAGCTAGCTTTTGCAGGGTTGTCTTGTTTATCTTTAGGTAATAATTGTAATGGAATTTTAATTGTTGCAATGTATTGTTATGAAGTCTTGAGAACTGAGGAATACTGATTTTAAAAGCACTGTGATAACTGTGTGCCTCCTACAGCAGATGTAGTCTTAATTGTCTAACTCCTTGTAGTATCATGACCTAGCACTAATAGTACTCTCTTTTTTAAGAAAAATCCAAACCTTAGATCTTCATTACATGTAAAACAGCAGTCACCATTAGGGTTAGCCTGATATGAATAAAACAAATCAGAAAGCTTAGTAAGGGGTAAAATATGTAGTGCATCTTCAGTTGTGTTCCATTGAATGTATATTTTTTTTAAGAAAACCATTTAGGTTTTTTAAGTTAGTTACTGCTGCTGTGATCCTATTTTATGAAGAGGCCAACAAGCTTTTTAACATGGTAGCAGTAATGAAGAATCAAAAAAAAAAAGTTATTCTTGGTAGATTTTTGAAGTAGCTCTATAACACCTCACTGGTAGACAGATTGTTTGCATTTAAAAGTACTTACTGCATTGCTTGATATAGCTATCAAAAAACAAGTAATGAAATCTTTCTTGATATTTTCAGATTGGCTTGGCTGTTGGGGACATAGCTGAAGTACAGAAATATGCTGCACTCAAAAGGATTGCAATGCAGGTAAATAGCATATCCTAGAAGAACCAACTATAGGAAGTAGATCAAATGGTTGGAACACCATTTAGTTAATTAGCTGATTTATCATCAACATCCCTAACAAATATCTTAGCATCTCTGTAAAGCAACTGGTTGAACATGGACATTCTATTCTGAATCTCATTTTCGGTCATTTGAGACACTGTCAAGTGAAAGTATAACCAAATGCATTTTTAAGGAACTTTTGGACAGTCAGTTCAAGAAATTCTGAATTATTCCACCAAAAGTACCTCAAAATGAGCAAATGCTGTGTTTGAAATGAGAGAGTTGCCTTTTAAGGAAAGAGTCAATGAAATGTAAAGAAGGCTAAAGTACACAGTAATCACAGTTACATAAAATTACTGCAATGTACAAGGCTCATGCTGGTCTGTGTACTGACAAGATGCAATAGAGTATAACTAAGGAACTTTAACATCAAATTTATAAATTATTTTAGTTACCTTATTTTAGTTACCTTACCTTAGTATGAAGACGCATAACAGAATTTGTGTTGGAAGCAGAAGTTTATTAACCTACATCTTTTTTAAAAACTGTATGCATCTTAGATATTTTCTAAGAAGCTTTTGCAAATCCTTGCAGCTTACATACTGGGTCTATAGCTGTAGCACAACTTACTAAAATTATCATTATATGAAATGATAGATTTGGCATGCAGTTATCAAAAGCTTTTTTTTCTTTTTCATCTGTATATCAAATTTGTCTTTCACAAGTGGAAATGGAAAAACTATGCACCTGTCAAATAAAGATTACATCTTACTGACATGTAGACTGAAACTGTCTACATCCTTTCTTGAAGTTCTGCTCAAAATATGTGTTGTGAAAAGAACTGACCATTCATAAAATAGACGCAGAGTGCTTTCGCCTGTGTTCTCTTCTGGCTCTGCATTTTCTAAGAAGTTTCACAACCTATCCAGTGGCTAAGCATAAAGAAGAGACATTTGCACAGGCAGATTACCCATGAGAAAGAGCATCCCAGAAATCACTTCTAGTAGTCTAGTAATTTTAAATTCTGTGCTATACTTAATTTTTTCTAGTGTATTTGAAGAATTCTCTTACAGTAACATTTCCTCACAAGATATATTTCTTTTGTTAGAGATAAAAGTGCCTACAGCAGAGGAGCAAGGGCAGTTCTCATAGGAGTTAGTACTTTTCACCTTTTTAGGTATTTCTTTGCTCAGGAAGGATGTTGTCTTGAAACTTCAAACAGTACTGCAAAACCTTTGTTAAGCATGTATGTTTAACAGGGTTATGGTTGTCTGCAATAGGCATTGGTCTGTTCTGTTTGGATGGATAGTGTGTCCTGTGCATCCTATTCTTTTTAGGTACATTTGTTCAGTATTTCTGTAGCAATTTGAAAACTACTGGAAAGGAAGCACCACATGAAAAGGCACTCATAGTTGTTTCTACAGAAGGAAAAACTCCTTTTCCCATGGCATCTCAATCTGTGATGACTGCTGTAATATAGTGAAAGGGTGTATTTATAGCTCAATTAAAGAAAGAGCACTCTCCTTCCCATTATTATTTGGTGTTAGAATCCATGTCTTTTGAACTTTTCTGTCCTGTACCTCTATACTGCAACCCAGAAGGAACTGGTGAAGCTGTTAGAGAATCACAGAATGTCAGGGATTGGAAGGGACCTTGAAAGATCATCTAGTCCCATCCCCCTGCTAGAGCAGGAAGACCTAGATCAGGTCACAGAGAAATACATCCACAAGCTCTCTGGGCAGCCTTTTCAGTGTTATGTCACCCTCACCATGAAAGTTTTTTTTCTCATATTTAAGTGGCCTCCTATTTTCCAGCTTGCACCTGTTGCCTCTTGTCCTATCAGTGGATCATGACACAATTGACCTAACTCAATTTTGGAACCATTTTAGTTATAAGAATGTGTATCTTTGTGGAGTATTAATTCTTCCAAGATGCTCAGTTCTGGTATGACTTGTTGGTTTTAATGTCTGGGCTGGAATGTACAAGCATTTGTGTAGATATCCTCTGAGACTTGATTTCTCATAATAGTAATTGAATGGTTAATTCACATGATAAATTGAAATGTTAATTTTCACATGATAATGTATCTGTATCTTAAGGAAATATATCTTTTTCTTAATGAAAAACTACTTTCAGGTGAATCTTCACACCAACTTAGAGAAAAAACTACCCTTGTGGTTCTTGAGTCGAGTGGACCAGGAATCGATCACTGTATACCCCAACAGGCCAAGATACTGTGGATTTATGGTAAGATGGTGAATCTGAAACTGAAAAATAATTACTAAAATGTTATATAATTGACTTTGCATGCAGAGTGTTAGGAACATTGTGAGACTCTAACTGTTATCAGGGGAATTGTGGTTAGACGTTGACTACCTTCAGTGAGAGTGGTAGTTTGAGTGCAGCCTAAATTAATCAGATACAGGTAGTGTTTGAATTCTCAGTTAACTATGATTTTACTGTGCAAGAAGAGCTACCAAACTTATTCAGACAGAAAATAGAATTAGCCCATTTTGGCATTTCATCTTTTTGCAAAACATATGTTTAATATAGGGAAAATAGCTTCTTAACAGAAATGCATTTCAACTTGTAGCACTGTGTGGAGACTGCTACTTTTCCCTTATTTGGGATTTTTAAATCTATTTTCACTCCATAGTGTCTGAGTGTGGTTCCATGTTTTGTTTAGAGTGTATTCCAGTACTGCTTTGGGTGTGAGGACTCTACCACAGATGCACAGAGCACTGATACAACATTGGAACTGGAAGTTCTGAAGCAGAAATACAGGTAATCATTGTGTTATTTTGCTGCTGTGAAAAATAAGGAGAAACAATGTTGCAAGTACACACCTATTTAAAAAAATGTTCTAAATCCGTACTATAGCTGAAAAGTAAAATGCAGTTTAAGAAAGCTGCCTCACTATGGAAAATTAGTGTTACATATTCTGCAGTGTATTTACTTTCTAAATAGTGGTGTGGTGGTGGAGAGATATTTTATCTCATAGTAGTGGAAGAGGACAAGCTTGTTTGCTCATTAAAGTAAACTGAAATAATGGGGAAAATGCATTTTCATTTCAGAATTAGAGGTTTGTGATGGAGCCTTTCAAGGATTATTTTAAACTCACAAATGATGTAATTCCAGTTGGTTTGTAAATATACTCAGTCTGTAATTGACTTCACGTTGATTTGATAGTTTCCCCAAAAATGGATTAGCATCCTCGTTGTCCTTAGTATAAATTACATTTCCTGAAGCCTGGGAAGGAATACTCTGTATTTTCTTACACAGCTTATCTATATATTCCTAAGAATAGTTTCAGAAAAGCTTTTTGTGTATGTACACATGGGAAAATCTATTCTTTCTCGCTGTCTCACTCTCGCTGCTCTTTTTTCCTTTTTTTTTCCTCTTTTTCTTTTTCAATCTATTTAATTTTTCTTTCCCTCCACAAACTCTAATTGAGTATTTTCTTGCATGAAAGACTTAGTAAGAGATCAAGGGCTGAGAATGCACCTCATGGGTGTAGGCAAACCATGGAATTTAGCAAGTTTTTCTTCAAGCCCATACTATCTATTTATATTGGGAGCCAGCATAGAATTGGAGAGGAAAAAAAATCTACAGTTTTATAAAGTTATAGAACAACTTGTGACCATTTCCCTGTGGAAGTTTATATTTACTGTTCTGGAAATACTGGCTGAAAACGTAGTTTTATTGCGTTACCTGTATGTTTTTGTTGTTCAAAAGACAGTTCAGCTGCCACTGCAGCAAGTGGAAGTCAGAACTCAGTGTTTAAGGGTTTGGGTTTTGATTTAGAGTGAATTTTTTTCATTTATATTAGTGTTAGCTAAGTGCTGCATTTTAATTATTGTGAAAAATACAGCAATGTCTCTTGAGAAGACTCAAACTGTTTTTCGTAAAGGAACTTTTATATGTCATGCTCTATTTCTATTGAGTCTAGAGATCCTGAAAAGTAGATTTTATGAAAAAAGTTTCTAGAACAAATTCCCACTTATTTAATTGTTTCTTAAAAGATAACACTGTTCTATGTGCATGATGCTGACTGATGTTAACTCTTTATTTGTATCAGTGGCAATTTGGATATTGCTTTTTCAAAAGAGACCAGTAGATGCCTCATCAGTGTATCTTTTATGGTGTTAAAGTTGTTGTGAAGGTCACCAGATGTTTGCAGGTGCCTCATTGCCATTGCAAACCTGTGCCCTTTTCTCTTGCCAGACTATTTCAGTCAATAGGAGGAACTTTGGATAGAACTGTTCAGAATTATATTTTGAGAGTGAAGTGGCTCTTACCTTAAGTATGTACTAAGTTTCTTTTCTCCACAACGAGGAATTTCTTCTGTAATTGTATTTCCTAGGACCTGGAGAAGTACTACAGTTTGAAAACACTCAGATAACGTTCTTTGTTATTCTTTATTTAGAAGGATGAATTTGATGGCAGTTGAGTGCTTTGCATCTGTAATTTTAATGTCTAAAATTTTCTTTGAAATCAAATAACATGGCATGCTGGTAGAGATATGTTTTGCTTTTATCATTAATTTTTTTTTGTAGGCTCAAAGATATTTCAACACTGTTGGAAAAGCAACATGACCTCATTAAATTGATTATCCAAAAAATGGAGATAGTGTCAGAGGCTGAAGATGAAGACAGCAATGATTTATTTCAGCACAAGTTTAGGAAAAGGCAGTTAGAGCACAAAAACAGTAAATGGGATACAGTGTTAAAAGCTGTTAAAACCAATGTGTCTAACCCAAGCACAGAAAAGAGCATAATCTAGACATGGCTGTATTATCATGTTGTATTATCATTTTGTTTTACTTTAGAATTGCTTTTCTTAGTGTCTGTGCATAATGGTAATGTGATACATCATATATTCAAATATAAAGAAGGGCAGATCTCAAAGGAAAAAAAAATAGGTGCAGGTGCTCTAAACAGTATTTAAGGAGACTGAAGGCATCTACACCCAAAACTGTGATCCTAAAAGTGGCTGATCAGGAAAGTGCCTCATTCAGCAGATCCCAGGCTTGCTGTCCTGACAGTTCCGAAGGTTTCTGTCTCGCTCTGCTCCTGGATTTGACCCTAACAAACTTACATCTGGACTTCATTATTTAATCTGCAGTTACAAATAATTTTAGAATTTCTGAATTTTTAGAAACTAAGATTCTAATCCTTTACTATTCAGATATTTAGAAACACATTGGGCTTTTATGTAGCTTAGAGAAAAAGTCAGAAACATACCTGACAGAATGTGCTGAAGATTTTGCTGAGTAAGGACTGCAGGATCAGGCCTGAAAGGTAAGGAATAAATAGATCAAGAAAATGTCATATAAGGGAAGGACTATTTTATCTTCTGGATAACTTTATGCAGTTCTCAGAGGGATCATTTCTACTAGCATGCATATGGCAACAATGGAATGTTGTATTAAACATTAGTCATTTCCAACTTGCTGGCCTCGTACTGCTAATGTGATTTTTGGCCTTCCTGATAACCTAAAAACTGATGTTGCTACTTTTATCTGCACTTTGGTTTTATTATTTATTTACTGGATATTCAGTGCATTATGTAATGTACAGGAATATGTCAAATGTGGAAATAAACATGGATGAAACAACATTTAAATAGCTGGGTGTATTTGTTTGAATAGACATCACTAATAAAGTAATTAGGACTGTAAGTGGCTGTATTACTCTGAGGTCTGATTTTGGATTTGGACAATTTCTTTAAGAACTTAATATGCATTCATTCTTAACAACTGTTGTTCATTCTTAACAACTGTTGTTCCTTTTCATTGAAGAGGTAGTTGTCAGGACGTAAATCACACAGTACAGAACTGGTCAAATCTTCACAAAACACTGGAAGATGCAGTATAATTTAGTGCGACTTGTGCCTTGAAAGTGCCATGGGTGACACACTTTTAGTGGGAAAAATGCTTTCTCACTCAGCTGCTTTACCTCAGTGTTGAGCTTTTAAATCCTTGCCAAGGGAAATCAAAAGGTTACCGCTGGTTATGCCTATCCTACTGCACTTACTAAGATGAACAGTTGCTTAATATCTGATGGCAAGCAGAGTCTCTAGAGGTTCAGGAAGCATTTGAAGCCTGCTTCTCTTTGCTGTCAAGATTTATTGATACATTCGGATACTTTGGCAGATGTCACTGAAAATATCTGCTGTTAAAACTGAAATTCATTTCAAGCTTTTCCTCCTAGCATCCACATAGGCATTTTGCATTTAAGTGTGACTGCAGTATTTCAGTTAAGTCAGAGTTCGAGGCAGAAAATAAGCACACGGTGACTGCATTCAAGCAGCTGGCTGGGAGCATGGACTTCTGTATTGCTGTGTGACCGTGTCCACGGTTATACATCCATGTAGCTGTCTCTGGAGCACATTCCAACTGTGCTGCTGAGATCTGGCTTGCACCATCACTCTCCCCAACCTAGGTGGAAAGAAATGCAGTACATAGACTATTAACAGTATCTCTTGACAGCAAGAATATGAGGAAGTGCTGCAAAGCACTCTCCATCTGCCCTGCAGGAGGGGCAGCTGTAGATGCTGCTTCAGGACCAGGTCTGATGTGACACACTGAACCAGGGAGAGTCAAAATCAAGAAAGCAAAATTGAAGCTAACTGGAGTTCTTGAAATTGCAACGAGGTAATCTGTGCCTGTGAGTAAACTCGTGGGGCTGTTAGAGCTACTCTGCCTCCACAGCTCCCTCAGTCAGGGGTCCAAGGTTTGCAGGAATAAAACCAAACCTGAAAAATGTAGATTTTGGGTTTTTTATTTTTTTAATTCTTAAAGCTAAAAAGTAATTTTGAATTCCTGACAGTCTGTACCATTAACACTAGATGGCAGTGAGTGATAATATTTTTGAATAAGTAAATTTTTCCTTGATTCATAGTTTTAGGTGAAGAGGAGCAGTGCTGCTGTTATGGCTTTAAAGTTTAAGCCTTACAAGCCTCTTTAAATATAACTCTGAGATGTTGATAGTCAGCAGCCTCTCAATATAGAGATTTGTTTTTTTCTGAACTTTTAACTTTGAAATTCAGTAATGTTTGGTTGGGTTCTTGTGTTGCTCTTTTTTTTGCATGTGTTCTCAGACTTTGCTCCTTTCATTCATTTACCAGCTGTCGTGGTAGGACACAGGGAAAACCATATCCACCCTTCCCATATACGCATTCAAGGCTGATTTCTACCACTGTTACACAGTTTGGTTGCATGGAAGACCATTTGATGTTGGGAAGTCTGCAGATTTCTAAGTGGTTTTGATTTGTTTTATTTTCAATGACTTAGCCATAGCAGGTTCTCAGCCTGTTAAAATTCTTACCAACAGTTCTTCCACAGGGCAGAGTGACTGAGCAGCTTGGGCATCTGATGTGGGTCTACATCCAGAACTGACACATTATAAGGAAGACAATGGATGTCATGTCATACAGAAGTGATTTTGGTAATGGAAATACTTCTGAAGAACTCCATGTGTGGTAATGACATTTATAAAGGCAAATGCACCCATGAAATTAACTAATTATTCACATTTTTATAATGTGAAGGCAATTATTGAAGTTAACCTGTAGCACTTTTAAACTCTCTGCATTTAAGGAAAAACTACCAAATAAACATTTTTTTACTAGGGGCTTTATGCACACATATGAAATTTAATAGATTTTGTGTTCCATTGTACATCAGTATAGGTAGCTGCTTCTGGTTTTGGTCTGCATTCTTGCACTGCTCTGTCTACCAGCATAGTCTGGCAGAGAAATTGTAATTTTCACTATGGTGACAGTAGGACTATACAACTCAAGGTGGGAAAAAAGTTTATGGAGGTTGGAAGAAGCCTGCAAAGCAGCACTTGCTTGGTCTTGTACTGAACCAAAACTGGCCAATTCCTGTGAGAAAAAAAGAAGTTTAAAAAACAGGATTCCTGCAGCTCAAGGTGGAGACTGCAGAGTTACAGCCTGTTATTTAAGCTTCATGAAGGAGCAATTCTCAGCAAATACAGAAATAAGAAGGTGTAGAAAACAGGAAAATTACCTGCTTGTTAATTACTAGGCAAATACAAGCAGTTGCTGTCAACAGTTTTCATTGAAAAGGCAGAAGATATTTTATGTTAGCTAATGTCACAGCATTGAACCAGTGACATTCTGTGGAAATCATTTGACTGATGACAACATCTAGGGAGATACTACAGTGACCTTCCAGTACCTGAACGGGACCTACAAGAAAGCTGGAGAGGGTCTTTATGCAAGGCAGTGGTGGGATGAGGGATAATGGCTTCAAACTGGGAAAGGGTAGATTTAGATTAGATATCAGGAAGAAGCTTTACCCCATGAGGGTGAGGAGACATTGCAATAGGTTGCCCAGAGAAGTTGCAGAGGAGAGATTCATGAGAGCCTGTATATGAGTCAAATTATTTTTATCCTTCATTGCTCAAATTTACTGAGGACATGAGATGGGTATAGCTTAGAGAACAAAAAGATAACACGTAAGAGCACTGTTCCTTCATTCTGCTATTGGTCAAAAGCTACTTTTAGTTACCCTTGTGGTCAGTCCTTACAAAAAAATGAATAAGTAATGAACTGCATCCATTGCTCTCCAGCACAAGTAATAGAGTTGTTAATTGCATATATGAAACTGAAATTTTAGTATAGAAACAGAAATGGACTGAGGTTTTTCAGTGGCCTTGGCAGTCTGCAATGGCATTTTATGTACTGTGAGGGCTCAGTGTTTATTGCCAAGTTAAGGAGCATCTACTGGTTTTTTTTCTGGTGTCTGGCCAGGAGGTGGCTTTGTCTGGCCTTGCCCATCAGCATTTCCAAAATGCTCTTGTGCGAAATGGGTACTCAGAGCAAATTTTTCCTCAGTTCAATACTGCTCTGTTCAGCAGAGACAACACCTTGGCTTGATGGCGTTGCCTAAGGTTTGGATCCTTGCCCTGACACTACGCAAACCTTCACCTTTTAGGAAGTTACCTCTCTGTGCAGACAGAAATCAAACTGGCTTGCTTGCTGGAGAAGACAGAAGCAACTCCTTCATGCTAAACAAAAATGTAGGTTACTGTATTTATATGACTGTTTGACAGTAATAATACAGCACACACTTCAATAGTCTTTTTTTTTACCCAAACGTATATAGAGGGAGATAATGCATAATATTTATTTTATGCATTGCTTTGTGAACAAAAGTTTCACAGACAGAGGAAAAGCTGGGGAGCTCTGAATTATTTCAGCCTTTAACTTCAGCCTCACAAAGTTTGATAATTACTGATTACTCATTCCATTACAATTTGTTCCCTTGATAGTTATCGTAAGGTTTCCTGAGCATTTACAAAAAAAATCATTTTATGTTTCTTCATCAATAAATAAAAATAGCCAAAAGATTACACAACTCTCTTAATTTCATCTGACTCAAATAAATCATATTTTGCTGTGAAAAGGTCTCTTTTATTCTGTAATATAAGCAAGTATGGACTGGAGGAGATGGAAAAATACTGTCTCCAATTATGTCAGATGGAAGAGATACAAATGACTCCAGTCAGAAGCCTGGACCTTCAGCTTTCTGTGCACTAGACAGATGGGGTCTTGTTTAAGGGCAGAGGGTGATCCAAAAGTCAACAAGGAAAAAGGTTGAAGATGGTAAGGAGGCCTACAGGAAAGGTGGGGAGGGACTGTTTATTAAAGCTCATTGTGATAGGATGAGGGGCAATGTTTTTAAACTAGAACAGGGCAGATTTAGATTAAATATTAGGAAGAAGCTCTTCACCATGAGGTTGGTGAGACACTGGAACAGGTTGCCCAGAGTGGTGGTGGAGGTCCCATCCCTGGAGACAAACAAGACCAGGCTTGATGAGGCTCTGAGCAACCAGATCTAGTGCAGGATGTCCCTGTTCACTGATGGGAGCTTGGACTAGGTGGCCTTTGAAGGTCCCTTCCAACTCTATGATTCTATGAAGAACTTGTTACAGGAAGGTAAAGTATTAGCTGTGTCCTGAAGTTGGGAAGCCTCCCATGGCCTGGTGCTTCCCTCTTTGTGATCATCCCTTACACCCAAGTCAGCTGCCACTTTCCTTTCTGCATTCGTAGCCACTCAAGTGGACCTATGATGTCTGCTTCAGATGAGTTATATGATGGATGTTGCCACAGGGAAGGGTCAGGTACAGGTGCCACCCTTTTAGAACCCTCTCCTGGCAAGGCCACAGCTGAGACTTTCCCTGGGGTCCACAACTGGGTTTCTTCAGAGAACATAAGCAAGTGAATATTTGCCATTAAAATAACTATATTTTTAACTCTCCAGTCTACAGACACGGTCAAGGAGGCTAAGGAAGAACAGTGTGGAGCAGGGAGTGCAAGTGGAGGTACAAATATAGAGAATTTCTGACCAGCCTGGAGACTGTAGGCAATTATGGGAGAACTTGAAAGGAGGAAAGACAATATAAACAGTGTTAAAGAGAAGGTAGCTTAGAGGACATCTATGGTGTTTGGGTTTGAGACTGCCAACTTTTCAATGTTGTAAAGATTATTTAATTTTCTGGTGTAAGAAAAGGCAAAGGGTGGTGGAGGAACAAAAGTAAAGTCTGAGTCACTGGGGAGGTTTGTGTGTTGGTTTCCAGCAGTCATAAAAGCATCATCCGCTTATCTGAATAAATATAACAATGCACAAATTATTCCTGAGGAACTCATAAAACATGTATTAATGACTTGAGAGATAAGCAGTAGAATCCTAGCTCAAACATGCGTATTTTCTGTGTAAAAGTCTGCTTTTTAAAGTCTGCAATCCTACTTTACAAAATAGCCTATAAATAAAGCTCAAAGGCCAGAGTTTGTTCTTGAATTATGAAATCAAATAAAAATACATTTCTAGGATGATGGATTTCTTTCCTATAAGGTTTTAGAAAAACTATTTGAATGTATCTCTCTTGCTGTAGCTCACAACCATGGCCATTTTTTATTTTCTATCAGTGAAAATAATTTTGTTTGCTATTTTTCTCCTTTTTACATTGAACAAAAAAGAACAATTTACTCTCTATATGAGGATTTCACGAAATTCAATAAGATATCTCTACTACAAATTAAGTAAGACAATACCACTGGCCCTGGGATGATCTCCCTTTCTCAGTATTTGATAGAAAATTAAATCAGATATCTGAGGGAGAAGACAGTAGCAATAGAATCATGGAATCATGGAATCACTGAGTTAGAAGAGACGTTCAAAGGTGATCTTGTCCAGCTCCCCTGTGGTGAGCAGGGACATGCTGCACTAGATCAGGTTGCTCAGAGCCTCATCAAGCCTGGTCTTGAATGCCTCCAGGGATGGGACCTTCACCACCTCTCTGGGCAACCTCGTTCCAGGGTCTCATGGTGGAGAACTTCTTCCTAATATCTAATCTTAAACTGCCTTGCTTTTGTTTAAAACCATTGCCCCTGGTACTACCACTACATGCTCTGACTAACAGTACCCCAACAGATTTCCTTTAGGCCCCCTTCAGGTACTGGGTGGCTCCTCTGAGGTGTCACCAGAGCTTTCTCTTCTCCAGACTGAACAGCCCCAACTGTCTCAGCCTGTTCTCATAGGAGAGGTGCTCAAGGCCCCCCATCGTTCTTGTGGCCCTCCTCTGGACCCTCTCCAACAGGACCACGTCTTTCTTGTGCTGAGAGCATCAGTCCTGGACACCGTACTCCAGGTAGGGTCTCATGAGAGCAGAGTAAAAGGGTAGAATTGCCTCTCGTGATCTGCTGGCCATGGCTCCTCTTTATTTTGTAAAAAAAAAAAGTACTAAAAAACATTTCATGATTATAAGAATGATAACCAGAATGAGGTATCAGAATTAGATATACCATATTTTCAAATTTTCAATTATTAGTTTAATGTTTTTTATTTCTGATTGACATTTTTAATTTGTTGTCTTCTTCTGGCCTGAAATACGTTTTGTAAAACATGCAGCATGTCATAGGGAGGGAGGGATATCATGCTGAGTTCTAGCTGTCTAGGTGTAGTGTTCTTTGGGTGTTCACAAGATACCCATCAGCATGAGTGGCTGAGTCTTGGACTCCTGGAGGTGAAAGCCCAAATTTCATCATTCAGCCCCCGAGGACAGAGTTGTGTTTGCTTCTCCAGCTGGCCTGGGCAAGGAGGAGTCACAGAACTTGTGCTCTCCTGCTCAAACAAATGAATGAAGATCTGATGATAGGGCACAAGCCCAGCTCTCCAGTGTGCTGTGTCAAGCCTTTCTCCTCCAGCCAATGTTTTAGCCTGATTGTATCAGGGAAACCAGATAGAGAAAACTGTTTTGTTCTCGTCGCCAGCTCTCAGTTAACCTTTGAGCCCTTTGGATTAGCAATGCAGTGAAGATGTGTGTCTTGTACCGCTTGCAGACTTCCAAGTGGCTTTGTAATGCTCCTTTCTGGGAAGGCAAGCAGTGAGGACTGGCTTTAGGGGAATTGCTCTTTGATGCATGTGGGAGGGTTTTGTGTATGGAAAGAAGTATTCCAATTTTTTTCTGATTACTTTTTTGTACACATGCCCAGAAATGTGGCTACTGGCCCACTTAGAGCTAATTAATAAATACATTCAAGGTGTTCTTCAGGCAAATTTAACCCACTCCAGGGATTGTAATGCCAGGCAGCATTCTGCTCACACATCTCTTTGTAGAAAAGGCAACATAGAATCACTTTGGTTGGATCTTTCACATCATTGAGTCCAGCCATCAACCTAACCCTGATAAGAACCATCCTTAAACCTTATGTCTGATCAATATCTCTCCAAACCTTGTCCCTGACAGGTGTTAGATGCAGAGGAGAGAACCAGCATTAGCAAATTCACTGCCAAGAGGCCACCAGCAGGTGACTTTCCTTTGCCTGCTTTCCTCAGTTCCCTCTGGGATCCTCCAGCCACCCCCTGAGCAATGCTCACTGGGGACTGAACCTCAACCCCTGCAAGCAGCCATCCCGAGGTGTGACACCCTGCCCTCTTCTGCCTTCATCAGAGAGCCCAGGGAGCTATCTATTAAAAAGCTGTTATAAATCATCATTATTAGCCGGGTGAGTCATCTTACAGCACTGAGAAGGAATCTCTGATCTCCTGACTGCTCAGTGTCTCACACAGAGGGCTGGGGTGTTGACGAGCCTCTGTGGTATCCTTATCTTGCCTTTCCAACAGCAAAATGCGACCTGTGTTTTACTCGTGCTGTTTATATATCTAATCAAAGTGGGTCAGGAAACGTGGAAGACAGCACCAGGGCTGCCTGAGAAACATAATATTTATCAGACAGCATTAACTCAGCCTCGCTCCTTCAGGGAATGATAGATGAAGTGTGCCTGAAACTCTGTTTAGATTATGTGAAGTAATGCACTGGTGGTTACATTCATCCTAGGCAAATCATTTTCACTCACTTGAGCTGCCTTACAAAATTTTCCAATAACACTTTAGGCAGCCTAAACCAAAATGAAGTCTTCACAGGTCACTCACTTGGGAGTTCCTCTCGCAGCCCACTTGGAAGCAGATGGGCTGGTTCAGAGGGCTCTGTACCTAAAACAGAAGTGGCTCCCAGGCCAAAGTCTAGACCAGCATTGGATCCAAACTTTGGGAGTTTCTGGGGTTTCTACCCACGTCCATGGTTCAATATTTAAGCTGGTTTGGGTGAAAGAGACCCTGATGTCAAAGAAATCACAGCAGCCCTTTATGAAATGGTGGGGTGATCATCATGGAGGCTCTGAGAAGCTTTTCCATCTCCATGCAAGGGCAGCTGCTTGCTCTTTGCTGAGGGCAGCAGAGGAGGGTACCTCTTCTCCTGCTGGTCGCTGCTCCATTACCCAGCTAGCATCATTCCCAGACTGTGGTCAGCATAGGGGACATCTTCTGGTCCCCTTGGCTCAGGGACGATGAGGGCTGTAGGCCTGCCAGTCTCCCAGTTATGAGACTCTTGGGGAAGATGTATAAGCCACCAAGCTGAGCCTTTTCTTTTCCATATGATCACAGTTCAGTAACAGCACAAGGATCCCACACCAGACCATGTAACAGAAGGAAAGGCTTTCAAATGAACTGACTCAACCCCAGACAACCTTGAGACCTCTCCCTCCTGCTTCATGAAGCATAATTGGAAGTGCTGTTCTCACAGGGAGGACTTCAGCTTAAGGATATCTATACTGAAGCCCAGGAAACTTTACTAGAGATAATTGTGGCTCTCAATTTAATAATTGCACAGGGATATATTTCATCTGGAGTCAGTGCCAGTTCTAAGATGAAGCATACATATTTGCTCAAGTTTAATATTTTTTTAGGGAGGAGTGCTATAATTTTCAAGGGAGGAATGCAATTAGATGAAGCCTAACAATGTTTCTGCTAGCCAGCATATTTTTAAAGGGTTTTGCCCTTATCTTTTTTTAAAAGGAGCCTTTGTTGACATCAGCTCCTGCTTTCACACATGGTGTGGCCCCAGTAATTAGGAGTTCTGGGGATTAAGTAAAAAGACCCATTTAAAACTTTTCAGAAAATACTTTGAACAAGAGGGGAAAACCACTTAAGTCAGCTGCTTCTGTGCATGTCTTTTTGTGCTATGAAATATGACTTCAAAGAAAACCCTTCTGTTTCCATTTCAAGGTCTTTTTGTAAGGCAAGGAAGATAGGCAACCAGTACTGGAATGCTGCTGATGGGAGATTTATTGTAAGTCTTGAAGGGCTCAGTAGACTGAGAAGGTAATTTTTGTATCCTACTGCACTCAAGACTGATTTAATTTTGTGTCAGTTCTGGGACTGCAACCAGAATATGAGCTGTGAGTTTATAAATTGCTCCTCCAAGTGTCTGACCTTGCAAGGGAGGGGAAACAAGAAGGAGTTAGAAGATTGAGAGATCTTAGTGATCAGAGGCATTTCACTGGGTTAGTGGCCCTCTTGTTTGTTCCTCATTTCACCCTTGGTGCTATTGCTTTGACATGATGCCAATCTCCTCAGAAGCTTTCATGTCTCAGTTGTCTCACTGTCTATCAGCATACATCAGAAATTTGGGTTCAATTTTTTTCAACAGATGACACAGTTGTTGCAATAATCTATGAGTATAACAAGTATTATTTGCATATGTTTTTAAAAAATTTGATACCATAATACATAAAAATCTTGAACTGTTCAAAGAAAATAGTTAAGGGCAGCAAATTTCATTCAAATAGCAGGAAAAATACATTAATCGGTTGATTAGATTTGAGAATACTCTCTGAAGAGGAATGCCAGAAGTTACATCGTATGAGTCACTTAAAATAGATTAGACAAAATTCTTGGGGTTGCATTTCAAAAAGCAGTTTTTCTTTTGGCAAAAATTAAAGAGAAAATGAGCTAATATACTGTGGGATTTTTTTTTATTGTTTGGTTCCAGCTAAAAAATCTATGATTCAACTCCTGTATAATCTATGAAGTCCCATTAGAATTTAAGATTCATTTCCAAAGAAAATGTGACTATAACTAATTGCACTTTCTTGACATTAAATCATTACTATACATATGAATTTTCAGGTGACAGCCTTTAAATGCTGTTTCAGTTACCCAAGAGTAGCATAAATGTAGTTTATATGTGTAGTTGCATCTTCTTAATTGTGGAGACAATTAGGACTACCAGGCAGCAGATCTTGCTCATGCTGACAGGGACAGTCAGATGGCAGCCCCTGAGCTGTGGCTGGCTGACTGGCCGCATGCTAACAGAAGAAAAGGTAAATTATACTACAACTGTTACCCAGATATAAACTTGCTATCTAAGCACTCACGGCTGCACAAGGAATGCTGACATCAGTAGTGGAAAATCATGTGATCCATGAGTTTATTGCCGGTGAGACAGAAAACCTGAAATCAGGTTATATATATCAAAAAGTCTTACTGTTCATTAATAAATGTCAAGTGTGATTAGCACTGGTGAGGCTATAAGGGGCAATACATTTTGTATCTTTATATTTGCGGCACTTCAGCCATCACTTTGCAGTTTTATCTCTAGAAGGAGTTATCTCAAGGCCAGGTGGGAGATATACTACGTATTACCTCCCAATTCCCCCTTATCTTCCTCATTCACCACTGTGAACCAGTGGCATGAAACTACTGACACAGTTTTCCAAGAAATGTCTCCAGTATTGCCATATTTCACTGAAATGGGAAACTAGAGAAATTCCAGAAATATAATCAACTGTATGTATTCCATATCGTTATAGGCTCACCAGTCATCGTACATTTGTAACTATAGAAATGGGTTGCTCTGCCATCCTCCTTCCTTTTTCCATTTCCTAATTTGTTTGATTTCCATCATTTCTTCTTACTGTTCCCTCATCTTTGTGGGGTTTTGGGTGCAGAGAGAGAGAGTTACTCTTTGTGACTGATCTATTACAGCACTGCCACAGGACTCTGTGCTTGTCCAGAGCATTGTGAAATGTTCTTGATGTGCTAATCTCATGTGAGATTGCCTAAAAGATAACATCTTGGAATCCTTTGAATTTGTTTGCTTTATTCCCAATGGCACTGGGGAGTTCACATATCATGACGTGCTGTAAGAAAAACCTCTGAAACAGGGGTTGGTAATATCAGCAGTGGAAATCTCAAATGGAAATTCCACATTGTTTTACCTCAAGTGGGGCTAGTTGTTTGCTCACATCAGTGCTATGACTTTATTCTCTGCACTCTATTGTGGTGACATTTTCTATTTCATATTCAGTAGACTCCTGAAGACAGTAGAAAACAAAAGACCAGTATTTATTCCTCTTTAAATGGGAAACTGATATTTTTGGTGCTTGGTAGGAATAAATTAAACCCTACTTGAAAAAAGAAAAAGGAAAAAAAAGGAAGCAAATACTGCTAGGAGAAAACCATGAGGAAAGTTTTTGTTAGGTGCACATCTGTGTTTGCCAAACATCCATGTCCTAACTGGGAACTGCATAGACAAAAGGTAATGAAAAGTCTGGAAGGGCTATTCTAAAGGAAGTGGCACAATGGCTGAAGTTGTATAGTTACGGTGGAATTGCTAACACCATTTTTCTTGACTAGAGACACATTTCCTTCCTTACACACATGCTAAACAGAGCTGGTCTTCTCTCCATAGAGGACCAATACAGAGTCTCATCTGGGATCCAGGCTTCTGCTTTCATAACAAGTATTTCATTCCAGGTGCTGACTGTAGAGGGCTGGAAATATAATTAATTTTAGAGGGCTGAGCTGTCAGGCTCTAGAAAATGTAATTCCAGAAGGAATATCAGAAAAAGAAACAAGTCATCACCTGCAGCACACTTAGTATTTCCCTTTCACACTCATTCCCATTTTATACTATCGAAAAGGAATCAAGAAATGGAAGGCATTACTGAAGGATGTTTTTTGCTGGTTTTGATCCCAGATCTGAGGAAACTATTAGTTCCAATGTTAGAGTAGCAATGAAAGAAATTTCAAGAGACGGTTCCTGAAGGGGGCCTGCAGGAGAGCTGGGCAGGGACTGGGACTGTTTGCAATTGCATGGTGCAATAGGATGAGGGGCAATGGTTTTAAACTGTAGCAGAACAAATTTAGATTGGACATTAGGAGGAAGACCTTCTTCTTTAGGGTGGCGAGGTACTGGAACAGGTTGCTCAGAGAGGTGGTGAAGGCCCCATCCCTGGAGGAATTAAAATCCAAGCTTGACGAGGCTCTGAGCAACCTGATCTAGTGCAACGTGTCTCTGCTCACTGCAGGGGGATTGGACCTTTAATGTCTCTTCCAACTCAATGCATTCTGTGGTTCTGATTCTGCAGAAATTCATCTGTCTAGTCAGAGGGGATGCTTCTGCTAGGGCCCTTTCAGAGGACACCATGAGGCTGGACTGAGAGTACACATGATTCTGGTTGGATGGAGCAGTGTCTCCAGGACTTCAGGTGTTGATAGTGCTCACTGTGCAAACCCTTAAACACACAGCCTTGTACCTTTGCATGGAAGCTGAGGGGCAGAGAGAGACCTAAGACAAACACTCACTGGCAGGTTCACCTTCTTGCCCAACAGGGTTTAACAAGAGATGAGTTAATCACCTACTGGTTTATGAAGCTGTTGCATTGCAACAGCTGCTTTAAGGATTATTCCATTGACAATGGATGTTACAATTCTTCCTTTTGTCCAGATTATGACATGCCCTAAATGGAAGCATCAGGCATAACCTAAACATGGAAAAATATATTCTCTTCTGGATGTCCAGACTCATGAAGTACTGCAGAAAATACTCTGCAATCAGCAGCCAAATACAGCATGTAGGTTGTCTCTGCCAGTGCATTACACTACTGGTTTATTTTGGCCCATTCATATGCAGACTTATTCCATTGTTTACCTACAGTGTCTGCACCTATCCCTATATCAAAGTAGTCTCTCCTGCTCTGAAAATATATATTGTAAGTGAACAAGTCTATTGCATCTACAATGTTGGTGGCACTATCCACATGAAAGCTGAAAATACAAGATCTTTGGACCTGTCCATTTGAACCGGTGTTGTGTGACTGCATTACAGAGCTGCTGGTTTTGGTTTTCTTACAGTGGAATAATTTTACTGTTGTTCTCTAAACATCTGAGTTAGTATTTCCATTACTATTTAGGCCTGTGATGCTCAAGACAACATACTAAGCTGACAGGGTTCCTATGTAGCAAGATTCGAAATTATGGTGCTTAAACTGAGCTGTAGCTTGATGTTGATGAAATGTCATCTTGTATCACTTTTTTTTTTGGCTGAATGGAAGCTCAGCAAGAGTAAGAGCTTCAGAAGTGTCTGTGACAGATATTTATAAGCATTGGCTGGCACTGATTTTATTCACTTTGCATACATGCTCTTCATTTTCACATACTTTTTGCAGATGTGTGACTCTTAGGACACTGCATGTGTATAATCAGTAGCTGTACTGATGGCTGATGCATGTGCTGAAAGCTCACTGAGATTTATGTGGACATAAGCATATAAAAATAAAAACACTTTCAGGAGCCACAGATCAGAAATAGATTTTTCCTTTTTGATTCTATACTTTTCCCAGTGAGATTCATGTGTTGTGTTTCTGCATGAGCAATTTGCAATGGGATGCTCCACACACAAAGATAAAGAAACCTGTCTTATAACATTTTATGGAAGAACCACCCAACTTGTTCTGCTGTTATTGGAGTTTTCTCAATTCATCAGGGACTTAGCATATTCTTTCTGCATCCAATCCAATTTCTCTGGTGTAACCTGAGGAGTTCTACAATAAAACTTTCTTCTGGAAAAAAAACACCCAACCATGCTATTAAGTAATTGAAAAATCTTTCAATGCTCAGTGGTACTAGTATTTCAATATCCATGTATACATTTTTCTTCTCAAAATGAGCAAAACTGCTACGTGACATTCTGATTGTTTTTCCCTCTCGTCAGCACTGCTAGTAACAAGGAACTTTCCCAAATGGTTCTGATAAATATTAAGTATTTATGTTAGAATTAACCATGTTGGCTACCTAAAAGTACAAAAAGGTGAACTTAAAAAAATATTTTGTGTATTTCCCAGGTATCTGATCTTTTAGGACTTGCCCCTGAGCAAGCTGTTTCTGAAGTGGAACCTGTTTTGCTTTGCCACTCTTCCCTGATGTTTACTCAAAACTATAAGGGATCCTTGATATTTTGCTATACGATTATTCACCCAGAGGATGAAAAGTCAGTGGAATGCCAAGGGATTATTGTAACAGTATAATTAGCTTGCAGACAGCTCTCTTCTCAACAGCTTTCAAAAGCTCTTCAATGCGTCTCAGTTACCCAAGTAATTAATTAAACACAGCTGCAGACTAGAACAACTGTTTTTAAAAAAAAGAAAAATTTAAAAAAAAAAGTGTTTGCTATTTGCTTTTCCTGCTCACTTCTAGCCAGCAGAAGAGGAAGTCATGTAGGAGCAGTTATGACTGCTAAGGACCTTCTGCTTCTCCCTAAAATCCTGTTGAGTTAAGGAGTGCAATGGCATCTGTGAAGCACAGCATTTGCTGAAGCCAATTTATGCCCACAGCAGGAGAGAATGTTTTAAAACCATGGCTAGTCTCATGGGATTATGTCCTGGAAATGACCTAAGGAGGAAAAGCCCTGAGGATCTTTGCCAAAACTCCTGTGTCATGTCTTTTTTACACAGTGTTAGAAATGAAGTGCCTAAGTGAGAAAAATGGAAGAACTGAAGCAGCCTGAGTTTGGAAGGGAACTTTCAGAAAAATTTAGAAGGCAACTTTAATACTTTGAAATGTTCCTGGAACCAAATCCTCCTAAAAAGAATTAATACTGGAAATGGTGCCGTCTTCTCAACTGCTGGCAGTGGCAGCCTCCAAGGTGTGGAGGACTTTAAATAAATTCCTTTGGGAGAGTTAAGGGGAAAGCAACACATGAAGCGCATTCCCTCAAAACATTCAAGGAGAAAATAGCTTTAGAAAGGTATATTTTTCAGTCCAAGAAGCCAGCTATCAGGAGAGATGACTGAATGTTATGTAGAAGTTATATAGTAAAAGTACAATTAAATGTGAGCATTTAATGCGTGAGCAAGCTAAGGAATACTGGACAGCCATGTTATTCTTTCCTTTAATTGTCTTTACCAACTAAACAAAATAAAGATCACAAAGAGAAAGTCATTGTACCACTAATCATAACCAGCATTGCCTGGGGCCTTACAAGCACATAACTGCAGAGAAAAAGACTCAAAGAGTGAGCCATATTGCATCTTTGTTGTCTTTTCATATGTTACCTGCTTTCCCTGCAGAAAATGTAGAGCTCAAGAAGTGAGGCTATGTGTTTTCAAAGGGTGTCTAGGGGTGCAAAAGTGCTGTCACAGCCTTCCATGTTTTGCAGTTACAAATGGCCTGCTGCAGGACAAAATATTTTATGACCTGTATGATTGCTTTTCCACCAAAAGCCAACACTCTCAAGCAGTAGGGAAGCCCAGTACCCAGTGTTTTGGAGGTTTTTTTGTTTTGATTTGTTTTTTAGAAATGTGTTTGATGGAAGAAGTTCTGGTTTAAATTAAAAAATGGATTTGTCCTGGAAGAGGAAACCATTTACCTTCACAAGGCACAATGTGTGGAATTTCATTGCCTATGTCCCTTCCAGCTTTCTTCACTCTCTACATGATGATGAAGGTCCTGCCTGCTTGCCCTGGATGAGTCAGGGACCATAATGAGGTTTCCAGAGTCACTGTTGGAGCCTATGGCTCTTTCCAGACACTTCCAAGGATATTTTAAGGGCACTCTAGACACATACACTTGTCATGAGCTCCTGTGCAGACTCGAGACTAAAAGATATAATTTTAAGGGTTGGTATTTGAAAGTAGATACATAGACTGTAAATAAGGACTTGGAAGGCCTTTGCAAATTTTTTGTACTCATGAGGTGACTTGTTGAAGACTCCCCTTGTCTTCTAGCTGGCAAATGGGCCTATGAGGAAGTAAAATGTTGCTCACTAGTGAACCCAAGACACTGTAATGAGTTCCATGGAAAGTAGTGCTTGAAACAAAACATAGGACTCTGTCCACCTGTATACTGCATATATTATCTGTTACTAGAGGTACTGAGATTCATCGTCCTACAGGAGGTGTTTGGAAAATACAGAATTAACTAATAAAGAGGAGGATAAAAAGGCAAAAACAGGCCAAAAATACCAAGTGACAGCAAGATTCTTCATTAGAGGAAGAGTTCTTCAAATACCATAGTCTCAATAGCAGCTGGTATACAAATCCAGCAAGTCTGATTTTTACTGAATATCGCATGGGCAGCAGGAAGGGCAAAGTGCTAGCTGCATGAAACTATCACTTTTCCTGAGGTCCTACTTCGGTGTCACTATCAGGAGCATAATGCTCCACTCTTTCCAGCCTTGAGATGCCATGGGCTCTGGCAAAAATGAGGGCAGAGTAGTTTTCATATTCTTCAGAGCAGTTTCCATATTCTTCAGAGCACATACTCTGTTTTTTTTCCTGGCGTCTCTTTAGTCAGTGTTTAGTTCCTCCTTGCCTTAAGTTAAAAAGCAGGCTATGTCTGAACTTTGGTGATTTCCACTGTTACAATGTCATTTATGAGCTCTCCATATATTTTAAAGTGCACAACAACTTCCTTACAGGATGTGGTAACAGAGTCTCAGCTATCTTCTTACAGTGTTTCTCTCCAGGCGAGTTCTTATAGCCGCATCCTTGAGACTTAGCACAGTAAGTCCATTTCTCTTTGTCAAGCATTCTGCACATTCCTCTTTCATTTTTACTTAACTCATTGATTTAATTGAAAGACCCTGTTAATTCTGTTTCTTTTCTCAGCGTCTGTAAGTTCAATCAATAGAGAGTTTCCATAGTTTGTTTTTCAGCATTCCATACTCCTTCTTGGTTGGCAGTGCATCTGCCAGCTACTCTTATTGCACCTGCAAGTCACAACAGTGACTGCAAGTCACAACAGTGACTTTCTGGCCATAACACTCATTATGATTCTCACCACATGGCAGGCAAAGCTTGATTTCCACTGCAGGATGAGGGATACCACTCCTACCTCTATATTTTTTCTCCAGTCAGGCTCAGTGTGCCCTGGAGGAAGATCAGAGTGAGCACACACTGGCTGTCATCTCCTCCTGCTTTGGAGGCCTACCAGAAAGCCAGGGAGGGACTCCATCCAGGACATGGAGCAACAGGGTAATGATTTTAAACTAGAGCAGGGCAGGTTTATATTAGACTTAGAAAGAACTTCACCATGATGATGGTGGGACACTGGAACAGGTTGCCTAGAATGGTGGTGAAAGCCCCATCCCTGGAGACATTCAAACCCAGGTTTAATGAGGCTCTGAGCAACCTGATCTAGTACAGGATGTCCCTGCTTACCGCAGAACTAGGTGGCCTTTGTCCCTTCCAACTCAATGCATTCTACAACTCTATGATTCTAAGTCTCTTTACTGCTGAGCAGAGACCAAATGGAGGGCAAATCATCTGTGCACCATGCATTTGTATCTACAGTGGGTGATAAGCATGTCACAGCCTCTTCCTACCACAGAAATAAGATAACTAGATTGGTTTAATAGTTTAAGGAGAATTTTCATATATCAGCTGAAAGATTATTTGCTTTTCTTTGTCCTGCCTTAGTTTCCCTAGTCTTTTTTTTTTTCTTTTTCTTTTCTCCCCCTGAGTTTCTTGCTCCAAGGTCAGGAGATGGACTATTTTGTGCCCTATTTAACAACAGAGGCTCAGTAAGATGTTGTTCTTGACTGTCCTGACTCAAGTATAGTAGGAGTCTGTGTGGGATTTGAAGTTCTATGTACAGTTCGAGTACTTCAGATTATCTGTGATATTCCAAGTTATGTTCTACCAAGCCTGTCTGCTGATTAGGAATTTCAACAAAAGGCTTCTCTAAACAGCAACAGATCATGAAGATATAAATGTAAATGTAACCAAATCCTTTCTAAACTCTAAATATTACAGTTTTAAGAAAATTTTATTTATTTTTATGTTTCTATATAAAGTTTTAAGTATGGGAAGATCTGCTGTGGCATAAATTTACTGAAATACTTCTCTGAAAGGCTTAAAGAGAGAAATCCCAAAGACTGAAATCTAAATATTTACTCAGCAAATGGATCTGCCAGCATCAGTGCAAGGTTCTGCTGGTGCTGATTTAATGGTAGAGCTTCAGAGATCTCACTGACACCACAGCATAACAACAGTGGGCACATTCTGGATTTGAGCTGCCCACTGAGTCTCGCAGCTGCAAAAGAGGTCACAGCAGGTTTTCTGAGCTGAAGACTGTCTCAGATCATCCATCTTGCCCATGTGGCTTTGAGAACAGCTCTAGCTGCTAAATGGTCTCAACCTGGATCAAACTAAAGAGCTGCAGAAAGGAAGGGGATTCAGCCTGGTTGCATCGCTGCAGGATGAGTACTTTAATTTTACATACACTCAAAAGACAAAATGTGGTGACTTCTAAAATATATTATCTATGAATTAGCAGCACCTAGATTTTGACTTTTCTATCCTAGCAGGATGTGTAGGGGCATAATAAAAATAAGGAAAGTGTGATCCTCTTAAAAAGTTTTGCTTCAAATTTGTCAGGCCAGGCTACACTCACTTAAACATGTCTCTAACAGCTTTTATCTGCATCGGTGTGATCAAAATTTTATTCACTTTGCAGGAGGTCTCTAGAGGTTACATCAAGTATAAGATAAGCACCCTTTGACAGACAGACCCTGGCACAAAAACTTTTCAACTTAATGGGATGGGATGGGCAAAAAGATAGGTAAAAAGGGAAAAGAGATGTGCTATTCAGAACTATAAAAATGTGGGAGAGTAGCTCAGGGAATCAGATGCCTGTCCAAAATCACCCAGAAATGTGTCAGTCTCAGAAGTTAAATTCAGGTCTTCCCTGTTCAGATCCAGAGTTGTGTGATCAGGCTGACTACCATAGCATGTACCACAGAATATAAGGTTTTATTGAGATGATCTGTGCCAACACTGAATAGAGTGTCCTACAGCACTCCATGTCCCCAGTAACACTTTCTGGGAGATGTGGCTCACTTGAAATTGAGATTCTGCATCCTTTCTCCATGTATTCTATATCAGTTAATCAAGCTGTATTTCAGTCATGAGCTTGCTGCTGTTCACAGAACAGCTTAGGCTGTCCTCTCATAGTTTATGATGTCAACAGGCCCCTTGATTGAAATACAGCCTTGAAATCCACCTCTTTCTTCCAGGATCCAGTATATATTACTCTTGTAGTTTTTGAAGACAGCTGTGTGAATTAATGAACTGATCTGAGAATCGAGACTGGCCAAGAGTACCATTTAAAAGTCATGTCGATGACCTCATAAAAGCTGCAAAGAATGCCTACAGCTTGCTTGTAAAACAAATCTATTCCTTAATAACTCAAAATGCCTGCATAATTCAGTACACATTTTAACTCAAGCGATTGCTTCATAAGAGATGAAAATTTCCCATGAAAAAGACATTTAACCAGTACAGGCAACTATAAACTTTAATTGATATTTCACAGTATGTACAAGTTTGCTCTCCGGGGAGTGTAGAATGTCATTTTTGCACCTGCACTCTAACTGCAGTCTTATAGTATTTCAGCCATTAAACATTTTTCATTAAAGTACTTCATATAGAATTAGTATAATCTGATTTTAACAAAAGTGTTCTATATATAGGTTTTTCACACCATATTAATGCAAAGCCATTAGAACTGGAGAAGCAGTATCATGCAGGCAAACCCTGGGTTTCAACCTGCAGGCAGTAATGGGGTGGTCTGCTCTCAGAGCAACACATTTGTAAAACATATTTATGGTAATGTACTTGACTGTATCGGAGAAGAATGGTATTTCTAATAAATTAGGATTTTTCCACATAAATACCTTTTTTGCACTAGATTTCCCCAAAGAAATTGGGGAATCTGGTGAAATAGCAGTTTATGGTACAGTGCAATGGTATCACATTCTTTACAACTTCCATCCTCGGCAGTCATAAAACCTAACAGTAGAAAGGGTGTTTGCATATTGGGCAGCAGAGGGAATATTTTTGGATGGCTATAACTTCACAAATCTGCAGAAATATTTGTCTTATGGTTTGTATTTTATAGATGTTATCTAGCTGGCAATCTGAGGTGAACAGCTGTGCAGTTTTAAAATGTATGATTTTTAAACAATGAACTGGAGGCCTTACTAAATGCTTCAAATTAGATGTGGGTAGTAGCAAGCATCACAGGACTTTTCACCTTGTGCTTGAGACAGAGATCCAAGTTAAAAGTACTCCACAAACCCAGTGAAGGCAGCACCTCCTCAGTCATTTATAAGAGACCCTTGAGAATATCTGTGGCACAGAGCTTATATTTCCTTGAAAACTTTTTCTGTGATTCGGTGGATCTTTTACGTGCAAGTATTTCCCTAAGATAGTTCTCACAGGCCCTCACCCCAAAAACACTTTCCTCTGCAGAGACAAACTGCACGGACATTATTCTCTACACACTTGACAATGATTTCACTGTTTGAGCAAAGGGTTAGGTGAAAAATGGAGAAAAGAAGAGACGCAGAAACTTGAAGGGATATAGATCTCAGTTTCACAAAAGCCAGAAAATAACAAAGTTTCCAGCATACACAATAGAGGATTTGTACAGGGCTGCAGGGAATGGTGGTTTGCCTATGCCTGGGATGAAAATATGAGTCATGGTTTGTGTTTATTAGAGGTAAAGAGAGATATGGTTATTTTGTATAAAAATAGCTCCCTCTGTACACCACAGACTTACTGAGGAGGTGTATGAAGGTGTGACTGATTGACTCTGTGATAACCAGCTTTGGACCACACACAGGAATGGCTTTAGTCATGGCTTTCTTGCCCATAAGACAAACATAAAGTATAGGTTAGGATTCAGAACAGTCCAGCAAACAGTCCACAAACACTACAGCAAAAACATTAGGGAGGATGGTGTAGTGCATTTTCCCACCTGAATATTTCTGCCAACAATTTCCTCAGAGAACACCACCCTCTTTATGGCAGTGAAAAGGACTAATCTATGTTTAGAGCAGTCAAGACAGATAACTAAGGTATTGTTGTTTGTATTGCTGTGTGTAAGTAGGGCCTCACTCTCACAGCCACAGAGACATTTAATGGGCTCTTATTTTGCTCTTTTTTACAACTTTCAGGTGATCTCCCAAAACACTTTAAGCCTAAGATCTCTATTACACAGAAAAAAGTGCAGAAACAGTCCATGGGATTGCATAATTGAGTGTTAGTTGTGCTCTTGTGACAATATTTTATCCCTGGGCTTGTCCTACTTTTGTGAATACTGAGGTGTCCACAGTCTCCTCCATCTCTGTGAGTTTCCTTATTACATGTGAACCAAGGTCCTGGTTTTGTTTTTTTTAATATCCAGTCTAGGTATGATCACATTAGCTTATTAGAAAGGACTGTCTTTCTTAGCTCAAAACAGTGACCTTGCTAGGGATGTTAGTAGTCTACTCAAAATGATAGATAGAAAGAGCTTAGGAGACTACTCATCTGTCCTAACTCAGCAACTACAGGGCTAGGCTGAGCTTTGGAGAAATCCCAGGGCTTTTAACTGTATACCACCAGTACAATCCCACGCTGATCACTTCACTGCCCAGGAGTTGCTGGGTTCCTCTGCACGTGCTTGGCAATCTAACAGAAACATGTCATGCTTGTGAACACTTTTTTTCTTACATTGGCCCATTTTTCCCTCTGCAGGACAAGGTGAGGGGAGGTTTCTAAAGCTGTTCTGAGGCTCATCCAAGCAGAATCTCTGGAACTGAAAACTGGTGTACATGCAGCTAATAGCTGGGGGTGGGGAGACAGGGAAGAGGAGAATGAAATTTCGGGCAAACATGAAGTTATGGAACCTGTCAGGGGTCAAAGGCAATGTGACTTGCAGGCTGAAGACAGAGCAAGGTGTAAGATGCAGCAGTTCACCACCCTGTGACCCTCATGGCAATCTGGCTAAGCAGCTGGGGTGGTGACATGAGCTCAGAAAGAGGGGATCACTAGGTGATTGAATAAGGCTGGCTGTTGAGTGAAACTTATTCCATAATATATCTGCAGATAATGGGAAACAGTGCCTCTTTCCTGGCCGATTTCCCCAGATCAGAGAACAGGGGAAAAAATGGGGAGAGAACTAAGCTGGGGCAAAATGCGCTTCTGGCATTGACTCAGGGAAAGGATTCCTAATTATGTTTTCTTAATTACAATAAAGCCAACATGAAAGAGCAATTGAATTTATTTCCTGGTAGAAGACCCAATGCAGTGCTTGAAGAAGCTAGATAGGATTTGGGAAGCAGCACAGCAAAAGTCTCCCCTGCTCTCCTCAATTTGATGGTGAATTGATATGAGGTCAGAGACACCAGAGTTTGCATAGAAGGCTTTAAGAAGGATGTAGTATCTGGCAGCCAGGGTGAGTGATCATATAAATACCATTTTCAAAGAAAGGAAATCACATCAGTTGTTCATAGAATTTTCAAACTGAAAAAAACATAAATCTTGTGTAGGAGGCAAAGAAAGCAAGGTGAATTTCACTAACACTACAGCCTGGAAAAGCCTTTGGAAGCATTAAATTTGAAGGGGTTTGTTTGGTTTCTTTTCTATTCCCACCCCACACTTCAAGTGAATTTATGATATGGATCATCAAAGAGAAAATAAAATGCACAAGAAGAATTCTAAGTCTTACCACCCTTTTTTAGCTCTTTGCCAGATAATGTTTGTTTCTTCTGAATATAGCTTAAAGAGTGCATTTTGTAGGCAAACTGAAATACAGAACAAAACAAGAATAGCTATGGCAGCAACTGGATAGAGGATACTTGGCTGTCTACAGGAAATCACTTTCCTGTCTCTCTGTTATTGCTCTGACCTTAGAATCATAGAAAATATAGAGTTGGAAGGGACCTTTAAAGGTCATCTAGTCCAAATTGTATTCTGCTTCTTTGAAGGAGATGGGAATGTCTCCAGTTCTGGGTGGATCTCTCTCAATGGATTTGGAAAGCAGGGTGAGAGTGGAGAGATTCTGATTTCTGCTTGCACATCCTGAGACTATTGCCATGTTAAAGTGCCAAAAGCCCTTAAAGTCTTTATGGGGAAGCTCCTGTGGAAAACACAGAAATTAGTTCTGTGTAATTCACAGAAGTTGGTAGTTGACAGCCAAACTTTCCTTGACTTCAACTGAATCTGAATTTTAATCCTGTATTTTAGGGAAAAGATTTACAAAGAAATTTAGCTTCTTTTTAACATCAGTTAGATCTTAGATAATGCTTCAAAGCAGGTGATACTGTCTATAAGTCTAACAGATGCTTTTTGCCAGCATTTATGGATACTATTGTAAAGATAGTGACCTACAGATTTTTTCTGTGTTCACATACTGCCTTGAACATCAATTGCCAGGGCAGATATTCAGTAAAATAGTGGTAGGCTATCCCTAATGTGGTATGATCTATCTTATAGTAGAAGATAAAAAAAAGCTAAGAGTAAAATAATGTGTACATACCAAACTGTTCTACTTTTTACTTGGGGTGCCCTTTTAATTACACTTCTTACACATCTAGAACAACTTCATTATTATGCTTGAAACTGAACTGATTCTGTACTTATTCCCATATTTCAAATGTTAATTTTTCTTGATTATGTGTGAAATGAGTTTATCTATGGAGTAATCAATCAGTTCTGTCAGTTTGTACAGTTCACATCTGTGAGGGTAGCCATTTTTATAAATAAGACACAGTAAATTCCATGATCTGTGAAATAATTTTAGCCCAAATGAGTATTTTGTGCTCTTCTTTCATGGAGATTGTTTAAAACAAGGCACACATGTTTCAATAGTAACTGTACCCTTGCTGAGAGAGGGAAGTTTTGCATACTCTCTTAAATCAATCATTGTTGCATATTTGAAGAGGGACGGGTACAGTGAGCTGAGCAGTGAATTTAAGGCCAGTTCTTTCTTTTCTCAGGATCAGGGAGTTACATTTTTCCATTTACCTGAATGGCCTTAGTTTGGTTTTGGTTTTTTTTTTTTTTGGCTTTGTCCACCAGTTCCTGTAACATTCCTTACAGAAATGCAGCTGTTATCTATGGAAATACAAGTCATTGTTCATGGATCACATTTATAATCTGCCCTACTGGCGAGATAAGAAATTTTATTTGCCATATGTGAAAGCAATTACAATACTTTGCACAGAAGAGATTACTTCAGATGCCTATTTTGGAGCAAAGCTGAATTTTCTTAAAAGTAATTGATTCCTTCTAATAGGCCAATATGGAGAATTTTAAGTATATATTCAAGCAAACAGAATTTTTGCAATTCTGGTTTTCTTGTTACAGCTGTTTTTGTCTATAGTAAGTTGTTGGCTTTCAGCTGGTATAGTTTTACTCATTTCAAGGAAGATGTATCAATTTGTTTCACCTACAGATCTGGACTCTAGTACTTAGGTTATATTTTCTCCTTAAAAGATGAGAATTTTTTTCTGCCCTTACTGCAAGTCTTGTAGATATATATGTATCTCACTCTTAAAAGATGGGCTTCCCATTTCTGATATGTTTCAATGGCAGCCACTTGTCAGGTTCTGATAAGATTTTCTCATGGAATTTTTCAGCGTGTAGATTTATTCATAGGCTTCCCTTGAAGTAGCTACATAATTTTAAAATGTCAGCAAAAATAATCAAAAATATCTCTTCTTTCATTTCCATAAAGAAATTCTTTATCCAGGTCCTGTTTCAAATTCAGAGGGACTTTTCATGTAACACCTGGATTACTCAGTGTAAGAGCAAGAGATTTGGTCCTCTACCCTTTCCTGCTTTTTTGAAAGCAAATATTCCATAATAGCATTTGTAGGGATCTTTTGCTCAGTGCTGTGTAAATCACCTCAATCTTTTTAATAGGATTTTGATCACATAACTTAATGCCAGACAACAGCTCTCCTATGTTAAATGTGAGTAGGTCAAGGCTTTACATTTTAATGTGTTCTTTATGCTTATTCTGCTCTTCTGCTGTAAAGATTCGGGGTATTAATATATCATGTTGCCACCTAACCAAGTATAGGAGAACAGCTTTGTGGGCCTGGTGGTTTGAATTATTCCATGAATCAACCTAAAAGAGCTTGCCATGGACACTGCCAAACTCCCTCAGGGTGACTTGGGTTTAGATTATCTGGGACTCTAAGCTGCAGAGGGTTGAGGAGCTGAAGAAATTCCATGAGAGTCTGGTGTGCAGCAGAGGTCAGCAAGAGGCTTTTAGTTTACTCCTGTTAGATGTAGTGCAGAGAGGTTTCAGGCTTCCTTCTAGTGTCTCTTTGGTTTTACATTCAAGTTAAATGGCAAAGATGCAAAACACTTCCCTACAGCCAAAAAAGGTTTGCAAGATGGAAATATTACTTGCATACAAAATTAATATATATTAGACATGGCCTTAGATGAACAAGGATAAAAGGTATATTAAAAATGTATTGTGTAAGTTTTTAAAATGTACTTCTAATAAGACAGGCCATTCTGGTTCCCTAGCAGTACTTAAATTGAGGTATAGAGATGAGTGTTGGGGTATACATGTCCTTCTCCTATACTAAAGAAACACGCATTTTCTAAACCAGAGAGGCAAGAAATTCTCTGTAGTTCTTTTTAAAAAAATTAATTGTATAAAGCAAACAAAATGCATATCTTTAGATTTTTCTCTTTGTGTTACCCAAGGAAGATGAGAATGAGGAGAATAAAAGATGCATTTTCCATGTTAGATTTTGGTTTTTCTTAGCCAAAATAACACGAAATCATCATTTAATCAGAAACATTCTGATCTTTGCATAGTTTTCATGACAAATAATAACATGAGCACCTGCAAAGGCATGCACTTTTCTGGCTTCCCAAGTTAGTGCCACAGCTTTTAGGGTTTTTTTCCCCAAAGAATAACATTTGCCGGCAATCACCAAAGGCATAGGTGTATTATGAATCTCACTGTTCTGAGGCAGAGCACTGAATTTTCCCTTGAGTAAACAAGGCAAATAATGGATAAACACTGTAGTATCAAATGTCTTTAAACTATGGGAGTTGTGACTTCAGGCTTTAATCCACATCAGAAGTGGAAAAGGAGAGAGCGATAAAAACTGTGCCAAAAGATTTTTAATTGTTGGGGAGTTGGCTATGACAGATTAATGTCAATGCTGGCAGTGAGAAAGGCCTTCTGAGAAGAAACACTGAGACCAGAAAACTTTGTTTAAAACTATCAAATTCAGACTTATTCAAATAATTATTTAATGACTGTGATAACTAAACTAGAGTTACGTTTTTATCTACTTTCATTCTGAGCATAGCACTGTCTTACCCTGATTGTAACAATATGCTGGGCATCCGTGCAACAGCTTGCTGCTGTGTTGCAGTTCTAGACAAACTCTGGCATATAAATGGACCTGGGACACTGCTGCCATTTTAGTGCCACTGCTGCTGTATCTGGGGAGCAGATTCCTCAGAGGAACAAGCAACCTTAGTTTATCCTTAAATGTAGTGTTCTAGATTCCCTGGGGATAAATATTCTAAATTAAGGCTGAGGGAATCTCATGACTGTTTGCATAATAGTAGGCAATTTTTTAACAGGCAGTACTTTAAAGCCTTATTCAGCCATCTTCTATATAAAAAAGAGGCTTAAAAAAAAAAAGAAAGTACCTTTAAAAATCTATTTTAAATAGCAATTTGCATCCTTTGCAAAGTCATGTTTGTTGGGTCCGGGAAAAACTGATGGGGAGCATGGACCAACACAATACTTTGTACAATATGTGTGGAGTCTCCAGTGACTTGATCTTCAAAAACACAGAGAAAAAGAAAACCTGCAAAAAATAAATTTATTGTATATTCTCAGAAGACAAGTGCATCTTTTTCAGGTTTGTTTGACTCCAGTTAGCTTCTGATTCTAAACGGAAAAAGTGCCATTTTAAAATAAATGAACTTTCTTCAGAAGTTGTCTTTGTACTTGAATCATTTGCAGCAGTTTGAAAGTTAAAACTTCAGTCTTGGCCATAGATAGCTGCAAGAAAGGAATATGTGTACTGCCTGTTGATAAAATACTGATACAAACATAATAGGGAACAGATAACCTCATATCAAGCATTATCCCAGGTATGTGAAATGTCAGACAGGTAGATACCATTTCTTTCCTGATCTTGCCCATTTGTTCTACAGGTAGGCACTGTCTAATCCAGTGTGTTGGAGGGAATAGTGACTCTCATGAGAGAGTGTGGATGCCAACAGTCTTCACTCTGTGAGGAACAATTCAATTCAAGGAGCAGCATTTAGCATAACAACTCTTCCACATTTGCAGCCTTCATATGGAGTTTCTTCAGTCTCTTGCAACCTCATATCCAAAGAATCCAAGAAAAATCCTTGCTCAAGGCTCTGAACAACAAAAAGTGGTGTGATACTTACTCTTCGTAAAAAAAATGCAAGATGATAGGTTCACAATACCCATATCCCAGCACCTGTAATCAGTAGAATACACTTAACCCCATTAAACCTTTCCTCCTTGCACAAGTTTTCTGAATCACCACTTTGCTGAGTTCTGGCTGATGTGAGGACTGATGCCCAAATCAAGATGAATGCATGGTATGAGGCAGTTTTGCTCCTCTCCCATAGTACTTCCTGCTTCACATGCACCAGCTAACAGCCATGGATCTTTAAGCAGAAATTTATTTGCTAGGCCTAAAGGGTTAACGTGGCTCAGTAAAGGCCTTTGGGCGTAAGAGGACCGTCATGAGTGGCTATAAAACATCGCTTTAAAGGGCTCAAAGAGATAAACTGTCGGGTATTCTCCAAATAAACCTGAATCCATATCCAGAATGCATCACTGCATTAGAACAGCTGTATAAATGTCCTTGAACTAGGCTGGCAGAGCACAAAGGAAATGAACTTGAACTTTGCTATATGCTGCCCTTCCTTACCTTGAAGTTTTGACAAGATGACAAGGTTTCTTACATGGCTTCTTGCATGATATTTATATTATGTTTTCAGACCATCCTGGAGACTTTTGACTGCATTGCCAGTCTGCTTAAAGTAAAAACCAACTGCTAAGAAGCCAGAATATTTTTTTAAAAATCTTGGATATTATCTTTAACCAGTAACTTTTACTATCTTCCTTGTAAATGTGCTTCCTCATAAGCTAATATCCAGGAATCCTAACAGAAAATCTGAGAACAGAAACCTCTTCTCATCCACCACAGTACTCTGCCCAGCTAAGAAACTGCCCTGTGTTTAATCAGGGCTGTGTTGGTATTTTCCTTTATGTTCATCCAGAAAACAAGTATGAAATTTTTTTTCCAAAGAAGGTGTATTTGCAAGAAATAATACAAGATGGGTGGAGAAGTAAGTCATTATCTCTTATATAAGGGATAATGGTTTCCAATACTGAACTGCAGCCTATAACCTACCACTGTAAATTCTCACAACAGAATCTCTTCCTGGCATGGAAAACACTTTTAATGGCAGCAGTACAATTAAAATGGAACTTCCTGCAGTAGATCCACTTCTTTTTAGAAGTAAAAGGGAACTTTGCCACTGACTTGAGTGAGGTCACAGAGGCTTTTAAAAATGCTCCTTTTTCATGGCCTCATTTACTCCATCTGAAATAGTTAAAGATTTCATCTCTATGAAGTCTGTTGCACTAAGAAGTCTTTTCCTCCATGCCTATTAAAAGAATAAAGATGTTTTCTTTGGCCAAGGATTTCTTGCTTTTACTTCTGTGCTTTCATATACTTTCGAGGTCAGTTGTGGCTGGCTTGTCTGAGCTCCCAAGAAACTTTTGATTAATTAGCAGAACCTCATTTCAAGATGCTGCTAACAATTGGCAGGGAAAGTTTGAATCTTTTGAAAGGAAAAATCACTACACAGCTAAAAACAGAGCAACATTTGCCTTAGCTTGCTGCAATATAAATCTAGACACATAAACAACACATAGAGAGGTACAGTGCTCATTTACGTTAGCTGAAGAATTTAAAAGATCAAAGAATTTGCAAACACTTAAAAAACCTCTGCAGCCATTTTGGTTTATCTGAATTTTCCGTTACTCAAGTGTTTTAGCTTCTGTGACATACAACAACCATAATTACAACATCAATTAAATTTTAAACAGTTTCTAATAAGAGGCAGGTAAACTTCTAAACTTCCTGTGTTCTGGAGGAACTTTGATTTGATTGTCCAGGTCTGTTTCCCACACCAGCTTAAATCCTTGCACTGATGCAGCTATAGCCTATCAAGATCAGCACTTCATGCTCAGGCAAATTTAAGTGGATCTTAACATTTATTTGCTCAAAAATACTTAATGCTCTTTAGAAGAAAAAAAAAATGGAAATTAGCTGAGAGACCTTTGGTCCCAGCTCTCTCCAGGCTTTTCTAAATCTCCGTATGTTTAAGAGATTTATATTCTGAAACTCTGTAAAATAGAGCAGCAGTTTTGTACTCTTGACGGATTTGGTATGTATAAGACAAATAATGATTGCATTGAAAATCTTGACGTTTACCATCTGATAGAAGCCTGTTTTAACATTTCTTCCTCTGCCTAATACATCAATGACAGCAACTCTGTGTTAAATATGAATATACGCATGATTGTTGATTGAAATAAACAAATTATACAAAAACTACAGAAAGCTTCTCAGCATTGCAATGTGGAGGCAGCTTGAAAATAAAATATCTGTGAATCCTTGGGACTAATGAGCTGGTGTACTCTGACAGCATGCTTGTAAGTATTGCCATCCAGCCCAGGTGCTCCTGGTACTTGCAGGCAGGCCGAGAAGATGACGACTAGAGGGAAAGAAGCCACAGAAAAATCTGTTGTTGGAACAGTAGGAAAGTGATCCTGTGGGGTACACATTTGTATTCCTCTTTGACTGCCACTGTGATTCTGTGGGCCTCAGATTCTGTCCTTGCTTCTTGGAAAGGGTGAGCCCTTTCTGCCACCATGCTGTGCTCCTACTGACCCAAACTGAAATCGTACATGCTTACCCATGCTGAAGAGTCACTTTCTTCAAGTGTAGTCCTGTTCACCACCATGAGCAAAAGCCACTTCCAGTCCAACAGCTTATTTCCAGACAGTCTTCTGGGAATAGGGAAGAAAACAGAGATGTTAAAGATAAGCAGTTTATGGGAAAACTGCAATTTTATTAATAACTCAAAATATTCCTTTCAAGAATGCAAATAAGGTTTCTGAAAGCTAGCTTAGACTACCCACATGGATGTAATACTTAATTTAAATCAGATTTGTATTGCCTCCACATGTGCTTTTAAAGAAAAAAACCTGCATTCTTCTAAAATCGTAGCCCCACTTCACAGGAACTGCCACAGAAAGCCATTTTCCCACTTTTCTACATTACTCCTCTTAGAGGATGTGATTTAGTTTATAGTTGCAGGATGAATTTAGATTAGATGAACAGACTGATTTGTGCAAGGATTCATATCCTATAGCGCATGCATTTTTTTATATCTGTAGCATATATAAGAGTTTTCTCTTTTAAATAACGTTCCAATAGCACTCCAGCAGTGGGCTGTTCTCCAGTTGCTATCATCAAAGGCCAGAGAGAATGCACTAAAGAGGCAAGAACATTGCTCTGTTATTTTCTCTCATATTATTTGTTCACTCCTTTGGGTATCATGAATTCCTGTGCAAATATTCAAAAAATCTGCTTCCAGAGAGCACCTTATCAGTCTTGCCAGAGCTGCACTACTCTGGCAGCTGTCAAACCCAACTCAATTTCTGTTCTGGTTGCTATTCCTTTTCTTACAACAGTGCTCTTACAGTGCTCCAGGGCACACCTGCACAGTGCTCCAAAGCACGCTGCCCCAGAACGCATGCACTGCACTGACAAAACAATGATGGGAACATAACACTATAATTTCTTCTGCTCTTTGGTGAAGCTTTATGATTGTTCTACTTACTACAGCATAAACATGAGGATGGATGACACATTACAGCATTACTCCACTAGTCCCTTCCAATCGTTCTTTGATTCTGTGTGATCTGCTTCTTTTATCTCAGGACAGCTTCTTCCTTAACTTGGACTGTTGCAAATTCAGACAGCATTCTATTTTATGGTGGTGTAACTGAGTAATGCATTTCTCATGCCAGCCTGACTGACCCATCAGGCTAATTTTACCTTGCTTCTGTTGATGCTGAGAAATTTTTTGGGCCTGTATCGGGGCATCCATGGTAATCAGTATGGGTTGCTCCTGGCTATCACTATAAACATTATCTGTTCCTACAGTAGACAGCATCTGGCTGTTACAAGAGGGACTGCAGGCTCAATTCTCCATTTGATGTTGTCTTCATGACGCCAGAACAGGAGCAACTGAGGGGGCCTTCAAGTCGCGTAAACTTGAGCCATACAACTCAGCTTCCTGTTTGCAGTATAGCCAGCAAAGCAGCCTGTCTCCCTATATGCCCCTTATTCAGGATATATTCCTTTCCTACTTCACTATTTACATCCCCTATTCAGGACCAGTTATACCTGAAATTTCAATAATACCCGGTGCTGCCTGTTGTCAGTTCAGATCCACAGTTTCATGCTTATGGAGAAGCAACCAAATTCACCTTCTCTGTGACCTTCAGGATTTCTCTGGAAAGATGGATTGCTTAATGATGCAACAGCTACTCAGTGTCTTTCCACAGATCCCCAGGGCCTCTAATCTCCCTTTGTTTGACTTTTTGTCATCTGCATATACCGGTATCCATCTTGGGGATCACTTACTTGGCCAATTAGTCCCACTGATTGCAGGGTACTAGTGCTAACTCTGCTCAGCACAGGAAAAGTCTCTGGCCATGCACAGCCGTGTAATTTCAGCCCTTCACAGTACTTTCCCTACGTATTAAACTTTAATAATCTTGGTGTGGCTGGAGTTCAAGTCTACTAGCTTTTGGTATGTTTCTGAATGTTAATGTCCATTTTCAGCTCTGCTGGAAAATGTCTGGTCAAAAATGCTAACGATTTGCAGTTGTGATTTCTAATGCATCAACCACTATCAGTTTTGATTTGCAGCATTTTCATTTTCTCATTCTTGCACGTTTCATGAAGACAATTTTCAATGTAAATTCTGTTGTGATTTCAATGATTGTCAACAGAGATGAAATTTCACAAATTTACAAAACATGAACTCTAAAATGTACCCAGGGGTCTCATTTGTCTGCACACAAATACTACAAATGCTTTGTAAAATCACATAAATGATTGGAGTTGCACATGTGTCATTTATTGGGAGGCAGCAAGTAGGTGAACTAAGAGAGGGCCACAGGCATGAAATTTATCCCTGCTGTGATTTCCCCCTTAAATAAAATACACACTGAGTTTCATAAATCACTTGCAGGATCTTTGTATAACAAGTGGTATATGTTACAACTGAGGCCTGCTAGGCAAGGTGAAGACAAAATGAGCAACACCATGATGAAATTAACAGCTAAATCTAGAGCAACACTTTTAAAAGTGTTTCTTAGGCACTTGATTAGTCCTAGTCAGATTAGCAGGTAAAGAAACACGTTAATATATTTGCTTTGATGAAAGAACAGGAAATATGTGATTTAATTTAAATCCGCAAATGCCAAGAAAATCAAGAGTTAAGTTAAACGAGGAGCCCTGTCTGTAAAGGTGGAATTCAGATCTGGATCAGAAGTGCCCCAAATGAAAAGGATTTTGCCATTCAGGTGATTTTGATTTGATGCATATCCTGAAGTGAAATTTTCTGCCCCATTTAGATACACAGCTGGATATAAACCTACACTCAGGAATGTGACTAACGATCATTTTTACTAGTAAATGTAATATTCTGTGATGAATTTTCATTTACAAGTTATCGTCAGTGCTCTTTATGGCCTGATGACTCTACTAGATTTGTTTTTTGGGTTGGATCTTGGCAAAATACACATATAAAAATGTATATCAGACTTTTATTGATATTCTAAATCCAACATAAAACTAACCTGAGATAATTTAAGCAGTTTTCCTTTCTTTCCTCGGGATCTGCAGAATTATTTTAGATACCATACTTCAACAGTTATGACAATATGTGCATCCTTATATCTCTCATCAGTTGACACAAGAGGAAGACATGGCAGTATTGTCAGCTACCAAGCACAGTTCACAAGCCAAAAATATGAATTGAAGTTGTCATTGTCAAAAGTAATTTTCTACAGCATATTTCAGTTCAGAAATTAATAGAGCAATGAAACTTTTCCTAATGAGGGAAATTAAATGTTGTTCAATTCCAGATCACCTGCATGTAGCAATGTTAAACAGCTCTTTGGCTTGGACCTGGAAAGCGGCAGGACCAAAGAAAAGGTAAAATGGGGGATCAGCCTGTGTCAGTGTTTGCCAGGGTTTTCTCTTGTCATTTAATTTCTTGTCCATTTGTACCTTAAAGTAGATGGCATGACTCATACGCTCAGTAGACTGTCCAACTGTTTGTGTACCTATCTGGGCAGCTCCCAACTACAAATTTCAATCTGACAGAAGCTATTTTCTCCCAAGCTAAAAGTCCACAGCATCTTCATTCACTGATGAGAAGTGGGACATAGAGGAGCATCTAGCATTAAAATTTTAGCTGCAATGTGGGTATACACCGCAGTTTTAACAACAGCATCACTTTACGATTCAATACATTAGTGGAAAGAAATTATGTCTGCTGGAACTCAAAGTGTGTAAATACTCAGTGAGTCCCTTCTCAAATAACCATCATTTGCATTCAGTGGTCCATCAGAGTATTTCTCCTGTGAGTTTAGCCGGAACCGGCAAGAATCATAAACTTCATTTCTAATTTGGCTGACATTCAGAAATCAATATAAGCGTATCTCTAAATTGAAAGGCAATGGACTGGAAAACAAGAGAATATTTTTGAAATTATTTTGTGGTCTCTAATTGAAATTACATGTGTAAAGGAATAAATCAAAAATCAATCAGGTTCTCAGTGTGGCATCAGATTCTTGGATGATTTGTACAATAGTCTATTGCTTGATAAGTTTGGTTAAATGCTTTAAAACCTATGCCATTATCTGCTGTTACAGTCAAATAGCAGTAATCTAAGTTAATGCTGGTGGGATAAGGGATTGGAATGGTCCATTTTTAATTACCAAATCATGGAAATTGTTTAACTAAAACCCGTCTACCACTGAAAAGAAGAAAGTCACTATTGACTTTTCAAATTTGTCCTTTGAAGATCCCTAAGTTGTCAATGTGACCATGTCCCTGATCACTTAAAGCATAAACCCCCTCAAAGTGTAATTGTGGCACTTAAGCACTGCTGACTTGTTAATTATGCCGTTCTCTAACAATTAATTGGAGGGTGCTCTAATTGATCAGGCTGGAGCCAAAGGTTGCATGAGTCTGGTGTGAGCAGACATGGAGCTCTCAGATAGAGTTGCTGGAAGCAGACAGCACTGAAAGGAGCACCTGGCCTGGACTCCCAACAGTGCATTAGTTAGAAACAGGAGAGAGAAACAATTGCAGCACTAATGAGCCCCAGGTGAAAAGACTGCTAAGCTACACAAGGGTCTTTCCTTCCTTCTTATTTTTTTTCTTTGAAAATGCTAATGTTTTGATTGATGAACCAAACTGTTTGGAATTCCTAATTGCTTATCACAATAAACCGTGCCTTTTATGTTCTTTCCCTTTAAAATACACTCCTACAAATTCGTATAATAGTTGAGGGGACAAAAAATTCCAGACACATTCTGGAAGCCACTTGGTGAGATAAAGCGCTCTATCATATCCTGTGTTTGCTGAGTGTTTATGAGTCAGAGCAGTGCAATGGGATTCCCTGTGAGCTAAAATGTCTTATTAAGCATTTACAATAAAAATTTTCAGATAATTGCTCCTTTTGAGGGTTGGTATTCCTCTTTTCCTTTCAACCAAATCCTTTTTTAGTGTAGCATTAAAAAGTGGTTTTGATAGCCACAAATATATGTATTAAATTATGTATGTATTGATATGGATATATTTATTCTGTCAAACTGTCAGACACATGCATAAATGTATGGAGTGCCTGCTAGCTAAAACCATGGTTGCTGCCCACTGGCATTATATTTTTTGATCAGCAATTAGGAAAAGTTTGTATTTGTATGTCCTCCTTTTTCAGTGGAGACTATGGCCCCTGAGAGGATCCACAACTGCTTAAATAGAGGACGATTTCAATTATCACCCAATCACTTGGGTGCAGAACTAACAACTTAGCAGAATCACAGCAGGTCATCTCCATGGCACTAGAAACATTCAGGTACATCTCTGGAATCAGGATCCAGGTCTGGCCATGGGTTGTTTTCAGATTTTCCTAATGTGAATGACCAAACCAGAGCTGAAAATGAGCCTTCACTTTCTGCCTCTGCAAGGGCTTTGCTCTGAGTCATTGAAATATTTTCCTGAAACAATAATGAATTCACAACTAGATGACAATGCAGTGTCTGCCAGCTCAAGGTGACCCAGTGATGAAATTTTCCACAGAGCCCATTGCCACTGGTGCAAATGAAGATATGGAAAACAAAACACCTGAAATCAGAAATTAAATCAGCATGGGACTGAGCAGACAGAAACTAAATATTAGATAATATCTGCAGTAAAAACTCTTTAGTGTGACATTCTCATCTTTAAATTTAACACCAGGATAAATCAATGTGAAAAAGCTCAGGAAAATTCACTTTGTATTCGGCGAGGAAAATCTGTCATGATTCTTATAATAGGCTGTATTATATACATGGCTATATTATATACAATGGTATTATATACCATTTTTAGCTAGAAATGTTAGGAAATGCACCTGCTGAGAAGCCCATCATTTTTAATACACTAGAGGGCTTTAATGGGAAAAATTAGAGTTATGAACCATCTCTATAATCCACAACTTTCTGGTCTTCCCCACAAAGAACAGTAACCCTACAAATCTTCAATGTCTTATGTTGAGTATGCTCTGCCTAACCCAAAATCTCAGCTGCTAGACAGCTGTGAAAGATCAAGTTCAATATTTTTTCTTGACATTGAAATTGAAGGGTGAATCCAAAGGCCTAATAGTTTCATTCCATTGCCAAGAGGTTTGGGGTTTTTTTTGACAGTGGATATAAGTAAGCATTGGATCCTCAGAAACTCCTCATTACCATGATGTTGGTCAGCCAAAATATAATCTGCTCAGCAGCATAACTGTCACACCCTCACTCCATTTCTACACCATATGGATGGGTTCACAATAAATTCTCATCTTGGACCGCCCTGGACTGGAAATCTCACATAAGAATTGACTTCTTAAAAGGTTTTATTTTATGAGGTACTTCACCCTAGTTATGTCCGATCCGGAACAGAATTGCTTGAATTCATCTTGTGTTCTTCCCCTCCCTACACACATGCAAGACACCCGCTTGTTTTGCATTACAAGCTCTAAGCCTGCAATTTGTTGGCTCTTTACATTACATTCATCTATCCATTTCAGAAACAATTTGCTTTAGCCCAGAACTCTTATCTTTACTTATATCCAGGCCTGTTCCCAACTTTTATTGTTTAACTCGCCTTTGACTACGTTTCAGCTGATGATTCCATCTTTCTCATAACAATTTTGGATAAATATTCCAAAAGTGAGTCATCTGAACCAGATTTGCCCTTGCTAATTTACTGGCTGCTGTACAGAACTGGCTGACGAAATCTGACTGATTCAGATTATAATTCGAGGCAAAGTACAAAGTTAAACAATTCTGGAAATGGGGATTTTATTTTACATTAAGGAATCCTTGATAAATCAGCTCATCTTACACAACTAATTAAAAATTTATACTGAGAGGTATAGACTGTTGAAAGTGAAATGCTCCAAAATGACATTCCAGGGAACCAGTAGCAAACTACATGTATACTGCTGTGGTAAGGGCTGTAGCACTCAAAAGTTAGATAGGAGATAATACAAAATTAGGGTAATTTAATATAAAAAAGATCCTATTAGAAGCATGTTGAGATCTCATGACCCCTGAAAATGAGGATATATATTTACATAGAGGAATAACACGGCCTCAGCTGCTATATTATATATCTTAATTAGATTACCCATTGCTGGAAGAATATAGCTGATATTGAAAATGTTTCCCTGAAAGATGACTAAGTGTCTAGCAGCAGAGCTGATGAGTTCAGGCATGGATTTACATCAGAAGTGGGTTTCTAATGTTTAACCCCATGCATAGAAGTGGGTTGAGAGTTTGTGAAATCATTTCAGCATTTATAGTTTCAAAACTAACTTGAAATTCATGACAGTGCCTTTATTGCTTCAAGTTACAGCCCAAATCTTGCAAATGTTTATGCATGTATTACTATATGACAAAGACTGTATGTGATGTGAATGTATTACTTTTAGTGGTATAAAGTTTTTGTTATATGGAAGGAATGTTGATCTCACTTTCAGCAATGATAAATCTTATATTCACTTTAAGCAAACTAAAGGACTTGTGACTTAATATACATATACATATGAAAATGTAAGCTTGTATATGCATATATGTGTGGAAGTATTACATGTATGTGTATGCGTGTGTGTATGTGTATACATATATACAGCAGGACAAATATAGAAACCCAAGCAAGTGCTGATTAGGAGTGTCAGAGTGATGTAGCTTTTTTATCAGTGCATCTTTCTCCAGATTATACGGTGGGGTAATGAGTACTAGTGATGTATGTGACTAACACTGCACTTTTCTACATCAGCCTCCCTAGTGCTGCACTGTGGGGACACATCTTACATGACTGAAGGATACTGATTACCCCAAAAATCCTGGAGGAACATTAGGCCTAGACATAACATCTGAGCTGTGTTTCACAACTGGAGAATTTCTATATGGGGGAAGAGAGCTTTGGCTGTGCATAAAGCCTAAGCCCATTTAAGTCTGAAATTGTTTTTCTCATTGTGAAGTTAGTAAGTCCTCAAACTTTTATTTTTTGCCTATAAAGGCATTTCCAATGCAAACCCTTTAAATTAAAATAATTTGTTTCAAATTATTTCAAGTGTAACTGATACGTAAAAAAAAAAAAAAGCAAGCTGAATAAATCATGCATGAGAGTAAACGAAGATCATAAAACCAGGAAAGGCAACAGAAAATCATCATTTGAAACACCTTTTCTCAGAAGAATAAAAACTGAAGCTACTCAGACTTACTTTAAATGATCATTATAACTCTATGATACAGCCTTATTTAGCAAATAATTATAAAGACTTTATAGACAGTTATTTAATGGGCATTGCCTTGGATGTATGTGTGCAGAAAGCTTTTCATATGTGCCATGCACACCAGTGTCATTATTTTTCTCCCTGACAAGAGTTCATCTAATCAGAAGCCAGCTAAAGGATTTTTTTTTTCAAGTTACTGTAAATAGAGAGGTCAGGGAGATGGACATAACCCTCCTTCTGTAAGTGCTTCCCTCCCTCCTTAACCTTGCCCTGTGCTGTTGGGAGGTTTACAGGAGCTCTGGTTCTCCTCATGATCAACATAAGGAGCTGGATGCTGCTAGTGTGCATTCTATTATTACTCGGACCTGATTTTGCTGCACAGTTAAAATGAGGGAGATAAGATGAGAAATAATTGAGAGAACGACAGCTGCAGCCTCTGCCAGGGTTCTCAGGTTTCTCGTAACTAAGTCCCAGGGAAGACATTTTTCAGTCACTTGGAAGATAACTGCTACAAATGTGATCCTCCCATTTAATCGTCTTAGAAGTCAATTTGTAACCTTTTTGTCTTAAAAAAAAAAACCTCTTAAAAATTCATGCCCAGGGTTCCTGTATATATTCATATTACAGGCCTGCTGAAGGGGACAAAGAGAGTGAACCTGTCTGGGGTAAAGGAGCTGACAAGCATCTTTCCCAGGAGATGGCTTTAGAAAGGGTCCCAGCCCAAACTGAGAAACCATTAGCTTCCTTTCCCAGACAGATAAGCACAACTTAAAAAAGAATTTGGGGGTTACCATTAGTTGGATTATGCTGGCCCTTATTATGCTGAGGGACTTTAAACTGAAACAGTCATAAACTTTTTGGTGGAAGAAACTGAGAGTAACTAGTAACGGATGAAGGGTGGAGGATGCTTTGTCTTTTCAATCTTTAACTTTGATTTAGCAGTGCAGGAAAAATGCTGCACCTTCAAGCTGGACCCTCATGTGCAGACACCATTGATTTCTCCTACATGAGTCCTTAATCTCATTCCTTGAGCACTAGCAACAGAATTAATGGTTCTAAACTCCAGAGTGAATGCTTGGCTCCTGTAAGCACTCTTTTTAAAGGACAAGATGTTGGTCATGCTGTTTTGCACCCCAGTGATTTCACAATACTTATGCTTGCAGGTGAATCTGAGAAACATGCTCTACATGTAACTGCTTCCACACAGTTATCCTGTGATAAGAAAAAGATAAAGAGATGTATTAAGGGAGAGGAAGCATTTTGCTAGTCAGCTCAAAATGTAAATCTTCTCTATTTTTTTTTCTACAAACAGTCTGCTCAAGAGTCTTGTCCTAATGAAATTAGCATCCTAATACATATAGCAGAGTATATCCTGGAGGACTAAAATTTTACAAGTATAGATGTAAAAAATTAAACAAATATGGAAATTCTCATCTCCAGTTATTTATTGTTTAGAAATTATCAAACAATGCTGTGACAGAGAAGTCAGTCTTATGCAGGTACAATCTATGGAAACCTTTTAGGAAAAAAACCCCAATAATATATTTCAAAGCTATTTAAACTTCATTTCTGACTGGCATGTGCCAACCTTGTGACTTACACTTTATTTCTCAGAAAGAAGACTATTAACCTATTTGCACTCTTTTATCCTGTTGCTTTTCTTTAAAAATTATTATTTAATTATGGATTTATTGGGTGATTTTATCATTATTTTTAAAATTGCACTTGGCTTAGCTCAGGAATTTACACTTAAATTTTAGTTTGTTCTAGTTTCAATAGTTAAATGCTGTAACATAAATATATTTTTTACCACTACATTTGGCATCCCAAAGAATTCCTAGTCAAAGCTGGAAGGAATCATAGTAAAGAGGTCAGTATGGAATGTAGCAGTTTAATTTGAAGAGTATTTATACGGACTAGATGTTTAATATTAAGTTTTACGGGTATTCACTTGTATCTGCAATGGAAAAAACTTTTTTTGATATCTGAGAGTAGTCTATGCATAAAAAACAAATTTAAATGGTTTTTGCTATTGTTTTCTGGTGTCAAACAAATGCAAAAGGACTACCAAAACTTACCATCCATGTCCTGGCTCATGCTAAAATGCCTTAAAAATAAATGCATACTGTTAAAATAAAAATGCCAAACAAAATTAAAACTTCTCAATGTAAAGTGAATTGCCTAGGCAAAACTAATAATTTCTTGGCCCAAATTTTTCAAATTAATGTCAGCTACCTATTCAGCAGCTGTCCTATGTCTCTTCAATATACATAGGATACTTATATGGGGGAGCTGAACAGTTCAGCAACTTTATCTATTTGTTTCTAGTTTTTCACTTTAAAGTTTACTGATCAATGCATTATGAATATAAAGCATAAAAAGCAACAATTTACCTTGATGGTCAAGTACAGACTGCAGAGCCTTCTGGAGGACACCAAGGTAGTGCTAAAGGTCAGCTTTCCTTGGCAGCAACTCAATGCATTTTTGCAAGACTACAAAAGACATATGAAACTTCATTCAGAACTTCTTTTCCCCACCATGAAATTACATCACTGCATTCTTTGCAGTGATTTACTGGTTTACTTATTTGGGTGATTTAAAAGGACGGTGAAAAAAAAAATGTCCTAGTACATAAATTGACCACAAAACAAATCTAGGCAGGTGTGTAAGCTGTGGAGATCTTTTCTGAGATCCGCTATGTTCATCAAACTTTTGTCTGACTGTATTCAGGGTCTGCTTGAGTGCTCTCAGTCATAGCAGTAAGGTTTTACCAGTGGTTCAAGCACCAGCTGTCAGCACAGAATTTTTGTGCCTGATGCTGGTTTTTTACCAAATTTTTCACGCGTGTAATCTTTTTCTGTTGGTACCAGTCTTTCCTTGGCAAGAGTCAGTGCAATGCACTAGGGAAAATAGCTAGGAACAGAACTTCACAATTTACCTCAATACAAATGTAGTCATTCATAAAATGACCAGTACTCTTTCGAGCCTGTCACTTACCAAACCCAAGAACCACAGATGTGCATGCAGTTCTTCTCTGGTCAAAATGTGGCTACATAGAAAACAACTGCAGAAGAAGAAAATAAAAATGAAAAATAAAACCAAAACCTGATTGTTTTGCTTATAATTCCTTCCATGGAGTGTTTAGACTGAAAGACTGACCTTCAGATGTGTGATATGCTACCTACTGGGACTTTGACTATCTGATCATTGAGGCTGGGGATTTGTTGGAGTGCACCGTAGCTCCTCTGCAGCTCACACACAGCCTCTTCTTGGAGGTACACCAGAATCTTCATCTAGCTCGAGTCAGCTTCTATGAAACAAGATTCACCTGGGACTAGAAGTGACCACAGATTTTCCACTCTAGGGTTATGTGTTGGAATGTCTGCACTCTTCAGTCTCCCAGTTTCCCATATTCAAAGGAAATAAAACACAACACAGTATAGAAAAAAATAACTTCAAACTTGTGGTCTATATAAGCTTGAAGCTGCCAAAGCACAATGCATTTTTGCCTAAGGTGAATTACAATGCCTTTGCAATTATCTCTGCTTACGGCTTTATTAAGTCTCAGTAGTCTTTGTCTTGTGGGGAAGGAAGCATGATACCTCTCCAGAAATTCCCTAACAGAAGCTGATATCAGTGTTTCCTTGTCCCCCTGTGCAGGAGCAGTCCCCCTGTGCAGGACCAGTATTAATACATGACAAACAAGATGGTTGCAAACACAACAGTCTTATTTATTCTGACATTTAGGAAACTTTGTAAAGGGACAAACAATTGTTTACTGGTTTATTTCAGGAAAGATGGACACTGATTTAATTAAAGAAACATTGATGAGTTCTAGCCCATGAAGTCCAGACTAACTAGGAAGAGATTCAAAGTCTCATTCTGTCCAAAGTCTGAATTAGGTTTCTGTGCACATCAGCTATGATAGAGGCCTAATTTAGATTTTTCTGCTTGAGTAGATTAGCTGAATAGAGTTCATCAGCACTGACATAATGGCAAATTGTAAAAAGTATTAACCTTTTGCATTTATATATGTTAATATTGAAATCTATGAGGAGCAAAACATGGATAAACTCCCTCCTGTGAAAAATAAAGGGTAACATATGTGGTATCATAAAAAGAAAAAAAGGAATTATGATGACTGTTTAACAGCCTTAGAAATCATAGTTATCTAAATTCTAAGAAAGTAATGTTCTTTCATTTATTCACCTCAAATGAAACATCCAGTCCTATGCAAGGCTGAGAAGAAGAGATGGTCTTTGACCTAAGGAACTTCACATGTAACTCCATGGACAAATGGAAGTAGGCAAATCTATCAGAGAAAAATTAATCCTATTGGGTTTTTAAGTCCTTTGGCTTTTTTTTTTATTTATCTAGAGCAGAGATCTGGTGCTTTGAGGCTAAAAACAGATTTCTGAAGAGTAGCTCGAAGGAAAAAAGTTGACAGAGTCCTTTCTGGGGTAGTGGTATCATTTAAAGACAGAAAAGAGAAAAACTTTTATTATGTTTGGGCAGTAGCCCAGGAATATGTGGAGGAGGACTCTCATCCCAGAATACACTTCAGGCATAGCCCTTAAATCTCAGTAAATTGTATCTGGGTTCTTATTTTTTCTCAGTTGTAAAACAGGCTTAATTTTAAGGCATGACAAAAGCTCGTTCATCATCTGCCAAAAAGCACTTAGATATTGCATGGCAATAAGAAGATATGTGGAGAGTTATTGAGATGGTTGATTTTATTAGTGTGAATTTTTAGCATTCTGTACAGGCATGAACGTTCAGCAGAAGCTGAAGCAAACAATTTTTGCCAGCTTAATAAAGAGAATGCCTATGGTTTTATTTCCAAGGGCCTGAGGACCACACATACTATTGTAAAGGGTACTACCATTCTCCAGATTCTTATTCTCAATTCAGTTCTTCGGTTCAATATCTCTTCAACACCTGCTTCAACATTGCTCTTAGAGACAAAAGTTGATGGACAACATGTGGGTAAGAGGATGCTTTCCCATGAATATATGTGGGAGCATTTCTAGTTCATACATATTCATTTTATATCTACTCTTATTAGGCAGGTTGAAATCCTTTCAATTGTAATGACTGGCTTTACTTTTACAAAGTTTATTACAATGGAAGTCTTTAATATGATAAAGGGCATCATTTTTTTGATCTCTTCCTTTTGTGGTACATAGAACCACAAATATATCGGATGACAACAATCCTTTCCATCCTGAAGATTCCAGCTAGCTCTCCTAAAATTCATCAGCTGTTTTGAGATGATTTTTTAAGTCTCCTTGTAATTACGTAGCTCTCAGAAATACACAGGACTTCTTGTTTGTTTTCCAAACAAATCTGCATATATTGGTTTGTCAGAAGTAATATCTTATGTGATGGCCCTCAGACATCTTTACTTTAGAGTGGAATTTAAATTTATGACTCGCTTTTTGTGATGGCTTGACCTTCTCTTCAGAGGCTGAGAGAAAATAAACACAAAACTTTCAAAAAATTGTCACCTAATAATATCTCAAATCAAAAGTTTTGCCATAGTAGCTTCTGGGAATTATGCCAGTTAACAAAGCCTTCACTGCATGTATTTAATTACTCTGCCACTTAAGTGCCACTTAAAACTATAAAAAAGTTGTTGAAAATTATTAGTTTACTTTTCTTATTGTTCCCTCGTTCAGCTAAGGCAAGACTGAGTGCTATGGATATCACCAAAAATTTAGTCTGAATCTCAATGCTTTATTTGGCTTCCTCTGTGGTTAATAGGTAAAAGAAGAAAGTTAATTCTGATCCTGAATTCCGGGCTATATTTCTGCAGTCTTTCCTTCTGGAAGAGATTTTTTTCTCCTGTCTATTATGCAAGGTGTTTCAAGCTGGACACCAGGCCATGGATGCCCTCTTTAGGAGTCCACCCTAACTAAAGCTGTTTATTGTGATAAACTGTGAGGGCTGGGTTCTTCTATCTCATTGGAGGTGTCTAGAAGATCATTAAAAGATGTAATCCAGGAAGGGCTAGTTTTATCTCCCAGTTTGTTTTCTTGTTTATTCCATTCCTTTAATTTTGAAGATTGTAGCCTTAATTGTATGAATAACACATACTTGGATCCCTTCTGTATACTTTGAATCCTCCTTGGCCTCTTTCAGTAAGTATTTATATATTTTGCCAAATAACTTCTTTTAAATGTATGAATGGAATCCCATCACAGACACAATTTATCTTGATGTTTCCCTCTTTAAATCACAGCTGAATCTGATATTCTATGGGCAACATTTAGGCATCTGTACTGTTTTTGTACTGTATAAATTCTTTATTCAGACTTTTAAAGTATTTGACAGAAGTTCTTCCACCACTTGTACTGACTTAAGATGCCTTCTTCCAAGCTTAATAGGTCTTGCTTTCGAGATATAATTCTTACAAAGAGCATTTTTGAAAATGGGGATTATTAAAGTGAAAAAAATGAAGACTAAAGAAACTTCCTAAGAATATTTTACCTCTTGCAGACTCCCAGGTGTAGTGTACTTCCAACAGAGAGAGTTGGATTATGTCTTTGCATCACTCCTGCATTTTGCAGTCACCGCACTTTGAACAGGAAAGTTCTTTCTTATATCATTTACCTTTCATTATTTGATTGTAATGAAAGTAAATTCCCACTTTAAAAGGTGTGTCACTCTCACGTAAAAGAATACTTGTGCTAAATTTGATATACAGCCCGCTGGTCAGGGAACAGACATGCTTTGCTTTGTGTAGTGTATTCTGGGTCTGTCCAAAAACAAGCTAGACATTTTTGTGTTTGTACTATCTGTTTATCTCTACCAAAAAAAATTGCCTCTGTCTTTTTTTCATCCACATAATATGTGAACGAAGGGAAAATCTTTTTTTAAATGCTAAGGAGTTTATGCCAAGGACATGAGTTTAAAAAAAGATCAGTAAATCACTTGCAAGCTTGTTCTCATTAGGTTTAAAGAAGAGAATTTTAGCATGTACATAGTCTTAATTACGGTCCTTTAGCAACTGACTGATGTAGGGATCATGAAATAACTCTTTTACTGCTTGTGGAAGTTTGAAGTGGATGCAACACAACAAGAGTTTATGTACTATTGGACCTTTTCCTTCTTACTATTTAAATGTCATTTTGCTATTTAATTGAGAAAATGCTGTTATATTTAAGCATGCTGCACAACAAAGGAAAATTCAGGAAGGGGCCAGTCACATGTGGTATTGAGACACAGTTGATTTCAAAGGTGGTTGATCATGTTTATCACTTCTTGGGAGGAACTCCTCTTACATAATTGCAGTTACTTTTTCTTCAAAGATCTCAAGCATTCATTTATTCCTTTGCTGAACCTAGAAAATTTCTTTGCTGGATCCTGGTCTGGCCTTATCTCGCAACACTCCCAGATGTGGGAGCATCTGATGCATATATTCAGTCCAAATTTTTTTGCAGGCAAGACCAGATCATTTGAACACATAAATTTTCTTTGAAACTGGAAATTTATTTCCAAGTAGTGGCCTGAGGAATATGTAAGCCAGCAACATCATCCGCCTCATTCCCTTGCAGATTCTTTCTGTGATCCAACATTTCTAGCTCTTGCTGAAGGAATCTTTCTTCTGGGTTCCTCTCACTGCCTCTTTCCCTCTTTATCTGTCATTCCTGGCTTCATAACTTCTTGCTTGGGTCTTGGCCAGCTTGCTGCCTTGTGATCTTCCATGTTCGCTTTCATCCTCATCTCAGTCTGACTCTGGGACTGCAAATCCACTAAATATACAGTAATGCAAGTCAAATCCCACAAGGAGAGCCTAGCTAATTATGTGCTGACTCCCTTTGTGGTACCAAGACTCAGTTTCTCTCATCAATCACCCCCAGGACTCTACTGATGATCAGAGCCTGTTGTGTGTTAGTGACTCTCTTCCATGTCCTCTTTGCATACTCTTCAGGCTTTTTCTTTAATCTCAGTAATTTGCTGAAGTCTTCCTTTTTAACATTGGAAGATTCATAGATCCACAATTATCTCAAACCAAGATGCAGAAGTAAAGCTTGATTTAACTTCAACCTCCCTTGGCCTGTTTTAGATCTACCAATGTCCTCTTCTTTTTCTGTAGTTTCTCATTTCACTGTTAGTTACACCCTCTGATCATTTGAAGGCTTTACCTTATCTTCAAATGCTGCAAGCTTTCTTGTGCACTTCAGGGTATTTGTTTAGCTTGTTTGGCCTAATTTCTGCTGTTTTGGGCTAAAATGCTGTTTCACCCTGATTCTTTTTCTGTTTCTTGCCATCAGTCTGAGTTCCACAGGACAGAAGACGAATTATTTCTCTGTATAGCAAGTGGCCAGACTCACCTAGCACCACAGATTTAAATACTGAGTTCCATTTGTATTAGGCCAAGTCAAAGGCAGCTGCTCTTGGGCGTCTCTAAGCAAATTTCCCCAAAGAAAGTAACATCCTGAAACCGGGTCTACAGCTCAGGGGACAGGCTGCCAGGAGACTGTCAGTCTTCATCCAGGCAGATCTGTAGCCCTGGGTGATTCAAGAAGACTGTCCAGGGCTGGTGACATGAGGATTTTAGTACCTTCAAGTCCAAGGTGGGGACACCAAGTTCTTGTGCTGCAGGAGTTTTGGAGACATCCAGTGAGTGATGGGGTTTTCTGAGTTGTCCACTGATGTATAACTACATAGAGCCAGCCTCAAGTTTTGTCTGTTCCATTCACAGTGGCAGAAACAAGATGGACAGTTTCTACCATGTGTCAAGTTTGGATTGCAAAGTATCTAAAATATGGATTAGACTTCTTTCATTCACCACACTTCTGAAGTTCTTTAGAGACTTCTTGGGGTGTGATTCTGCAGATCCTGGGGGAACTGAAGACCCAAGCCATTTGCTTTCAAATTCCAGTCTTATATGGCTTTGTGTGTCTTTTGAATGTTCCCTGCTGGGATTTCTTCTTTCTTATTGCACTTGTATCCATTACAGAAAATAGAAAAAAGAAAATATCATTAGTTTTGGCATCACTGGGAAGAGTTTTATTATGGCTGCATGGCTTGCAAAAACCTGCCAAAAGCTACAGGGAAGCTTAGTAAGAAAAATAGCTCATTTTAGATAATTAGCATGGGCCTTATACAAACCCCATGGAAGCCTATGGAGAGATTGCTACTGATTGCAATTGCAGAAAAAGTCAGATCAGAATGGAAATTAATTAATGTGTGTTTTTTCTAGTCTATTTTTCATGGCCAGTCATAGATCCCCTTTGGTTTTTATGTCAGGTTTGGAAATTTCATGTCCCATTCTTGTTTTAGCAAGTTTTTGATTTGTTGTGGGATATTTAACAGCTTTGTGCTTTGGCAGAGCATCCTTGACAAATCTTTGACAAAATACAGAGGCATTTTACAGAGTTCTGCCTCTTCAAAAGTCATCAGTAAATCAGGACTGCATACATAATCACACACACGATCACCATTGCTGTGTCTCATAGTGATGTACTACATAACTACTGTCAATGTGATCTAAGCTTTTTCCAACTGAACCTAAAAATCTGAGACCAAAATAGCTAGCAATCTATTTCTACAACTCCTGGATTTATCAGCTATACTGCAGAATTATTTTTCATTGTAACATGAACATCTGAGTTGGATCTTTAAACAGAGGGGGGGAAAAAAAGCCCTACAGCGTAGCTGTATCAGGATTGAAATCACAATCTTTCTAACATCTTACAAATAACCAGAGTAGGAGGAAAACATCTGTCTGTGGAAATTCTTGTAGAGTTCAGATAGCTATTAATAAAAGAAAGTCTTCACATGAATGAAAGCATTAAGTTTATTCACCATAGTAAAGACAAACTGGGAATATAAACTTCTGTCAGTAATTATTGAAGCATTCAGTATTTCCAAAAAGAAATCCACTACACTGTTACAGAGACTAAATAACATTTCAAAGTATTTTTAATTAGATTTTGTATTTAACCTCTTCTGTGACCAGCTCTTTGCAAATCCTTTTATTTCCTGCTACCATGCTGTGATACTGCTTTCTTATGAATGAGAAACCAAGTAAACCAGCTGTGCTGAATATGTGAGCGATTAGGGAATAGTTTACTATAACTTAGGGATTTGTTAAAGTCAAGTGGTCTGTACCTGTTCCTGGTGTTTGAAACAAGTATTTAAAAACTCCTTTTTTTATCAGATTCTACAACTTCACTAACTTTCAGCCTATTAATAAAAATACATGGCTGACACCATAGTGGAGAATTTCCAAAAATGTCCAATTACATAATCTTTGTTCCTGGATCACTGCTTTATTTTAGAAGAGTTCTTTAACAAAGTTTTTATGCTTGTGTCTGAAATTTGCTGTGTATCTGTTTAGTCAAGAAATTCATAAATATCTCTGTGAAGTACAGATATTAGTACAGACACAGGGCACTGTACTAGAAAGTTCTGCTTAATTTCTGGCTCATTGTTCTGGTGCCCCTGTCATGTGGAATCTAGGTATACAAAATTTCCTATTTTCTTCCCTACTCCCCCATTTCTATTCAAAGAAAGCTGAACCCCCTGCAACCTGTTGCAGTCCTCATGCTGTGCCAGTTTATGGGCTGAGCAAAGCAAGATCTTGTCCACAACCAGATAGAGTAATTTCAGTAAAATATTAATTCTATATCTACTGTAAAATATTCAGCTATGCTAATTGATTATGCTAGCTTCTCTTAATTTTTCTTCCTGATCCCTTGAAGAATGAGGGATTTTTTTTTTAAATTAATTTTTTCTTAGAAGAACTACTTAAATTAACTCATTCACATTGGATGCCTGCTCAAAACTTTGAAATTGGATGTTAGCTCAGCATCAGGTTTTAAAAATCAGTTGCATTAGTCCATGCATTCCTCATCAGCTTTCATTAGTGATGGGAACAATGGGATTCACAATGCACCCAAGGAGTAGCAGAAAAGAATTACCAAAAGGAGGATGCCTCACACTAAGCACCTATCAGCAGTTTCCTTTAAATATGGTTGAAGTGCTAGAAGGGTTTAGAGAATGGTTATGGTCTGGATCAAAAGGCACTCTTTCCAGACACTTCCCTGGCATCGGTTTGGGGAATGTGTAAGTCACACACTTCCAGGTAGGCAGCTGCATAACTTGCCTTTTTAGGAAGATAAGAGAGGTTAAATCTTATTGTCACAGGCTACTCTGTGCTCGTTGTCTTCAAAAACAGGGAGATTTTCTAAGCAGGTTTAATTCATTGCAATAAAGAAAATCTTAGAAGTCTTTTGACTTGCAAAATTGTGAGTTCTCGTATGCTGAAGATCATGACAGGGCTCTTGTGTATCCTGCAGGTCCATGCCAAGTAACATCCCAGATCTCTGCTCTCATGTTCTCTCAGCCTGCCACATCCAAAATGCAAAGTGCAGATGTGTGGATTACACCACAGAAAATCCAAGCCATTCCTGGCCTCCTCATTTATACCCAAGAGCATATTCCAACTTCTGACTCTCCAGGAGTCCATTTTCTCCTTCACAAGCCCATAACTGAAAAGCCTGACAATGTTTTTCCCTTAACTTTCGTATTTGGAAGATGTTTTCCACTGTGGCTTGGGGAAAGTTTCAAGGTGGCAGGCTGCCTGAGCTGCCCTCTACCTGCAGCAGGAATATTTCCAGAAGTCCTTCCTTCCCTCAGCCTCTCAGCTGCTCTTGGCTTAGCTCCTGTAGGTCCCATTTCAGGCTGCTCTTTTCCCAGCTACTGTTCCCTGGGCTCCCTGTGGCTGCAGCAGCTGTTCACTTCTCTTGGTCTCCCTGTTTTTTTGGGGAGAGGCTTGTCCCTCTCGTCAGCTGCCCTCCTCTCTCCTAGACTCCAGCAATTCAAATCCCAGTCTTACTCCCTTATTTACTCCTCCTGCAAATCCCTATTAAGGCCTGTTGCCTTCCTTTCACAACCAACTAGGAAGGTGCTGACTTTGCAGCCCACTCACCACCCTTTGAACACCTCCTCTCTCTTCACATGTAGGGAAGGAGCCCAGTCATGGCAAAACATGATTTTATCCAACCTTATGTGTTTGTCCAGGGCATTGTGTTTCAACAGAAAGTCCTGCTGTCCAAGGGGATGATTATACAAGACATGATGACATCTTTTTTTGCCTATCAATTTAAACCAAAAATGCATATTTTCTTCTCTCTGAAATGTCTGAAACCTCCTGGAAAGACACTGCTCTAATAAGCAATCCACTCCTTTTTCCTACCAGTATTCCACATACTGTCAGACAGCTGGTTTTTGTTGTTTTGTTTTTTTTTTTTTTACTTTTTAATAATTACAGCATAATTCATGCAGGTTCTGTGAAACTGGTGAACCACGATAAGGTATGTTCACTGAACTTAGTTCAAAAATCTAGGGAACTTAGTTTTTAACTGCTGCTATAGAAGCAGAGACATGGAGCATATCTCAGAAAGCTGGTTTATAAAAACAAACCCACATTATTTAAGCAGGAATTTATTGCATGCAGCTATTTTAGGACAGAGTTAAGATTTTATCTGAAACAACTGTTCTTCACTTAGCATGCTTAGTTTTATTTTACTTTAACTGATCTTGGTTTGAAATATTTGTTGGTTTCAACCTTTGTTTCATTTTAGATCACTTTTTGCTGCAGTGAGATGCAACTTTAATAAATGTACCACCTTAATCATCAATGAATATTTCTGCAAAGGCACTGCATCATGTTCCATAACACTCTTACAGTGTAAGGCATAACTTTCCATGTGGCTTTGAACTAAATATTAATTTGTTAAATCATGTTTGCTAACATCTGGATGAAAAAAAAACACTTTTAGTCTTATTAGAATGCAGGCGACTAGTAACATTTACATCTTCTTCATAGGTAAATTTTCAAAGATGTACAACTTCCTGCTAAGGGTCATTTATAATTGAGAGATTCCTAAAATTAAACAGTTAGATGCAATAACATTTGTTAAAAAGTTGAGAAAGAGATGGCGACTTGCCACATTCTTAAGATCATGTAATTGAGTGAAATCTGGAATTTAATACCTCAGCAGATGACAAGTTCAAGGATGACCCCATTTCACAAAAGCCCTGTTGGAACGCACAAAGCCATCTGATTTGGGGTTTTCATGTGAAACATTTTAGAGCAGCAGGATTAATGAATGTATGAGAATGTGTCCTTGGATTAGGATGCATTCCTTTACAATGAGAAGAAGAAATATGAGAAATATTAAAAAGAAAACAAATGCAGCATTGTTAATTTCTTGCTATGTGATTGAAACACTTGTAACTATGTGTCTATAATATGACTTCAGTAGTGGCTCATTTTCTCACAATGCACCTGCAGATCTTGGAAACAGTTGTAAACAGTGCATGATTCTGCTAAGAGACAGAGCCCATAAACTGCCATTAAACTCCCGCTTAGTCCTCTGTAAGTGCTGGTGGATTCCTCCTCTGGAACTAACAAGATAATAAATATAAGTCTTCTCACATTTCTCGTTTAGACCACAGCTTTTTCAATCTAAGAACAGACCTTTGTAAAGAGATGAGAAATGTCATTTAAATGCATGTGGGTTACTCACAAAAATTCATATTTGGTGAACAAAATAACCTGGAAACCCAGTTTAAATTAATACTATCATCACAGCTGCTACATAGGTCTTTATTTCCATCTTAAACTTCCTTAATTTCGATGATCACAAATTATCTGAAGAGCACAGGGATCAGTGAAAAATACTCTATTTATTAAAAGAAAGAAAGAAAGAAAGAAAGAGGAAATAAAAGTAATAGAAAAAGAAAAAAGCCAAACCAAAGCAAAGTTTTTTGAATATCAAACTTAATTGAAGTTCACAGTTTGGTTTAAAGTGTCCCAGCTGTTCCATTAGATAATTCCTTGGCTGAAGATCACTCTACTAATAGGAATTAAACTGTTCACACTCTCTAATGACAAAGCATAACTACTGCAGAAAGAGTATTATTGCAAACATTCAAGATGCCCGCAAAGTTCATTTTTTCCCATTACTATATCTGGATCCCAAGCCAAAAAACAAACTGTAACATGCTGTTTGGTTCAGTATTTTAGCAATTCATGTAAAAAAGAGAGCAGTGTCCACAGTAGCAGCAGCCTAAAACTTCTTTTTAAGGAGTTGAGGGCTGGACACTACAATTCTTTAAAGCAGGATGTATTTACTGTGGGTCTGATATTTCTGTAGTTTTTCCCTTTTAAAGCAAAACGCTAAAGCAACTGTGAAATATTTTAGCTCTCAAAAATATCCTGGTTCTTTGTAAAGATTCTAAAAACACCTACATAGTGGAAAGAACAGGAGCAGTTATGGCATCATTGGCGGTCCATGACAAAAACACAGGTGGGTGTGTTGATAAACATGCTCAAGCTGCAGCTGCTGCTGGTTCTGATGGGAAAAATGCTGGTCTAGGGATTAGGAATATACTGTAATCATGCCAGGCAAAACATGCATGACAGTTGAAAAGGGAAAAAGAGCAGCTATATAATCAGCCATGGTAACCTAGGGAATTTCTTTTAAATTCTCAAAAGAAACACCTTTAAGCTTTGCTCTCTTGTTTCTGATGTTGCTCTTTTCTTAAGAACATGAAGAACAGTTGCAAATAACTTTATTTAGTGACTCACTAAAAAAATTACTGTAGCCTTGCTGAGATTTAATTTATAAAGTAACCTGAACTCCTGCTGAGCAGAAAATACATGCCCCTTTATCCATTAGGCTACTCAGGGAGTGAGGACTAGCTCGTCCTGAGAAAGGACATCAGAGTCTAGTCTGGGGCAGTGAGAAATGAAACATGTACTCCTTCTACTTTTACCACTGAAGACATTTCATACCGCATATGATATGCATGGCTGACACAGAGTAATACTATATCTACATTTTTCAAGCAGACAGAGAGTAGTTGATGTGTCCTTTTTCAGGGCAGATGTTTTCCAGATATGCTATTGTCACTCATTAAGATAGTAAGTAAGACTTGTATGAGTTATGATACAGTAAATACTATGTATGCCAGCTCATCCATAAAATGCTGTGGATTTCTCAGATAATTCTTCCTCCGGCTTGCTTTAATCATTTCAATATGACTGGTTTCCCTACAAACTCAGAACATTATAAGCATTATATGAGAAAAAATTTGACTACAATTTTAATGTATATTTTGCATGAAATGTATTTAATCTGTTCTGTATTTGATCATAACCCTTTACTTATGCCAGAGGAAATGGAGAAAGCTGAAATACCTTCAGAACCTTAATTGCATTAGCAAAGGGCCCTGAAAAGTACATTTTCATCAAGTTGCTTTGCGAGGTCTAGTAGAGGGTGCTTTCCTATTTGCTGTCTTTATTTTTATATTGTATTTTAATTTTACTTTGCTTCTGGATAAATTATTCCACCTGCTATGCTCGTGCAGTTATGACCCTACGCCACTGAAATGTGAAATTACTGCTGATTACAAGGCATCTGTTGTCCTGATGGAGGCAAAATTCAGATTTCCAAGCCACACTGTTACTTTTACAAGTCCTGTGCTGCATCTAGAGTGCAAAGAGAGGAAAGTACTTAGTACGTCTGGGCCTAGGGAAGTCTTGGGGAACTGGAACACACAGTATCTCCAGCATGCTTTTCTAGCCTGAACTCTAAAACTGCATAGCAGGACAGAAGGCAGATGCAACTGGAATGAAGCTAAACACATTTTTTTTCCAGAAGGAGGGTAAGGGACTCTGTGTCAGGGCTGGAGCTCACACAGAGCATCAAAGACACAAGTGTATCACAGATAATCATATATAAAGAATATGCAGTTATGCCCTGCATCCCAGGTTGAATGTATTTGTTTTCATCAGACCTGGGAAGTTTACACTTAGGCCAATTTCAAGGAGTGAATCAAGACATTCTGTTCCAAATCCAACCCCCTCTGCAGGAGAGCAGTTTGTGGCTATGACTCAGAAGCTAAATTCGTAGCATTTCCCTGGAAAGCTGTGAGAAGCATCTTCAGAATGTCTCCTTCCTCTCTTATTTTCTTCCTGCAGGAAATAACCTGTGGCTTAAGGGCACTGTCTGACTTGACCCACTTGCCTAGATATTTTTCTTCTTGCCAGAGCTAGTGAGTATTTTTTCTGACTAACTGTTATCCTGTGGAACAAGAGGTTGATCCTTTATTTGACAGGTTTTGCAGCTTTTTCTAGTCTAGATATATTTCAGATTGAGTTTAGTTCACAAAACATGGAATATTACTTGTCTCTGATGAAAGTTATGTGTCTCTAGTGTATTTAACTCTATGGTCACCCAACCACTATATCCATGCAGTCATCATCAGCTCTATAAATTATGAGAAACAAGGCCTGTTAAAGGGTCAGCTTGCCTATTCTAGTCATATGATCAAAAAAGGAGCCTAAATGCAAGGCAAGGTTAATTATGCCTCAGAAAAGGCTGAAAACAGCATAGCCTATTTTCTTTCTAATTCACTGTTCCTTCCCTAAATCACTTCTGTTCTTCAAAAGTTTTCAATTTATTCCTTCTTCCAGTGGTTTTTGTTCTTTCTTTTCTAGTTTCAGATCTCCTGCCTGCACCTGGTACCACCAGCCATCTAAAAAAAAAATCTCTGAGCCCTCCTACTTTACAGCAATCACTCCCAAGCATCTATTTCTCTTTCCTTCTTTCCCCATGCCCCAGATTTCTATTTCTTTGTCAGGTCTTCAGACTGCCTTTGAACCCACCTCCAGATGAGTCTGGTAAATTTGGAGGTCCTGGCACTCTTGGGGTGTCAATGATTAAATAAGAAATTTATCTCTGCATCATCACATATGAGATCAGACTCTTCATAACGACATGAAATAGCCCAGAGACTTTGAATAATTTCTGGAATTCCTCCCCCATTGAAGCCTCTGTTGCTTGAATCAGCTCTGATGCATACTTTGTTGGGCTTTTTCAAGCTAAAATTAATGCTTTCAACATGTTTCTGAACTACTTGTTCTTTAGTTAAAATATCTCTGCTAATTCAATTTAAAGCACTCTCTTCTTCCCAGCTTTGTCTTTTCCTTGTGGATATCTGTTCCTGGACAAACAGAAAGAAAAAAAAAAGTCCAAACTGGCAGGTCAAGAGCCACTTACCAAGCATTGCTAATAAGTACATTTGTGATCACTTTCTAGCCCTGTCTTTTAAGCGAAGAAGACAGAGACTGATTCACCTCAGATCTGGCATGTGCTCCACTCCATGAGAGTGTCCTGCCCAGCAGTTCCTAAGCGAAAGAGACCTACCCTTCCTAAATCCCAAAGGGAAGCAAAGCATATGGTACTCCCTTTTTTTTCCTGTCTTTCTGACTGCAGGTCAGAAGAAATTATCAGCTCCTGTTTATTTCTCCTCAGCGAAACTTCTGGTTAATGTTTAACCTGCAGTGCCTAAGCAGATGAGGGGAATGAAATTTTGTATAGTCTTGTCCCGATACTACAGTCTTCCCCAGAAACATGCTTTCAAACACTGTCACGGAAAAAAAACTGAGTTAGAGCAACTTAACTCCAGTTAACTGGGAGAGCATATTTACATTCTGTCCATACACAAGCACTCAAGCAGCATTAAAAAACAGCCAGTTGTAGTTGCTGTAATATTCATGTCATCCTGGACAACCAGAAAACATGCTCTTCACAGCTCTGGATGTTTTTCAGTGGTACCGCTAGATCTGCTTTTGAGAAGGATCTTAGCTTTCTGGGCAAACCACATGATTCTTGGGCGACACCATGTTTGTGCTACAGAGGTACTCACATGCTTTCCCTCTGTCATGGACAGATGAATCCTTACACAAAATGTGTGATACAGGCAATTTTTTAAAATCTGAAGTACAATTTTTCTTGAAGTTTCTATTTAGAAAATCACTTTACAGTGCTATAGCTCAGTGTGAGGCATTCAGGCCAGCTGGAGTCCATGGAAAAGTGATCATCTTTTACTGTTTTGTTGGTATATTTTTGCTACAAGGCCCTTCCCAGTCATGAAATTTCACATTATGAATAAAATTCAAAAATGTTTAGAATTTCAGGGATTCTAGAGTTTTTGGTCTAACTTTCTCTGCACAGGAGCTGCAATGGTAAAGTTTTCTTTACAACAGCAAGTGCTCAAACTGATTGCAGCTCTTCTGATGTTCAAATATACATGTTACATTTGTTAGAGATGCTGTATCTAACAGACTAAAGTATTTTTGCAGGTGTATGTAGCTACATGGGCATTCAAAGGGAGTTTTATGAAGAATAAAATCCATGTACTCATTGTAATTCATATTTTCAAATCTGAAAATAGAATCTAAATCTCAGCTGTGGTAGCAGTCTTCCTTCCTCACCCTTGTTGCCGTAACACACATCTGGTAGACAGGTGTATCTTCTCAGTATCTGGGGTTTCCCAACATGTCTCAGATCAGTCTTTCAGGATGTTTAATCTCTGTCAGTATAGTCAGGCTCCATATCATTCTCAAAGGAAAATGTTAAGGTTATTATCTGGTATTTATTTTTCACATCAGCTTTGAAGAATGTTCAATGTATTGAATTTAACCAATGTCTCTGCATTATCCTCAGAGTAAACACTAGATAGTAGAAAAGTCACATGCAGAATAGGAAGTGTTAAAGATCCCTAAGCACTTTACTTTTTTCTATCTACACTATTTAATGATTTTTAGGCTATTTGGAAAATTAAGCTATGATTATAATAATTTCGGACTGCAAAATGACCATTTGACTCTTCTTTTTTCTCCTACAAACTCTCACTGCTAATTAAACGCACTAAGTAGTGCCATGTATGGTACAGAGTGAAGTTTTATTGATGATTTTCATAATTTGGACATGACTTCTAGGCTGTATGCGATGCTGGCAGACACAAGCAGCTGTCTGACAAATAGCTGGTTGCACAGAAAAATACATTCTGCCAAACTTTATTCTGGCACCATTTAAATCACTAGAGTTTCCACAGAATAAGCTCAAAATAGGGTGAAAAATTGGGTACATCATTTTAAATCTAGAAAACAGATGCATTGCAGAATAAAATTAGAAGTAGGGCTTACTACCAATTCTGTTATACTATTCTAGGTGTTTCTGTAAGAAGTCACTCAAAATACATGGGTGTATTTATCTACACAAAGATTAGATTCCCTCTTTGTATGTGATTTGTGTGATAAAACTCTACATACATATTAAAAATACATGTATATTAATTTGCCTGCATCAGGAGGTAGCAGTGCACAAATCATTTTAATTGGAGGCTCAGTGTACATCATGCATGGTTTGAAGTTTAATTGAGCTCATTAATACTCTTTAGTTATGTTCAGTGCTTCCAGCTGTTTGTGGTAAAAGAGTTCAAATGTAGCAAAGAGCTAAACATTGACTAAATTTGTGTTCTAACAGAACAAAGTGTTATTGGAGTGAAAACATCTTTTACTAGTGGAATCTGGAAGCCAATGGTACTAAAGTGACAGGCAACATATAGTTAGGCTTTGTGCCACACAGCATCAGTGATAAAACTTACATCATACTCATTTACATTATGGACGTAGTAATACTAATATTACTAATATGCAAGAAATTCCCATGTAAAAGTCAACAAACTGGTATGTTTGATCAGTATTTTATCAATTGTTTTTTCAAGTTTCACAAATGGGAGCTACATTAGGAACACTCTGAGATAAAAATGCCTAAAACTTATCCACATTAAAAAAAAAAAATTAATTTTATTCCACTCTTTTTTCCACTCCATGAGCTGCTAGTAGTAGTTTTAATCATTAGGTCTAGGATTGTAACTCAGCAGATTCCTTCGACTGATGGATCCTGGATCTACCTAACTTAAAACTTCTGATTTACATTGTCTCATATATTTTTGGCCCATAAATTATTTCAGACCACTGCTACTGTATGCACACCTACCACGTCACATGATCTCCAGCATTTATGGACTCTAATTTTTAATGTTTTCCTTAACTTAAGTCTTATGAAATCCAATAAATAAATTTTCCTTAATGGTCATACAAACAGAGAAGGTCTTGGACATCTTCCAGTCTTTTCCCTCTTGCTCTAAGGCAATATCCTCTTTTATGTCCTTTTAAATTTCTTCAAAAAGGCAGCCTTGTTTTCTAACTTCATTACAATTCATTTCACAATAAAGAGATCAAGCCCTTTGAAATGGCCTTTCCCCTTGTTTGAGTTTCTGTATAATAAATTTGAAATATAGTCCAAATTGGCATATTGGTAAGTTCTATGAGTGCTTTGATGTATCCTATTCTGAGATAGGCAGCCACTGCAAAGTAATAGGCCAGCAGCTAAATCTGGGTTTTTTTTCTTTTTGTGCTGAATTTGATAAATTTACAAAAAATTTTATAGTTTTATGTGGATGAAAGAAAGAAGGCAAAGTATTTCCCAGTTCTGAGGAAGGTTTTTTTTCCCCTTTTTTACACTAAATTTTAAGTAATTACTGAAAACCAGGAGTGATGGAAATATATATTTTTAACTCCATTGCGTTGCAGTGTTTGTTTGCATTTTGCTGGGGTCTCTATGATAGTATACAAGGAACTCAGACATTAAAAAGAAGTTTAGAAGAAGAGGAAGAAGAGACAGATGACCCAGGAAGAACATAAAGATGCTATCTGAGCATTCATGGATGGGGCTAGGAAAGCAAGAACCCATCTGGAATTGAAACTGGTAAGAGACAGGAAGGGCAACAAAAGCAACACAACAACGCTGTAGATGTTGCATTTACACAGTACTATTCAGCAGCTCCATACGCTGTTGAATAACAGTAAAAATAAGAGGGCACAGGAAGAAGCTTTATTCTGTATGGAATGATTGTTTTACATTATGTTTACAAGTGATACAAATAAATGAATGTGAACAGTCTGTGTGTACCAGACAGGATCAGAGTAATGGCAATGGAAGCATAAAGAAGAGACTTAAAACACAAGGCTGACAAAATCTACAGAGATTTCTTGTCACCTTGCTAAGCAACCATCTAAAATTTCAAAGACATCTGCATAATTGAGAATTTGAAATTCACTTGCCTATTTTTTAGTGCAGTAACTAAAGTGAATGGTGTTCCCAAGTTTTCACCTGTTGGCACAGAGTCTATCTGGATAACACAGAAATATCTAAATTACCTCCAGACAAGAACCAGGTAGAGCAAAATACAGTGTGCAGAAATGAGACCACTGTGAAAGTATGGACATACTTGAGTGTGGGAAAACACAACCCCAGCAATACCTATTTGACTTATGAAAGACACAGGCAGCACTGAGACCCCGACCAAGGTAGCAGAAAAGGTGTTCGGGTACATGTGTGTGTGTATATATATATGTATATTCTGTTAGCAGTGGAAAGAAAATATAAGAACCAAGAGGCAATGACACCAGGCTGAGAAATAATGTCTACTGCACTCTGAAAGAGGAAGCACAAGTGAAAACTGAAAGGTGTGTGTGGTCCCAGATCTGCCTATACATATACAGCTGCCTGGTGAACAGGCTGTTATCTGAATGCAGACAATGAGGAGCGTCATGCAAGCAGGGCAGTTGGGATATACAAGATGCGTAAGATCCTTTTAATCACACTTGAGACCTTGGCTCTGGATTTGCTGCCTGAGCAAACAATATGGCCCTTAGAGAATTTTCAGGATGCTCTCAAATATGCAGCAATTTTATTTAACTGAATTATCCGTGAAAAGCATAGACAGATACTTCAGAATTTACATGAATGGACTGTGCAAAATAACTTGTTCAAAGACATTATGGATGATATCGGTATGACCACAAACCTTGACATTGCTTGAGAAAACTAACAAGACTATTCCAGCATGTTGTTCTTCTAGCAGTTAGGACAATGCAATCTAAGATAGTTTGATGAAGCCAAGAAAGAGACAGCCAAGTGTCTAATGAACTGAGAAAACTAAAATAGGACAAGTTTTTAAGCTTTGGTTTGTCATTTTACTTCAGTACTCTAAGCTATTTTATTTTAATCAGCTAAATGATGATTTCATGAGTTGAAAAGGATTGCACGTATCATCCTAAACCTTTGCTGATGAGTAAAAATTTTCAAGACTAAATCTACTATTAGGGTCCAAACCAGCTCATGAAACCACACCAACAAACAAATGTGCACATGTCAAAGATACAGTTTGGAAACACTAGTTTAAGAAAGCTTTCATAGGTCCAATCCCCCTGCCATGGGCAGAAACACTTCCCAATAGATCAGGTCCCTCAATACCTCATCCAATCTGGCCTTCAACACTTCCAGGAAGGGGGCATCCACAACCTCTCTAGGCAACCTGCTCCAGTGTCTCACCACCCTCACAGTAAGGAGCTTCTTTCTTATAGTCAGCCTAAAACTACTCTCTTCCAATTTGTATCCATTACTCGAAGTCCTGCTATCCTGTACCCTATTAAAAGTCCTACTCCTGCCTTTCTGTAGGCCCCCTTCAGGTATTGATAAGTCACTACTTGAGCCTTCTCCAGGCTGAACAACTCTCACTCCTTCAGCCTGTCCTCACAAGGGAGGTGCTCCAGCCCTCTGATCATCTTCGTGGCCCTTCTCTGGACCCGCTCCAACAACTCAATGTCCTTCTTATGTTGAGGGCTCCAGAACTGGACACAGTACTCCTGCTGGGGTCTCACCAGAGCCACGTAGAGGGGCAAAATCACCTCATTTTACCTGCTGGACACACCTCTTTTGATGCAGACCAGGATTTGGTTGGCCTTCTGGGCTGCAAGTGCACATGGGCTTTCCTCTCAGCCAAGTTCAGTCGAACATTATATTGCAAAAAAGGAAATCCATCTCCCCAAGAAAGGAAGCATCATGCTCAGAGTCATTACTGCTCTTGAGGATCTAATGGAGTCCTGTATAAATACAGAAACTAAAATTTGGATATTCTCAAGAGCTGTTTTTGGTGTTCATACCGGCGGCTGGCCCTGACATAGGAAATTGATTTTTGGCAAGCCATTTGTTTTAACCACAGCTACACAGCCAAGCCAAATGTAAATTTTTCCAATCCAACAAATCACTTTTTAATTTTGAAATAACGGAAGGAAAATCCATCTTGTGAAACTGACACAGGTGAGGAGAAATATTGCCTCTTGAGTCCCTCATTTGTTTAGACCACACAAACAAACTTATTTTACAGCTGCTTAATCATATTTCTGTATTTCATATTTAACATAGTACATTTCATAAAATTTTATCTGGTTGAATTTATTAATTTCTTCCAGAAAATAAACCTTTAGATTTTAATGGTTAGAAAGCTACTAGTGGGCAATATTTACACAGCAACCCTATATAAATAGTTCTGTCCTTTATGTAGTTGTGCCTTCAGTAAAGGTGTTGATCACCGAGAGAAAAGAGATAAAGTGAGTGGAAATAGAGGACAATACTGCTGGGATTCTTTCTCTAGTTGAAATGCTCAGGGGAGTATTCCATTGATACTGATCCTGTGAAGTAACAGAAATGTCTTGTGCAAGTCATCCTACAAGTCTGGTCCCTCTTTCAAGATGACTGCAGGGTTTAATAGTGATGCTTTTAGTGTTAAATGACAGCAACAATGAGGTTTTTTGCTTCTCCATCCCCTGCACCCATATATTATGAACTATATGCTTATACTTATCTAATGTTACCATTCAGTTTTTTGATTGATCTATTTGGATTGGATGGGAATTTTGTGGACTCTAAGATGTTCAAACAGATTTGAGAGATTAAGCTCTTCATAAGAGAATTACACATACCAGTACTACAGAAATTAACTGCAGAAAGATAGAGTATTCTCTCCATAAGGATCTCCTTGCCTGTATCCAGAAAAATACATTTTCCTTTCCAATAGTACCTTGCAGTATCAGTAATTTTGGTTTCATTTACACTGGCAATTCCTTCTTGGAAATTATTCCTGAATAAGTCCTAATTTCCTGAAAAAAAAAAAACCAAAACCAACCAACCAACCAAAAAAAACCAAACAACCAAAAACAAACAGACCAAAAAAAAAACATGCATAGGTCTGCAAATTTATCACTGCCACCATTAATTCATTGATACTTCTGAAGCTGCTTAAAACTCTCCCTTGGATTAACAAAGATTTCCTGTAGACATCTTTGACAGAGATCTGACTGCAGCACAGCAAGCTGCAAGAAGAGCATCCTCTTTCTGGTTCATTTTTTTTTCCCCTTGTTCCATGTGATCACCTTCCAGATTTGAGAGCCAGCAATTTTCCTCTAGGTCACTGAATTATTTCTGCCTCCAAATCCAGAGCATCCCATAAAAGCAAGCAATGCAAAATGAATGGATTTCATATTGGAGAGTTGTGGTCAGGGACTCTGCTGTTTTTTTCAATACAAATCTTTGGCTGAAAATTAGAAAACATCTGGGTTTTGCTTTTCACTAAAATAAACTATTTTGATGTCACAGACAGAAGAGAATTATCTGCAAAATAGAAAACAAACCACATAATTAAAATGATCCTCCATGTGCACTAAACTGTTTGGATCTCCACATGTGTGATCCTCTGAACTGCAAGGAAAACCTCCTCATACCAGCAGGAACAGACATGCAGAAATGTTGATGGCAACACAGAGAGACAGCAGCCAGGCAGCCTCTCAGACAGTGCTGGAGCCTGCCAAACTCAGAGTGGCTAAAGGTGTTCAGAACAAACTTAAGGCCAGAATGAAGAATAGTAACTGCATGCCTTGATTCTAGATGAGTCTCCAGGACTTATTGCCAACTTACTTCTATATGAGAAACACAGGTTTGAAAGAGGGTAGCTGGGAGATTTTTTAGTTTCTAACAGCCCTTGATAGTTTATTCCAAAGAGAGACACTTTTTATGGAATATGTGGCCAGGCTCCCCACCTTAGTTGAAATGGATGTGGGAACTCACAGAACTCCCACAGAAGCACAAGGCCACCCAGACAAAAAGAAAGACTCCAGCAATCCCCACCTTGCTGTAAACCTGCAGTCTGCTCATTCTGCTTCGATGTAGAATTTTAGAAAAGTTTGATGAATCAGGGATTTTGAAGATTCATGTCCTCTGAAGAATTGGGCTCTTCCTGGTGCTTCAGCTTGGAGACACAAAGACAGAGCACATCCGGGGCCAGAGGATAGAGCTGCTGCTGTCCCATCCCTGGGCTAAACCCCCTCCTCAGGGCTGAACTCACACAAACTGCACCAACAGCACCTTGAGCTGAAACACAAAGCTAAAACACCGGGCTCCTGCTCGCCTGCTAAACCTTGATCTGACCGCAGGCAAACCCCACAGAGCATTAAGGAAAGAAATGGAAACGCAAGACCATCACTCTCTGTCCCACCCATCCCTCCCCCTGCCTAACTAGGCTGGGGGGCCATCCCTCCTCCCACCATGTTCCCTTGGTAAATGCAACTCACCAGCGATGTCCTGCAGCAGACACACCAGGAGGAACATCCCTCAGTTTATGGAGTTATGGCTATGATAAAGCCACTAGAGAAAACTGTTGGTGATTCTGAAACTCTGTTCTGGATCACTGCCTTTATTTGTAGTGTGACTTTTTGGAACTTGCTTCCAAGTGCATTGCATCTTCCTTGAAAAGTTGAGGAAATCAAAACATGAAGGTATTTATAACATCAAGACTGACATACAGTGCCATCATCTATCACTTTTCTTATGACACAAGATGCATGCTGAGAAGTCTGATTCTAATGCTAAGGGACAACCAGGTGATCAAGTACAGTCAACACAGGTTTATGAAAGTCAGATCCTACCCAACAAACCTGATCTCCTTTCTATGACTAAGTGACCCAATTGGTTGAGAGCCAACTGAATATGAGCCAGCATGCCCAGGTGGCCAAGAAAACCAACAGTATCCTGACCTGTAGTTTTGTTTTAATGCACATTCATTCCCTGTACAAACCGCCCATCATTAACGTGTTACTGTTTTAATTGCCGGCACACTTAAGAATTGAGTTTTGTGTTCATCACCTATCCCTGCAATGTTTGCTCTGTAAATCCAGTCTCTGTTTAGAACAAATGTTTCAGAAATACCACTGTGAAGCTTTTCTTTCAAAAGTCACATGAGAAACCACCATGCTCCATGCACCAGCTCCCCACGGACCTAGGGTTATTAATTTTTCACCTTATTCTTTCATTTTTACAAACAAGAGCCAAATTAGACAGCCCTTATTTTATATCGTGTTTGTAAATCAAGCACTCACAAAAAACAAAAAAGATAAGAACAACTCCAACCAAAAAACTAACTTAGGTTTTGAGAAGTTCTGTTTTCAGAGACTTCTTACAAGATAACAAACATAACATGCAAATTAACATAGGAGCATTCTCAAAAAGTCAGAAGTATTTTGGTTTTGCTTTTGTGAAATCTTGTGAAAAAAGCCTTTGACTCTTGTTCATTAAGCAGTTGTGGCATTTCTCCAGGAATGACGACCACCTTGCTCCTAGGCTGAATACCCTAGCTATAGAAGGCAATGAGAGAATGGCTTTGTCACAAAATATGACTTTCCATGCCCTCAGGTTAGATAATTCACATATTAAAAATGTTTTGTCATTCTAAATCTTTTTTGTTTTGTGGAGAAGAGGATCAGTTCATCTTTCCTTATTCAAACAGCACTATGAAGATTAATAAGTTTTTCACAAACTATCTTAATAATTTTGCTTTAGAGACATTAAAACAACTCATAATAAAAGCAGAGTTGCCAGAAACCAACTTCTTAAAGCTGGAAGATTAAAATAGCATATAATAAATTTAAGAAATGAGGCAAATGCTTAACAGATCTCATTCCTGTCTCCTACTCAGACTTTGTTTGAAGTAAACGTAGGATTGGTTAGGAACACTTTTATGCCAAAACTCAAAAAGGAAACTTACACTGATGTCCATATAAATTAAAAATTCATCTCATCCTTCTTAACTCATGCCCAAATGCAGTTAAAGGTGCAGATTTAGTTGTGAGGCTTAATGGTCAGTATGTATGAAAACTCATATCACTGAGATTTCTAAATCTTGCTTTGGAGTGGGTGCAAACAATTTGCTGTCTCTCCATCAGGTTGAAACTGGAAATTAATCAAGTTCAGATAACCTCATAATTTGGATCAGATAATATTACGATTGTCTGCTATAAGGTATGTGTGCTCAGCAGTTTTGGAGAGTTCAAGAAAAATACAAAGATAAGTATGTAAAACTTAATGGCTTTAGTGCATGCATCACTTCTTGCAAGGCTCTTCTGATTGAATTGTATGAAAAGTTCTGTATCATCAGTTTTACTTGTAAATAGATGAAATGAATGTAAAACTAAATAGATACATCAGCTGAATTTCCTCCTGCAAAACCAGCCACTTGTATTTCTGGCAACTGCTTTGTTCCTTTGTTTGAATAGATTAAATGTAGGCATGTATACATTCAATCTGCATGTAAAAAGAATTAACAATTTCCAAAATTATTACAAGTCTTATTTCCAGTTGAGTGAGTTGCACTACCTTCTGCCTTGTCAATCATATTATCATTATCCTGCCCCTTGCCACCTTCGTGCACTTGAAGTGTGGAGTGTGTAAGGCAATGTTCTATTTTGACTCTATAACATAGAATGTGACCCTGATCCAAGAAACCAAATAATCAGTTTATTTATTTTAGTATCCATTACATCATGGCATCCTAGGATACTTATACCTCATACACAATGCAATGTCAAAACAGTTGCCTCAGAGTGAGACAGTGTAATCAGCCTCAAATTGTCCAGGGGATGGGTAGATTGAACATTATGAATGTTTTTTTACATTGAAAGGCTTATCAAGCATTGTAACAGGCTGCTGGAGAGGTGTCTGGGACACCATTCCTGGAGGTATTTAAGAGACGAGTAGACGTAGAGCTTAGAGATATGGTTTAGGGATGGTTTTTGTCAGAGTTAGATTGATGGTTGGACTTGATGATCTGAAAGGACCCTTCTAACCTTGCTGATTCAATGAAAAAAGAGAATTAAAATAAAGAGGTAACAGGAAACTTGTAATACCAAGCAAGTAGTAATAGTCAAGGTAAGTTAGTTATCCACTTCATTTATATACTGATAACTGTTGAAGCTACACTGTGTACCTGTGAGAGAATTGTAAATGTCCCTAAACCCAGGTTTCACATAGAAAAACACCCTTGAGAGATGATTATAGTAGTCTCACTCTCAGAGGGACGATGAAATCTATTACGGCATATTTTTAGTTACATCAAAAGATCCTTAGTCAAACACTTTTTTTTTCTTTCAGATTTATGCCAAATGCAATTCTACTTATTTTGGCATGAAAATTTCTTGTTTTAGCCCAGGATCCATCGGAAAGGACTTAGACATGGTGAATCAAGTTTTCAACTTGCAGCACAGTGTCACCTCTGTTAAAACTGATGGCTTTGTGATTTTTTTCATGCTAGCTGATGAGATTGCTCAGTACTGTTGTCACTTGTCTTCTCACAGGCATCCATTGCCTCTAGTTTTGCAAGATTAAATATTCTGTTTAATTTTAGGCAATAAGTCTAAAAAGATTCTTGTACGATGTTTTCTCTTCTGGCATAGTTTCATCCTTACCAAGATCTCCGGTATTTGTGCAATAGTAATTTTGCCTAGAAAAATGCAGATAAATGCAGTTGCATTTTATTTTGCATCTGCCAAATAACAGAAATCTACCATGAAAGGAAGAAAGAAAAGTGTACTCTGTAATGCTGATTTGCTATTGATAATAAACTATTAACATAATTCAGATTCAATAGCAATGTCAAAATAAGGAAAAGTCTACCCTCACCTATGCCTGCTAGGAACAGCGAACTTTCAAAGAAAGAAGCCAGAGTTTAAAGGTCTAAAGAGTAGAAAGATATCGTCAGTTCCCAGTATTATAGATTTAAGAGGTGATATTCTGCTAAAAGACCTGTTTTACAGAGTTAAACCACCTGGGACATGTGCCCTACAAGTCTGATCGTCATTATCTGAAATTAGAATAATTTTTTCTAAAAACAAAATTTATTCCGGGAGGTAGAAGTGAAGCCCTCTCTAAAGGTTTGTCTTTTGAGGTGAGAATATGAGAGTTACATCTACAAAAGCTCAGACATCCATGTTCTCCTTTAGGTCATATTCCTTGTCCTAAGTAATAATAATTTTAAGTAAAGTCATGGACATGAATATAGATCACAAAATAAAAAAAAAGGAAGCAAATCACAAAAGAACTTGCAAAAGAATTCAACTTCAGCCATCAAGAAATTTCTGCAAAGACCATACTGCGACAGGAAGAGGTCTAGGAGAGTCTGGAACATTTTAGCTACTTAAAATGTAAAGCACTACTACAGTAATGAAGTGTTTTCAGATGTAGGAGCACTTTTTAGAAGTACTGTAAAAAGAACAAATTTCTGGTTTAATATTATGTAGGTTATGGAAACAAGCATTCAGAAAGTGGGAAAATTGGTGTTAAAACCTCGCAGCTGAGTTCTTCACCTAACACTTTCAGCTTTTTCATTATTTGAATATAAACCTACTTATATACGTTGAGATTGCATGCTAGAAGAACCATGACTATTACATCTCAAACATCTTTGTCAGGACTGTGTCATCCATCACACATCTCAGATCCAGAATTAATCCAGTACTGGGGAAAGTGATCACTTACAATTTTTTCAGTTTAAAATCTAGGTGCATAATAGGTCCATCAATTCAAATAGAAGATCACACAATATTCTGCAGAGGTGAACAGACCACATCTAGAGTGATGCTATCTCTTTGAAAAGAATATCTACCCTTACATAGCCTGCACTTAGTAGGTTCTAAGCGCTGTTGTGTTGCCTGATGCTGACATGTTTGATGTTCAGGGGGCAGCCAAGGTGTTTTACATTCAAAACGTGTTCCCTAGAGAAAATGAGGAATAATTTCACCAGATAACCAAACCTGAGATTGTTGCGACTGCAGTCTGCTTGTACTGAGTGTCCTTTGCACTTGTCCCTTGATACAGCTAATAATGGTATGTCAGAATGCTGGAGTTTTCTTTGACTCTGAACATCTTTGAGCAGTGATTTTCCCTCTGCTAGCCATGAAGCTGTCTCACCAGCTGTGTGCCCCCTTCTCAGAGCCCCCACTGACTCTGCCAGCCATTCCTAAGGAAGCTGCACTCCTCCATCTGCTCTGCTGTAGCCCAGCCAAAGTGAGCAGGGTGTGCTGGAGCATTCAAGTATAATGAAGTGCTGTAGCAGTGTTATCTCTCCCCATCTCTTCCGTCTTGCTCTGGTGGGCTTCCCTCTCAGAGTGAAACACAAGGAGGAGAGTAACACAGTGCTTCCTCTTGCCTAATGTTAGCTTGTTATTCCAGCTAATTTGCTCCAAGAGGAGAAATAAGCCACACTTTAAACAGCACCATTAATTCTGATCCTTTTAGGCCAACGGCAGTACTCCAGGCATCACTGCAAAAATAGAATTAGTAAAAGGTACTTTTTTTTCCTCTCTCTTTTTTTTTTTTTAATTAAAAGAAATCCCCATCTTTTCCTTTTCATCCCCCCACCCGCGCTGATTGACAAAGTGAGTGGAATCCGTGTTCTCACACCAGCGGGTATCTATTACATGAGAACTTTCTTCTGGCGCCAGGAGGTATTTAGAGAGTTTGCCTGCTATTCCACAGGGGAAACCCTGCTGAAAGTTGGGGATACCTGAGCAAAACTCACTGCTGGCCAAACTCCGGGGACAGCAGCGTTCCTTTGCAGTTAATAACATCACTTTGTCCTTATTGTACTGGAAATGTCGGGGAGAAGGAGAGGAGAAGGGGGCAAATAACGAACAGCCATCGCTTTCCACAAGGAAGATGCTCTCGCCTCGTGCTGTGAGGAGGGATTCCCTTTGGGGAAATGAGCATATCGAAAGTTGTGAATTTAGGGGTTTTTTTAATTTTAAAAGCATGTTCCTCGCTGAAGCCGAAGGTTGCTGTAGAGAGAGGAGAATGAACCCTCACCGCAGCCCCGGCGGCACAACTAGCCCCCCGGAGGCTTCTCCCCCACCCTGTTCGGGGCCCAGCAACCCCCCCACGGCGAAGCGGCTGCCTTTTCCCACTGGAGCCCATGTTTCCTGCGCTCAGACGCAAGCAGAGCTCCCCTAAGGGCAGGGGGGCTGGACCTGCAGTCACTCGGAGAGCAGAGCTGGTGCCCAGAGGCGGAGGTCAGAGAGGCGAGTTTAATGACGGGATTTTAGTCCCTTAACCAAATGAAACTTTGATAGGAAGGCACGCACTCGCTAGGTAAAATAAATTCTAGTAAACACCTTTTTCTCGTTCCCCCGTTCCATTTATCCTCTGACTGCCGTATTTGACAGAGCATTTTAAATTCTCTTCTATGATAGAAAGACACCTTTTTGGCTAGCTTCCCCCAGCAGGTTACACACACACGCACTTACCAACAGCTCGGGATGGTGATCCTTGCATTTCCCCGCCATGCTATCAGGATCCACCCCAAGAACCAGAGAAGCTGTGCTCCGTTGCATGGAGCATCTTCAGCCAGGTGTCTGCCAGGGGACCGGGACGTGGGCACCACGGCGCTGTCAGNATAGAAAGACACCTTTTTGGCTAGCTTCCCCCAGCAGGTTACACACACACGCACTTACCAACAGCTCGGGATGGTGATCCTTGCATTTCCCCGCCATGCTATCAGGATCCACCCCAAGAACCAGAGAAGCTGTGCTCCGTTGCATGGAGCATCTTCAGCCAGGTGTCTGCCAGGGGACCGGGACGTGGGCACCACGGCGCTGTCAGATTAGGAAGTGACAACGGGAAAGGGCATCTTTCAATCAGATCCCTGGCTAAGGACAGTGTATAACGAACAGCATTCCTCATACAGGCGCTTTTAGAAGGGACGGGATTGATGAGGGAATGAACGACACCGTACACTTCTGCTCTCACTGAGTACTTTTACTGGGGGGTCTGAACTATGCAGAGGTGTATTTGCTCTAAGTGGCATTCAAGGATTCATTCACCTGCTTTCCCTCCAGGACCAGAAATGTCAAGCATCCTTTGGGCGCAGAAGCCCTGGCTGCGGGTTGCAGACGCTTGTGAAGAGATCAAGCTCGAGACGTTTGCCAGACGTTATCCTCCTCCCCTCCAGACATCCTGCCTTTCTCTCCACTGTGAGAAAATGAATCCAAAACACCTTTCTTATACTGAGGTCTGAGTGCACTTTAGGTCGGAGCGAAGTGACTCGGTAACACTGCTGAGTTCGAGGAAAGGACAAATGCCGAGGGAAAACTTTATTTAAAGTACTTTATCGAGAACACACCATCTCCCTCCTCCATCCTGCTTTGACGCTGCCAACACCCCAGAGTATGAATGTGAGAGACAGGGCTTTCAGAAGTTCCCTCTCTTGTCATCAGAGGAGATAACCCACTTTTTACAGACTTGGCTCTTGGATATTTTCTTCTCTTCGGTTTTTAGCTCTAATATATTCTGCAGTATTTGGA